>OY982978.1:10002500-10602500 GCA_963890685.1 Plagodis pulveraria | reverse complement strand
ATAAAATCTGTCGCCAAGCACCTATCAATCCTTGAGAACCGGGAACTGTGAAACTGCAGGCACATGAGACCTAACATCTGTATGTCTCAGAGTGATGGGCGCATTCGAAATGCATCAGTTATATTGTGCTTAGATCACTATCTCACCTGATGGTAAGTGATGATGTGGTCGAAGATATTATTCAGGCTAGCCTAGAATTACTGGCTCTCAAGGCAGCTGCCGGAATGCTTGAAGAAAGATTTTCTACTTGAGGGTGGTAGCTAGCCAGGCGGGCATTCAAAAAATGCCCTACCACCATGCTATAACGACTGCCATCGCAAGACAACAACCGGGACCAACAGCTTAACGTACATTCCGAAACACGTGCACGCTCAGTAATGTCACTAGTCTCCCATCCAACTCATGACCGCGGCAGACGTTGCTTAACTTTGCTGATCGATTAAGAACAGCCAAATAAAACTTCGCTACGAGCGCTTCATTAGGAGGGCTTGGTGCGTGGTTTTTTTTATGTTATTGTGACGGAAAAAGCTCGAGGCCCACCTGATGTTAAGCGTACCTCTGCCTATAACAGATGCATTTCATCACAAGTCATGAATTGCACTGCGCCCGTCACTTTGAGACATAGTTGCTAAGTCTCATTTTGCCTGTAATTTCACTGGCTCTCAAGGACAGCTGCCGGAACACACCGTTAGGTGCTTGGCGGCAGATTTTCTACTTGAGGGTCGTTGCTAGCCAGGCGGGCACTCGCAAAATGCCCTTCCACCATGCGGTGAAGCTCAATCCCGCGGCAGGATTCGAACCACGGACCTGCTGCGCGGCAGTCCATAGCCAATACCACTGAGCCATCACTGCTTCAAAAATGTGCGTGCTCTGTCACTATACCATAAAAACAATGTTTGTCCTTAAGTCTGTTGCGTAGATCCGCATGCAAGGCAATTGGCCCGCGCATCCGCCACTTTCCCGTCACGGCACGGCCCGCAAGGTCACGCGCGGTGAAATGACTCGCGGCCCGTATATACATAGTACTTTGTGCTCGCTGCAACGTGTCGCGCCAATGCGCACGCGCCGCTCTCTATTGCCACTATAATTGGACCTTTCAATTTGAACTTTGCTTTTAGGTTTGTAAAGTTTTTGGCGGGAAAATTGACAGTGACAGTAAGCTGTCACTGTCAATTTTCCCACCGGATTTGTTCAACTAATTTCTGCACTATAGCTAGGGCGTTCGGATAGCCTATCGGTGCCAAAAATAACACTCACAAACGCTAAAAATGATCACACGGGCCGTTCGTTTTGGGACTTTGTGAGCAAAAATATCGTTTTCGCTCACCGTTCGGATAGCTTTGAAAACGCTACAAATGACAGAGAAAAGTGATATTTTTGACCCATGTCTTAAGTGGGATCGTTGTAATCGTTTTTTGACAACTGCTGTTTTGACAGTTGTATTTGGCGCGATTGAAGAATTCACAAGTTTTTTATATAGTATTTATATTATATATAAATATATGATATAAATACTATATTATATAGTAGGTACCTACTTGTTTTGTTAATTTTAGAGATTGATTGCATGTTTCGTACTGTGCAAAATTGTTAAAATATTGTCGGTTGTCAAAGTATGTTTTAAGCCGTTCGGATAGCATGCAGTAATTGGTGGTCAAAAATAGCAAAAGCTTCTATCCGAACGCTAAAACACTAATGCCACTTTTGAAACTGCTACTAACGCAATCGAGCCAAAACGAACGCCCCTAGCGTGAGCAAACATGGCATTAACAAATATTTAGGGCACAAAATTAAAAAAAAAACACAAAATGTGTGTGCAACATTTGTAAATGTAATGTTCGCTTAGCATGCGATTACGGTTGTCAGATCATTGTATATAACTCTGTGACCTTATGGCCCTTAAACTAAACTTTGAAATTACACACACTGCCGTATGTTTGTGAAAAAACTCGTGAATTCCGGGACAGTTGAGCGAAATTACTGGACACGGGCTAGACATTCCAGAGACCAGCCCGATCGGAACAGAACCCTATATGCGATGGTTATTGAAATCATTTTAAACTTTCGATAAATGTACCTTTTCATTTCTAAAGAAGGACGTCGTCGAGTTGAGTCAAAATTCTATTTATTATATGCTTATTTATTATGTGCGCTAAAAGCCCCGTGAGGTGCCGTGTTCCAATTCGAGGCGACTAAAGGTAATATACCGGAAGGTGGGCAGCAGCGCCTTCTGAGGACCTGATATCTTAAACTGCGATCCCCAACACGCCTGTCAATCGTAGGGATTATGGTAAACCCCCCCCCCCCCGAAATGGGGGAGCCTGTGATCAGCAGTGGAGAATTTGGCTGATACAGTATGTGCGCTAAAAGACCTTTTCCTTTTTCGAAATTCATAACAAGAGTTACAGTCTTTGAAATGACACTTCCTTCTGTCAGATCCAGGTCAGATGAAGTACAATAGTCTATTTGACGTCACCGTCTTCTATGACATTCTAGCTAGGCACCACATGGGCAATTTCTTTAATAAAGGATTCTGAGTTGACAGGAAGTACCCTGTAGGTTTTGATCCCTTGCGAGTGTCGAAAATTTGCGGCATAAACGGCTGTAACTTTTGATTGCGTTGGCTTAGAAGTTTGTTTTTTTCACAGCTGTAAGGGACAGTATACTTGAGTATCTGATATGAATTTCAGCTTGATACCTCCACGCGTTCATGGGAAAAACGGTCTTGACCGACAGACGGACAACAAAGTGATCCTATAAGGGTTCCGTTTTTCCTTCTGAGGTACGGAACCCTAAAATCTTACGCCCTTACTTTTTTCTTTCTTTTTATGTTATTGTGACGGAACAAGTTCGAGGCCCACCTAATGTTAAGCGAACTAACCTCTGCCTATAACAGATACATTTCATCACAAGTCACCTTGAGACATAGTTGTTAAGTCTCATGTGCCTGTAATTTCAATGGCTCTCAAGGACTGCTGCCGGAACACACCGTTAGTTGCTTGGCGTCAGATTTTCTACTTGAGGGTGGATGCTAGCCAGGCGGGTATTAGCAAAATGCCCTTCCACTATGCGGTGAAGCTCAAGCCCACGGCAGGATTCGAACCATGGACCTGCTGCGCGGCAGTCTATAGTCAATGCCACTGAGCCATCACAGCTTTAAAATCCTATCTCTATATGATAAAAAAACAAAAAATTTAAAAATGGAACTCTTTTTTGTTTCGATTCCGTTTTTTCCTTTTTATGTACGGTTCCCTAAAAACGTACGCCTTTACCGGTTTCTTTATTTTTTCCAGAACAATTGAGACAACATTATGTACAATTATAGTAGACATAGCCTTTCCTCATAGAACCGTACAACTCGTGGCGGTGGTGGGCCTAGGGTTACCACCCGTACTCTAAAATAGAGTATTGTCCTCTTTTTCATGTAGGCGTACTTTATAATCTACGACACCAATAAAGTTTACTATTAACATTTTGAACATGTAATGTAAAATATTCTACAAAAGCTTGGTAGAGTTTAGGACAATTGTATTAAGATGAAACATACGAAAAAGTAATGGAGAATAAGAAAGAAAATATGTTTTAAGGACAAATAATGATAAAAATGTTTACTCTTTTTTTCTTCTCTGTACTTTATTTTTGTCCTACCAAAATAAAAAAAGTACTCTATTCGTCCTAAAACAAGGTGGTAACCCTAGGTGGGCCGCTTGATGCATTAATGAGGTCTATTTCTAGTACCGGAACAAGCCTGTTTGCGAACACATCGGAGTTTACCGGTTTTTATCAGTTTGATAATCGCTGTTAGAAAGGAGGTATTGAATCCAGAGGCCCGATTCTCTTAGCTATTGAACGGCGTTAACGCAACTTGATTGCATGAAAATTTTAGTTTTTGACAGTATCCGTAGTCTGCCCGCTATTTAGGTTCGATCGCAAGTCAGTGGCTACTGGCTAGCTATCAATAATTTTGACATATTTGGTATGCTGTAAGCTATTTTGTTGCGATTGCGTTGCTACAGTGGCATAAAATATTTTGGAGGATTTTAGATAGAAAATAAGCATAATGATTTAAATATATATATTTACTTAATGTATTGTTTGCTAGAAACCACTATATTGATGTTTTGAATGCTGCGTGATTGATAGAAGTTTTCATAATTATGTCAGTGCCAACATTTGCAAGCCATAGCACAGCCATACGATAGCGACGCGATTGCTATACAACTGCGATTAGGAGCTAGAATTAGTAGACTACCGAATTTGACGTTAACAGCAGTTCGATAGCAGAAGCATCGCAGTAGTGTGGCGTTTGGTCAATAGCTAAGAGAATTGAGGCCCTGGTGGCTTGCGGGTGGACAAAGGGTAGGCATATATGATCAACCCGCGTTTGACCGCGTTTTATAAGATAGTATAGTAATTATTACATATTTAGATTCAGGCGTTACTTTGCGGAAATCCGTATTTAATAATAACAAATATTTTTAAAATATTTTAAGAAAACATCAAATTAATATTTTAATAAAACACTCAAAAAATATATCTAGTGACAATTCCGCCTAATTTATCTGTTAAGCCAACGCGACGTTACAAACGCCACGCAGCCAAACCGGAAGAATTTTCGACGCGTTTCGCTTCTACACGAAGCATCCTCAGGAGGTCTTGACTCTGCGAGCGTACGATCGAGAATGGATCGTGCAAATTCTCGATCATATTCTTCGTGTAGAACCGAAACGCGTCGAAAATTCTTCCGGTTTGGCTGCGTGGCGTTTGTGACGTCACGTTGGCTTAACAGGAAAATTAGGCGGAATTGTCACTAGATATATTTTTAGAGTGTTTTATTAAAATATTAATTTGATGTTTTCTTAAAATATTTTAAAAATATTTGTTATTATTAAATATGGATTTCCGCAAAGTAACGCCTGAATCTAAATATGTAATCATTACTATACTATCTTATAAATCGCGGTCAAACGCGGGTTGATCATATCTGCCTACCCTTTCGGGGATAAATAGGCGTGTTTAAGATATAATTCAAAGCGATGTAGCACATTGGCGCCAATAGCTCATAGGTATTGCCACAATTAAAAAACAAATACAAGTAAAGAGGTTTTAAGGTCAGGTTTGTTTTGCACATAAATTAGTGTTTCGATTATTGTAAAACAAAGGTGAGATCAAGGAATGTGTGTCATAGTATGCAAAATTTGAATATTTATCAGAAGTTTTGAATTCAATGACATAGATTTTAGGGCAAACTAGCTTAACAAGTTTTTTTTTATATTTATTTACAGGGTTATTTGAAAAATGCTAACAACCTCTTAGAGTTGACTTGTGTACTCGTAAGTCCTAACAAACATTTTGAGAAGAATGTTGTCTTAGATTACAAAATTACAAATAAACGATAGGAAAAATGTAAATCATATGCAGGATATAGACGTATGTTAGTAATTTTGTAATGTAATCCGCATAGCAGGCGTTATTGCAATCATAACAATATTAAAAAAATGTTGTCTTAGGTTTTCGCTATTATTCCACATAGTAATTAAACAAATTCAAACGGTTTAAATCGCGTATATTTATCCATTATTGTTGTCCCGCGGGGTGACAGTTACCCCGTGGTGACCACGATTACTGCGAAGTGTTTGAAAAGGGACAAAAATAATGATAAATATACGGTTTATCGTTTAAAGTTGTTCAATTACTATTTTGAGAAGCTTTTATTATATATATTTTTTAAAATTTTAAGTATTATATTAAGTATATTAAAGTACAAATCTATAGGCGTGATAGTTTCTCAGTAAAAGGGGCCACAATATGTTCTAGTTGTGGGATATTAACCATTTCAGGTTCCTAATATTTGTAATTGTAACCAAAAGCTATGACTTTTATGTTTGTCCAGTCTGTTATTCGCACAGAACCTACACTAAGAAAATAATTAAGTTATTACAAAGTTACAAATATACGACAGAAAATTTAAGTCATGTGCGGGATTCGAACCCGCGTCCATCCACCCCTAATATAATCCGCGTAGCATGCGTTATTGCAAACATAACAATATTGTAATTATGTTATTCTTTATATTTATTTTTTTATATTTTATATCAAAGTAAGCCCTAAATCAACAGTAATAATACACAAAATCCAATGAAGTACCTACAATAATAAGGGCTGGCCCATGGGGTGTAGTCATGTAGCAAAATCGCGCTTGCACGAGTGCTCGCAAAACATGACAGGAAGTAATTAGAATAAATCAACTGTGTACATAGACCGGGGACACGACTAGTTATAATTACTCATGAACACATAGCAATTAACGATTAATCAGTAGGTACATACTTTTTCAACAAACTTTTGTATGTAAGCTGAGCTTAACTAAAAACTGCTTTCCATTGAAAGCAGAAACAGCATTGCCCCGTTGGATTGCAATGATTTTTTGTTGAGCGAAATAAGTGCTAGCTTTTTGATCACGCATCGCATCGACCGAGAGTTCTGATAAGTTTTGGAAAATATCAGTATTGCCGGCCCCCACGGACCTAATGTCTTTACATGAATCGGCACAAATATCTAACCACTACAAGTATTAGCATATTTTCACCGCTTGAGGCGTAGTGACGCCCAAGTAGCCGTGTCGCCAGCCCTCACGTTTGTTTCAGAAAGATGTGACGGCGCTAAAGTGTCAACACACGTAGCATCCCACACGAAGGGCTACATGAAGAATGAAATTGTTAAGGTTGGGGTAGCAGGAAATTCGACAAGTACTTCGAGAGCACAAGAAGCTTTTAATTAATATTATTATACATATTTATATAGATAGTTATAAAGTGTTAGTTAGAGGTGTATCAAAATATAGTTTTTACACGACTGTCCAAAACAGAAGTGACATGTTTTCAGGGTTCTTGTAAGTATGTATTTTTGTGATTTTCTTTACTCCACCATTAATTCTAAACAGCCTCACCAATTTTAATGTATGAGATATCGTTAGATTCGTCTTAACAGCGCAAGTGACACTAGGTATAAAAGAAAAATAAACTCACGCCATATTGGGAGAAAATAATATACCTCTTTTTTTTTCTTCCAAATTCATCGAGTGGGGTATCAAAAGGAAGGGCTTTTGAAAAGAGTCCATAAATATATATAAATTGCAGTTTTCATTTCAATGGAATGATAACGCGTTTAACATGAATAAATAATTTTCTGTCGGCTTTTTTACTTTTTTTTTTTCTGTGTTCTACAAAAAGGCAGAATCGCGAAAAGCACCATGTAATTACGTACGATATTGCGTAATCATACTCAACCACAACTACCAGACTATAAAAGCAGCGATGCCGCGAATTATAGCGCTAATGGGCGTCTGATTACCACAACTTGACATCAACGGATTGTACGGTTTTCTAACTTTACGTTCAATTAACTACGTAGCGGGTCTCGTTGCTAAGGTAATTTTACTGACATTTTCCACAAGATCGGATACTGGCACTGCTTATATAATATCTATATACTCATGTAACTTACTAGTTATGTTCTTGTGTTGCCATGTATTAAAAGTTATTACTGTTATTTCATATTATTTAACTTTAGACGGTTCAGATTGAGTTCATTTAACAACATTTTGATGCAATGATGGCCAAGAGGTAATAGTTATGGACTACCGTGCCGCATGTCTATAGTTCCATACCCACCGAGCGCAGCGCAATTCGTCACTTGAGACGAAATGTATCTGTTTGCAGAGGTTAGTCCGCTTGAGATCAGGTGAGCCCCGTGCTTGTTCCGTCACAATAACATTAAAAATGGGTTGCTGGGCTACAATTGCGGGTGCAATTGTAGCCCAGCAACCCATTTCTGACTGTGGGAGTCTGAAGAAGTGACGAAGGGAAAATTATCGGAAGATGGGCAGCAGCGCCTTCTCAAGAACTGCTATCTTACTCTACGATCCCAAAACCTGCCAAGTGTGATAATTTTGGCACACGCTCCCTAACGGGGGAAGCCTTTGTTCAACGCTGGACGTTATGCCTGGTCATGATGACACGTCATATTGTTCTACTGAGTGCTACCATGCTTCAGAAGATCAGAAGGCATTAGTTTTCTCGATCGTGCGTTTGTAGAGTCAAGACCTCCTGAGGATGCTTCGTGTAGAAGCAAAACGCGTCGAAAATTCTTCAGGTTTGGCTGCGTGGCGTTTGTGACGTCACGTCGTCTTAACAGGAAAAATTGTCACTAGATATATTTGTTGTATTTTTTTTATATTTTTAAAGTGTTTTATTAAAATATTAATTCAATGTTAACTTAAAATATTTCAAAAATATTTGTTATTGTTAAATATGGATTTTCGCAAAGTAACGCCTGAATCTATTAATTATTCAATAACTCAAGAGTAGTTTTTTTTATTGCTGGTAGTTAAGTAAGCCTTTGACTACAATCTCACCTGAAAGTAAGTGATGATGTGATCGAAGGCGTTAACAGACTTAACCTAGAATTACTGGCTCTCAAGGACAGCTGCCGGAAAACATAATAGGTGCTTGACGACAGATTTTCTACTCGAGGGTGGTCGCTAGCTAGACGGGCATTCACAAAATGCCCTTCCACCATGCAAAAGTAACTTAAAACAGAATTAAGGCCAATAAAAGGACAGGTTATTACTAAACTCGACCCAATGCTCACTCAACGACTTTTCTCACATAATAAAAGTGAAATCATAAATAGAAATCCCGACGGCAACTCGACACCGTGCGTGAGATCCATAGGTAATTCAGTTATGTCATAGACAACTTAGTTAAAGAAGTAAAAGTGTCACAATAAGGATTCGGAATTTGAAATTAGCAGGGCCGGAGTGGGTGTGCCTTTGGGGGAAAGTTATTTGGGAAATGTGTCAGTGGTCATCTTCGAAACGTACTGCCGCACGCAAAGACGTCAATTAAGTAAGTATTTGCTAACTTAATGCTAGATTACTTAATCGTTCTTTCTGTATTGATCTTCACCGTACGTAATGTTAATTATTGTTAACTAGAATTCACAGTATGGCAATTAGTAATTTAATAATGAATTGATTCAGGCGTTACTTTACGGAAATCCATATTTAATACTAACAAATATTTTAAATTAAATCAATATTTTAATTAAACACTTAAAAAATATCTAGTGACAATTCCACCGAATTTCCGAGAAAGTTCGCAGTCTCGATCGTGTGCTCGTAGAGTCAAGGCAAAGATACATATCATTTCTCTATGGTCAAGGCCTCCTGAGGATGCATCGTGTAGAAACTAAACGCGTTGAATTTTTTCCGGTTTGACTTCTCGGCGACAAACGCCGCGGCGTTTGTGACGTCACGTTGGCTTAGCAGGAAAATTAGGCGGAATTGTCACTAGATATATTTTTTAGTGTTTTATTTAAATATCGATTGATTTAGTTTTCTTAGAGTACTTTTAAAGTATTCGTTATTATTAGTAATTCAATATTTTATTATAAGTTCATTCATTCATTCACGTATTAATATTCATATATTCCATAAAACATAGGTTAATAATGATGACAATTAGGAGAAATACAGCCATGTTTCGCCTTATATATATAATAAAACGGCGTTAATAATAAACTTAGGTAAAAAATTATGTTAACAAATCACGATCGATGTTTCCCATCCTATCAGCAACCAAATTTCCGAAATTCACTTATTCACAAATTATAAATACACGACAACATAAACATACCTGAATAGCAACGCCATCTACCGAAATTGTGATTTCAACTTTCTTGCATTTCGCACCATCCTTGGCTTCAGACTTCTTGAGCTGCTGTGTAAACTGGAGTTTCTTTATCGCATCCTTCACTACCTCGATGCCTTTGGGTTGGTCTACTTGCGTGCAGCCCAGGAACTGGAATGGATAAAGAAATTATGTAGATCAGTCGAGTCAAATGGATTAGCAAATTACTAATAAACAAGGTATGCTCAAACAGCACTGTCTAGTTGAAAGAAGACTACTACGGGACGGGAGGGAAGTCTCAAATTTTCATACAAAAAAAGAGATAATGTTTCTAGCCCCCGAAACAATCACCGATATTGATGATTTTTGTAAATGTTATAGATGTTATCAATATTGAGGTTTATAGGTTTTGATTTTTATCATTATATTATTGGAATTTGAACCAATGGGTTAAATAAATAATCTGTATATTAAATTTGAATTATAGAAACTATGAAATATATTATAGACGTAAGTATCCCAATTTTTAAAACAGCTGGTTCGTAGACCATTTTGTACCAATTAACATATATCTTATTTATTACAAAGCAGACTACAAACATTAGAGTACCTGTGTATATAGCTTCGCTAGTTTTTCGATAATTTAGTTGATCGATTTCGGGGAGGATCCCTTGGAATTATGTAATTCTTTTTCACCATTCTTATTCCATCCCTGGATCACTAGACAGTAAGCGATACCGTTACATATTTAAATTTTAAATATTTAAACCTTCGCGCTGTGTACTATAGGTAGAAAATGGTTTTCTTAAAGAATGAATATTTACAAAATCACAAATATACGATAGGAAAAATTTAAGTCATGTGCGGGCTGTAAACCGCATAGCAGGCGTTATTGCAAACCTATGTTTAGGTTTAAAGATATTTATTCCCATAACAAGACAGTGCAGTCACTTACATGAGAACATTAATAAAAAAAAATATTAGGTACATCGTCGTAATTGGGAAGGTATTCAACGTATTTATTTTGTTATGCTAAAATGTATGTAGTCGTGCAATTTAGATTTAAATACGTTTAATGAGTGTACATTTTTAATGTGAGTGGGTATTTTATTGTAATGTTTAAACCTAACAATATTAAAATGAATATTTATTTCCTCAGACTTATAATCAGAGTATCTAGAAGATGGGAGCTCGCAGACGCAGCTGCGCACTCGCCCTGATGATGAGCATCTGATATGCTCGAAACCCGCGAGACGTATTCGATCCTCAACGTGAGTGTTTTTGCCGGTTTCATTTCTATTAAAATATCTGAAAGTGATTAGAATTTTTCTACCAGACGAGCGTGTACCATCTTCGACTGCATCTTCAATCACCATCAGATAAGGAAGCATTTAAACGAAATCTAATCATTCATTTATACACACTTTTATTTTCTTTCGATCTTAGACTATTATGCGAAGACTTGAAAATTTTAACCATCTTCAAACGACCGAGCTGTTCGTCATTGCGATATGGATACAAAGTAGAATTGCATACATTATCTTCGAAGTGGTTCGCTTCTTTTATGTAAGTACCCATAACCTTTTAGGAGAAAGCGCTCCGTAGTGGACCACATTATTAACGATTTGATGATAGTGGTAAGATCCAAAACCTAATAAGGTCAAATAAGTTTGTTTTATTGACCAATTCTGTTCAACCCTAAACAAATGCTATTCTGCAACTGTAAAATGAAATAAAAATAGCCTTTATTTCTACTACCATTCCATACAAGTAAAAAAAAAAATTAACTTTATACATATTTTAAGTAATATATAGTCGCCTCTCTGGCGTAGGCCTCCCCTAAATCTCTCCATCGTTCTCGATCCCGCGCCATCTGCACCCATGCAGGACCACATTTTTCCTGAAAAGATGTGTTTCCATCTTTTCTTTTATCTCCCTTTTTTCCGCTTACCATCACGTGGGGTCGGTTACTTTCTTGGTACATCCGTTATTTTCTGGCCGACAAATATTTTTCTGCAACTGTATTTAACCAATAATATTCGTGCCCTATCCTCCTACTTTCCAAGATATTTCCAAGCTGATAACCGAGAGCCTTGAACCCTTAGGTGTCACTTTGTCATCGACTCTAAACTTTGACTCATACATCGAGTCTAAGGCTCAGGAAGCGGCCAAGAGGCTAGGTATTATCGCAAGGGTCAGGCGGTACTTCACATGAGAACAATTGTTGAACTTATAGAAGCACAAGTCCAGTTCTATCACAATTGATAACACTGCTCCTGGGTGACTCGGCTAAGTACCTAAGGTACAGTCGCCTGCAATAAGAAGTATACACATTGTAATTTTCAAAATAGTGGCAAAGAGTTCTGTTTTTCTCTATGTAATCAGAAGTATCTTAAAATCAAAGAATAAGTTGAATACTTTTACTCATGTTGATGTTAACTTCGATTATTAACAACTTAGCGACATCACATTATTTTGAAAATTACGAAGTGTATACTTCTTATTGCAGGCGACTGTACTTGAGAGATGAGTTAAAAGCTCTTGAGAAACAACTCACTAGTTGAAAGCATACTACAAACATTAGAGTACCAGAGTATAGCTTTACTAGTTTTTTCGGTATTTTAGTTGATCGAATTCGAGGAGTGTGTGTCCCTTGGTTCTATTTAACCATTCTCATTCCATCCCTGGATCACCAGGTCGTAAGCAACACCGTTACATTGTAAATATTTAAACAACACGTACAATAGAACAGGTACAAACGGTTTTCTTAAAGTTTTTTTTTTTTTTTTACCCTTAGGTTAGTCATTGGCCACTATGTCACCTAATGGTATGTGATGATGTGGTCGAAGATGTTGTTCAGATTAACCTAGAATTACTGACTCTCAATGACAGTTCTTGCGATTTTCTACTTGAATTCTATCTTCTGATCGCTAGCCAGGCGGGCATTCACAAAATGCCCTTCCACCATGCAAGAATAATATTTCCTTAGACTTATAATCAGATTATCTAAGAGAATTCTTCTACCAGGCGAGCGTGTAGCATCTTCGACTGCATCGTCAATCACCATCAGATAAGCATTTAAACGAAAATCTATTCAGTCTTACAAAATAATAATAAATCGAAGTTCTGATAATCTGATAAATTCTGATATTGAAGCGCTCGTAGCGAAGTTTGCTAAGCTGTTCTTAACCGATCAGCAAAGTTAAGCAGCGTCTACAGCGGTCAGGAGTTGGATGTGACCGCTAGTGACATTACTACTGAGCGTTTCCGTGCTTCGGATGGCACGTCGGGGGTCCCGGTTGTTGTCTTACGATGGCAGTCGTTACAGCATGGTGGTAGGGCATTTTGCGAATGCCCGCCCGCTACCGCTTTCAAGTAGAAAATCTGTCGCCAAACACCTTACGGTGTGTTCCGGCAGCTTACCTTGAGAGCCAGTAATTCTAGGATTGAACAACATCTTCGACCACATCATCACTTACCAGTAGATGAGATAGTGGTCAAATGCTTACCAAACAGGCAATAAAAAAAAAGTAAAAACAACGAACTTATCTCCACAACAGTAGGTATCTTTATACATATCTACTTCGGATAGATATATCATCTGGTTATAGCATTGGCATGCACAAACTCTTTGTTTTCATCGTAAAGAACTATTGTTTCCACGACAGAGTCAATGTGCCTGTATCATGTATCATGCTATATATAGCCACATTAACACGTGCTGTGGCATATGGCAAGAGTGAAGGGGCGTTGGCATACGATATTTGTGACTGATATATCTCTGTTATCCGTGTGTGGTCTGGAATACAAATTGGTTGGCCATTCTTGTAGTTCAAGAATGGTCAATCAATTTGTTCAATTTGTACCAGAGCAGAGATTTACATACATATTCCAATGAACGATGGAACCCACCAATATGGTATTATGCCTTTTATAACATAGAAAACATGTTAAGACTCTGTCAAATGCTGAATTTTTGTCACTATCGGACTACGTAGGAGTGAAAGAGAGGCAGCGATGGTGAAATTGTGATCAGATTAGGTAAAATCCGAAAGAAAGCTTGATAACACAAAACTAGTAACATAAATCGAAAATGTAACTTTTCTTGTCCCTCTTGATATAGTTTGGCTATTTTATTGATATAGTTTCATACACATTCATACGTAAATAATTAAGATATTTACGTTACAAACTTAATTTAGAGTCAACTTTGCAATTTTATTCTATCGAGAAAATTTCAAGGAAACGTGTTTCGGACTTTTCTTGGCCTTAGATAATGTGATCAAGATTAACATATAATTTTCTTACTGCTACAAATGAGTAAATTTTTCTGAAAATCTGTTCAACTAAAGCTATTTAGCTCTTGTCAGCGCCTTAATGTAAATATTTGTGGGTGGATACTGTTTGACGACGCGGACGTGAAAAATATTATATTTTTTGCTTGAAAAAGACAGCAAAATTTGCAGCATGCGGTTGACTCCTGAAATCGCACTAACTACTTGACTTTAATTCATTTTAGCGAGAAGTGCAACGTGGCGGAAACGTCAATTACATCATAAGAAATGAGCAAAAATTAAAAAAATATATATTTCATTTTGAAGCAGTGATGGCTCAGTGGCATTGGCTATGGACTGCCGCGCAGCAAGTCCATGGTTCAAATCCCGCCGCGGGCTTGAACTTCACCGCATGGTGGAAGGGCATTTTGCGAATTTTTGCCTGGCTAGCGACCACCCTCAAGTAGAAAATCTGTCGCCAAGTACCTAACGGTGTGTTCCGGCAGCTGTCCTTGAGAGCCAGTGAAAAAACAGGCACATGAGACTTAACAACTATGTCTTAAGGTGACGGGTGCAGTGCAATTCGTGACTTGTGACGAAATGCATCTATTATAGGCACAGGTTAGTCCACTTAACATCAGGTGGGCTTCAAGCTTGTTCCGCCAAAATAACATAAAAAAACGAAATTCGATGATAATAAAACATAGTAAACTATAAAATGGTTAAATACGATCATAATTGGTTTTCTTGTTACATTTCCATTTATTTTATTCAGTACTTTGGAATACATTTTCAATTTAAGTGAAAATAAGGTTTACTTAGAGGATTTTTGTACACAAAATGTGATGGTATTTAAAATTTATGAACGGTATAATATGTTTGTAACAAACAAAAGGGTAATTGTAAAATTTTGCCGTCTTTTTTTTTAAGTTATTGTGACGGAACAAGCTCTAGGCCCACCTGGTGTTAAGCGGACTAACCTCTGCCTATAACAAATGCATATCACAAGTGACGAATTGCACTGCGCACGTCACCTTGAGACATATTTATTAAGTCTCATGTGCCTGTAATTTCCCTGGCTCTCAAGGACTGCTGACACACACCGTTAGTAGCTCGCTGACAGCTTTTCTACTTGAGGGTGATCGCTAGCCAGGCGGGCATTCATAATATGTCCTTCCTACTGAAGCTCAAGCCCGCGACGGATTCAAACCATGGACCTGCTGTGCGGCAGTGCATAGCCAATGCCACTGAGCCATCACTGCATCTGAGCGTCTAGCATCTAAGTTGTGTTCCAGGAGCTCTCATTGAAAGCCATTTTCTATTATAGGATAAGCCTGCTTACTATCTTCGAACTCACCATTATTCCTCACCAGGTGATATTCATCAGGTCATGACTATCAGGTTTCAAAGACGAGCAATAAAACAAAACATAACAACATTAAATTGGGTACTACGATTACCTAGATGCATCAAATCATACTTCATCACACATAATGCCAATCATAGCATCTTAATCGAAGATTTTAATGATAATTTTACAAGTTAGCAACAAGACACGCAAGCACTTCGTATACGACCTCCCCTTGACCTCGTTTTATTGTTTGTTTTGCTAATCACAAGCAATTATACCTCCTAATTGTGTGCTGATGTGCTTTATTGCCCATTGTCTATTGTTTAACACCAACATCTTCAAAAATCACAGGAATATAGCCTTTAAAGCGATGTCGAGAAGTTACAGTGAACGTGTTTTGAAAGTGATAAGGCAGTTTCTTTACAGATGTAATCAATTTAATCGTCTTTCATTGTGATTCTGTTCGAAACTGGGAATGTTTCACCGTTTGTGGCAAAAGTAAACTGTTTTTAGTTTGCTCTTGAAGCAGTATTGTCTAAAATTTACATTGTATTAAACTTATTGAATTTGAATGAAGAATTTAGGTTATTGACCTTTATCCTTTGCGTACAAGCGTTGGGGTCAATGACCGAAATTATTTTTGCTGTTTACAGGTGGTCACAGGTACGTGAGACTCTAAAATTTTTGGTAAATGCTATGCACGATCTTTCTGATGCAGAGTATTGTTATATATGTACAAGATGTTAGCAGTAGACCAGCCAAGGTGATTATGAGCTCAAAGATACATAACAGCTTCCGGATTACACTATTATTAACATAATGAACAGTGTTCTACTGGGGTTTTCAGACAATTACTTGTCAGAAAACCCAATTTTTAGTAGGTACCAGAGGAATTGGCATGGTTCTGTGATGCTCGGTTGATGGGATTACCATCGCCATCGGAGATTTTTGTTCTCATATCTCATGTAGGTACCCACAACACCACTAGCTGACTTGTTCTCTGGAACACAGCAATTTTGACAGTATGGTAACAATACAATACAATACAAAACTCTTTATTGCACAGCGAATATACATTTAAATAATCTTATAAATAGTACTCTTAGACTACGGTTGTGCAATGGGCGGTCTTATCGCATATAGCAATTTCTTCCAGACAACCTTTGTATGGACAGTATCACATTTCAAGTAACACGGTGGTGAAAACAAATTATTATACATTTTTAGATATCATCTTACCAATAAAAACATTACTTAAAAACAAGTTTTGTACATTCATACTATATTATAATACATAGATATCCTACACGTTATTGATATACGTAAAATAAGTATAAATATTTACATACGAATAGGTGCAATATATAATACTGATAGATAACAACTACATACATAATACTTATATAATATGTACCTACTATGTAGTTGGTATACATACAAATATATATATATATATAAATAAATAAATATACACATAATGATATACATACATATTAGTGTAACACATATTATAAATATAACACATTTTAGACAGTGTTACGTAAATGATAAATAGTGATTCTTTACCATTGTTTTGAATATTGCTAAAGATTTAGCACGTCTAATGCTAATTGGTAATGCATTCCATAGCCGTACAGCCTGCAGTGTAAACGACTTGCTATAATACTGGGAAGTATGGGGAGGTATTGTACTCGTTAGTATTAGTGTATTAGAAGACCGTAGGGACAGATCGTGAGTGAGATGTCGAAACTGAAAACGTTGTTTCAAATACAGAGGGGTGCTAGGGACAAAAAGGATATTGTAAAGGAAATGAAGAATGTGAGCATTCCGGCGGAAACGAATGGGCAACCACTTCAGCTTTTTGCGATATTCGGAAATATGGTCATATTTACGTAAACCAAATATGAACCTGATACAGAAATTTTGTAGGCGTTCAAGCTTATCGAGCTGCTCTTGGGTTAAATCTAGATAAGATATGTCGGCATAGTCGAGTATGGGGAGTAGAAGAGAAAGGTAACGTATTACTAGAAGCTCCTTGGAAGCTGAATTAATGGTGAATCTGCCATGGTAACGTTTTGCTAGTAGCTCCTTGGAAGCTGAATTAATGGTGAATGTGCCATGGTAACGTATTGCTAGTAGCTCCTTGGAAGCTGAATTAATGGTGAATATGCCGTCGTAACGTTTTGCTAGTAGCTCATTGGAAGCTGAATTAATGATGAAAGTGTCATTGTAACGTATTGCTAGTAGCTCCTTGGAAGCTGAACTAATGATGAAAGTGCCATCCTAACGTTTTGCTAGTAGCTCCTTGGAAGCTGAATTAATGGTGAATGTGCCATGGTAACGTTTTGCTAGTAGTTCCTTGGAAGCTGAATTAATGGTGAATATGCCATCGTAACGTTTTGCTAGTAGCTCCTTGGAAGCTGAACTAATGGTGAATATGCCATCGTAACGTTTTGCTAGTAGCTCCTTGGAAGCTGAACTAATGGTGAATATGCCATCGTAACGTTTTGCTAGTAGCTCCTTGGAAGCTGAATTAATGGTGAATGTGCCATGGTAACGTTTTGCTAGTAGCTCCTTGGAAGCTGAATTAATGGTGAATGTGCCATGGTAACGTTTTGCTAGTAGCTCCTTGGAAGCTAAACTAATGGTGAATGTGCCATGGTAACGTATTGCTAGAAGCTCCTTGGAAGCTGAATTACTGGTGAATATGCCATCGAAACGTTTGCTAGTAGCTCCTTGGAAGCTGAATTAATGGTAGATGTGCCATTGTAACGTTTTGCTAGTAGCTCCTTGGAAGCTGAACTAATGATGAAAGTGCCATCGAAACGTTTGCTAGTAGCTCCTTGGAAGCGGAATGAATGATGAATGTGCCATCGTAACGTTTTGCTAGTAGCTCCTTGGAAGCTGAATTAATGGTGAATGTGCCATCGAAACGTTTTGCTAGTAGCTCCTTGGAAGCGGAACTAATGATGAAAGTGCCATCGAAACGTTTTGCTAGTAGCTCCTTGGAAGCTGAATTAATGGTGACCATCGTAACGTTTTGCAAGTAGCTCCTTGGAAGCTGGATTAATGATGAAAGTACCATCGTAACGTTTTGCTCATGGGGATCTTACCACATATAAAAAGACATACCTTGACAAGATAAGCAACGTGTCCTTTGACTAGTGCGTCTGGTGCGTGTATCCAGTTCCGGCCGTTGGGCGCGCCGTTCGCCTTGCCCTTACCCTGCCAGAACAGCAGGGTTGACATTCTGGAACAAACATACAAAACTGCTGTTATTAAATAAATAAAAACTAACAGTTTTAAGGGTTGTTAAAGTTTAAAAATTGAGACCAGTAGATTAGTACAAGCAAACGGGAAAAATGGGACCTATCAGATAATACATGATGTGGATGTCTGGTAGAAAATGCTTTAGCATTAAGTCCTCCATTTGTACTGTAGTGCAATAAAGAATGAAATAAATAAAAATACTTAACTAAAGTAGAATTTCTAGAAAACTTGCAGAAGACGAGAAGGGATAAATTACAGGGAATCAGACAGGCTGTACAGTAAAAACGTATTTAGTTATTTTAGGTCTTTTACTAGTATGAAAGTAGAAAACAAGAATAGTAATGGTACAGAATTTTTAGATAATACAATACATGTACGTAACGGAAAATTCTCGAACAAATAAGTACTTAATAGAAGAAAGAATAAATGTACCGAAATTTGACCTTAATGACCATTAGTCAACATTTATCCGTTCAAAAACACCGTAAACGAAAAATGTTTTCACACATTATGACGTCACTTTGAACTTTACATAAACGTAAGTAATTTGTTTCACATTAGAATACTCAGAGTTTTTTGGACTAGATTATAGGACTTTAATGATTTCTTTATAAATAATATTCAGAACTAAGAAACTTTAGAAGAACGTTACTAAATCACAAATATACGATAGGAAAAATTTCAGTCATGTGCAGGAAAAAAAAAAATCCTATCGTATATTTGTGATTTTGTAATGTAATCCGCATAGCAGGCGTTATTGCAAACCTAACAATATTAAAATTTAGAAGAATGTATTCCAAGTAGTAAAAATATAACAAATAACCAGCATACAATCTTACTAAATAAGTCTACCGAAAATTAATAATATGTCTAATAATAATTTAAAAATTTAACCATACGCCATTTTTATAGTAGGTTTGAAGCAGTGATGGCTCAGTGCCATTGGTTATGGACTGCCGCGCAGCAGGTCCATGGTTCGAATCCCGCCGCGGGCTTGAGCTTCACCGCATGGTGGAAGGGCATTTTGCAAATGCCCGCCTGGCTAGCGACCACCCTCAAGTAAAAAATCTGTCGCCAAGCACCTAACGGTGTGTTCCGGCAGCTCTTCTTGAGAGCCAGTGAAATTACAGGCACATGAGAGTTAACAACTATGTCTCAAGGTGACGGGCGCAGTGCAATTCGTGACTTGTGACGAAATGCATCTGTTATAGGCAGAGGTTAGTCCGCTTAACATCAGGTGGGCCTCGAGCTTATTCCATCACAATAAAAAATAAAAAATAAATTGTTACTGTACCTACTACTAAAAACAAAACTACTCTTTTTGTACTACGGAATGTTCATAAGTACAGTCCCACCAACTTATCTGTTCAGGCGGCAGAAAAAAGAACTACAACATTCCTTAAAATTGTGACAGTTTGTAGTTGATTTCCTTGACCAGCAGCGCCCTCGCGAACTGCACAGTTAAGTTGGTGGTACTATAAGAAGATAGTGTATTCAAAATTATTGAATCCAATCGATCTAAAGGGGGTATTTCTGGCGTTATTACTGTAACAGTACGGTATTGTTAATATTACAATGATTTCGCTTGACACATTTATAAGTATATATATATATATGACAGGACTTACTAATGACGTAAGTTTCGTTTACAAGTGAAAGTTCATCATAAATATATCGTTAAAAATATATTTTCAAACGCGTTCGGAAGTAAGGCAACCGGCACTAAACAATATTTCAACGACAAAACACAAACAAATTGAAATTATAAATAAATATAAACTATAATTACAGTATGCACTCTTCCATTGCTATCCCTGCCCCAACTGATACCTTAATGCATCTCTGGCAATAAAGAGAGCAATGTATTCTTAGTAGCTACTATTATCTATTAATAGGTATCTATATAGATATTAATAAATGAAAGAAATACAAAAAGTCTGTACATGAAGTCATAACAAATATTTTTAAAATATTTTAATAAAACACTTAAAAATATATAAAAATATATCTAGTGACAATCCCGCCTAATTTTCCTGCAAAGCCGACGTGAGGTCACAACGCCACGCAGCCAAACCGGAAGAACTTTCGACGAGTTTCGCTTCTACACGAAGTATCCTCAGGAGGTCTTGACTCTACGAGCGCACGATCGAGAAGTTTGTTATTATTAAATATGGATTTCCGCAAAGTAACGCCTAAATCTATTATTTATTTTGTACATGAAGTATTTACTCAAAAACAAAAGTTAGCGCTGGCACATGATGCGTCGTAACTACAAGTAGCTCGGCCCCCTTTTTTTTTGTAATTTTGACGGAACAAGCTCGAGGCCCACCTGATGTTAAGTGGACTAACCTCTGCCTATAAAAGTTGCAATTCATCACAAGTCACGAATTGCAATGCAGCCGTCACATTGAGACATAGTTGTTAAGTCTCATTGTGCCTGTAATTTCACTGGCTCTCAAGGACTGCTGCCGGAACACACCGTTAGGTGCTGGCGACAGATTTTCTACTTGAGGGTGGTAGCTAGCCAGGCGGGCATTCTCAAAATGCTCTACCACCATGCGGTGAAGCGCAGGCGGCGGGATTCGAACCGAGGACCTGCGGCGCGGCAGTCCATAGCCAATGCCACTGAGCCATATCACTTCAAAATTATGTAAGTAAGTACGTTTCAGCATATCAACCACCCGGGCTATAAGAGGGCCTTCCCCCGCCCAAGCCTGGTGGAGCTGGACGTCCGTATAGCGGTAGACAGCAGCTACGTCATCCCTAAAAAAAAATAGCATATCAACCAGTTACAAAAATCTCCAAGCGGATGTGGTCGCGGACAACAGTTAGTGTATACATTTATTATCGATGGAATAGTTTACAATTACATCGTCGCTTCGGTGCCATTCCACTGCCGTTAAGATAAAAACAATCATTTATTGCACTGTATATAGGTAAATAACATTTCAGTACGTGCTAATGGAGCGGAAATATTGTTATTTATGTTTTTTGCACAACAATCTTGTTAAGCTAATGTAGATACGTGGAAACAGAATAGTATCTAAAAAAAAATGAATAAATAACAAAAATACAAACATATTGAATATCTAAAAGCATCTAAAGTCGGCTCTACACCAAAAAGTTTTGTAACTTTTGTGTTGCCAACCTGTTGTTAACAAAAGTTTCTATAAAACTTGGTCTCCACTAAGCATCAATTGGTTACTTTTGTGTTGCCAAAATATATTTAAAATATGGGAGGCGTCAGTTGTCAATTGTTTCAATCAGCTTTTTTGTTAGGTAGCAGGTCCTGTCAAAGCTAATTATGCTCAGCCTAGCCAAAATTTTACTACCTTTTTAATCAGCGAAATCTCTGTTGCTGTCAAATGTGACAGATTTTAAGTCAAATCGACATTGCAATAATTCTCACATGTGATTAATTACGCAGTTATTTTATTACTACGCACGGTCTGATGCGTGACGATGGTAAAAGACCTGACGGCATGACTCTGGTTCCATGGAAGTTAGGACGGCCCTTAGTGTGGGACGCTACATGCGTAGACACTTTAGCGCCGTCACACCTTTCTGAAACCCACGTGAGGGCTGGCGCCGCGGCTACTTCGGCAGAGCAACTCAAGCGGCGCAAATATGCTAACCTCGGTATGGGTTACATATTTGAGCCGTTTGGTGTAGAGACGTTGGGGCCGTGGGGACCGGGAGTGAATCGTATTTTCCAAAATCTATCAGAGCGCTTGGTCGATGCGACGCGTGATCAAAATGCTGGCACCTATTTGGTTCAAAGAATAAGCATTGCAATTCAACGGGGAAATGCCGCCAGCATGCTGGGTACGCTGCCAACTGGTAGTGGGCTAGAGCATTTGGACTGCCTATGAGTCTGCAATGGCTTATAGGTATCTAAATGTTTTATTGTAGTAGCTGTAGTGTTGTATATAGCTCGTAGTATTTTGTTAATAAAGGCATACCATTTTATTATTTGGTTGAGATCCAAGTTAAGGTATAGTAGTGACTACATTATCCCGGGTCAAAAAATCGAAGGTTAAAATAACGTATCTTTCGGACGTGGTAACATAAAATACTACAAAGCAAGCCAAAGATTAGTGACTACTAAATTACTATTGTTTAATGACGTGATGAGTCCGAATTTAAAAAAATACAGACTATAATATAACCACCATTTCATTCACACATAAAAATATTTCTATCAAACGCAAATTGTGACAGTAGCTATAAGGGTTTTTCCAGGAGTATCAAGCAAATTGAGCTCGACCAAGGCACTGCTGGAACGAACCCCAGAAAACATTGCGTACACATGGCGGCGCAAAAAAAAATTTTTTTCACATTAATGACCTTCTGGGATGTCAACAAACGTCCTAGGTCAATGACCTTTACTTTGGGGTCATTGACCTTAGTAACCTTAATACTTTACCGACACTTAAGTATAGTTAACCTATTACAAAATCACAAATATACGATAGGAAAAAATTAAGTCATGTGCGGGATTCGAACCCGTAATGTAATCCGCATAGCAGGCGTTATTGCAAACCTAACAATATTAAAATAGTAAACCTATGTTTTTATGCCATGTGAAAGAGTCGTCACAATTTCATAAAAAATAAAAACAGAATCCCCAACCCGTCAAGGGAACCCTCTACTTTTGACAGAAGCAAATTCGTAGAAGTAATATAATGTTAATTACGTTTCATTTCACGTATTCGCTAGTGAATTAAGACATGTTATATAAATTACTTAATATACTTAGAAAGAGGCTTTTGAAGCAGTGATGGCTCAGTGGCATTGGCTATGGACTGCCGTGCAGCAGGTCCATGGTTCGAATCCCGCCGCGGGCTTGAGCTCCACCGCATGGTGGAAGGGCATTTTGTGAATGCCCGTCTGGCTAGCGACCACCCTCATGTAGAAAATCTGCCGCCAAGCACCTAACAGTGTGTTCCGGCAGCAGCCCTTGAGAGCCAGAAAAATTACAGGCTAATGAGACCTAAGAACTGGACGTCTCAGTGTGACAGGCACAGTGCAATTAGTCGGTGATGAAATGCGTCTGTTATAGGCAGAGGTTAGTCCACTTAACATCAGGTGGGCCTCGGGCTGGTTCCGACACAATAACATTACAAAAAAGAAAAAGAGGCACCATAAGCATGTTTAGTTCGAGATGACGTTGTCTAGCCCCGCCGGTAGCCCACTTGCGCCCCCAAGGGTGCACTTCAACCAAACATTGCTATTGGCTATTATCAAATGATTTAAACTACGTTTTAAACGATACAAGTAATCACAATCAATCATATAAAATACCAACATGATAATATTTCCATTCCATTAAGGGAAATTGCGCATCAACACATTGTTAAAGCACGTGGAATAATTATCATTACTTAATTAGTGCTAACTGCACGATTAGTGAGTATGTAGAATTTTCCAGTAATACAACTTGTGCTTGGTCTTCGTGCTTTAAACTTTAAGTAGATAATTATAGAAAATTTGTCAACATTTAATCCCATAAAAAATCCTGAAGACTGGAGGGAAGTCTCGAATTTTCAAACAAAATGAGAGAAAACGTTTCTACCCCCCTAAACAATCACCGATTTTGATGATTTTTTGAAGTGTTATAGATGTTATCAATATCCAGGTTTATAAGTTTTGAATTTTATCATTATATACAAGGAATTTGAATTAATGGGCATTTAAATACCGATATTTTCTCATAATTTGTTTCTCTAGTTTGTGAATTATAGGAAAAATAATGATAAATAAAGAAAAAGCAAAACCTATAAACCTAGTTTATTCTGTCAGTTATAAAATAAGACCAAAATTTTGAGATATGATTAATGTTTACTATAAGAGAAAGGTTTTCTCCCAGAACGCAAATTATGCGCAAATTCTAAGTCAAAACTTGAAGAAGCTGCAATTGTCCTATTCGGGCGTTCAGCGGTGAGACAGCATCGCTTTGTTAAAATACCTATTTTTCTGTAGGAGCTTCTCTTCCCGTTCCTGTTAAGGCGAACGATGACGTCTTTGGCGGGTTTTTTTCGTTGGTATATTGAACTTCATCAAGTAAAACCCTATATTCTGCCAAAGTTTTTACAATGACTAATATTTACTGTGGTTGAGGGTAGGTATTCGCGAAACGCCGTAAGAATTATTCATTATTAAATTACATGCACATTTTATAGTCAGTATTGTATCTAATAAAAAAGGTACCTAAGTAGGTATACATAAGCAGAACCACGTTACATCGATATAATGCGTTTGCGCACCCTAATGGCCTTCAAATATCGTGATTGATCTATTCATTTCATATACATACGTATGTACATAATGATACGTACAGACATAATGCACGATTAATTATTTAGATAAGTTTACTTCGTGCAGGTACTTAAATCATGCAAGAGGGTATTAGATAAACTTGATTTATATTATACCTACTTATATAAAAACCCGGAACCAGCAAAACATATTAACATATCGCCACGCATTTATTGCTCAAAGGATAGGGGTATCTGGAAGGGTATACCTTAGTATCAACTGCCTTAAATCATCAAAATGCACAAAGTGACAATAGCTAATAATAAAAGAATATGTATTTTAAGAATAAAACATCAACATAATTTTAAACACAATCATAATGTAAAGTGCCAAGTGGCATAACCTCCTCTAAAGTCTAGCAAAAATGGGCGAAAATAAAAACAAATATGTGATAAGAAACATCAGTAATTAGGGTTACCATGTCTCAGGATTTTTGAGCTCATAACAGGATTGTAGCCGATTTTGAATTTTTATTTTTTTATGTTATTGTGACTGAACAAGCTCGAGGCCTACCTGATGTTAAGTGGACTAACCTCTGCCTATAACAGTTGCAATTCATCACAAGTCACGAATTGCACTGCGCCCGTCATATTGAGACATAGTTGGTAAGTCTCATTGTGCCTGTAATTTCACTGGCTCTCAAGGACTACTGCCGGGACACACCTTTCGGTGCTTGGCGATAGACTTTCTACTTGAGGGTGGTAGCTAGCCAGGCGGGCAATCGCAAAATGCCCTTCCACCATGCGGTGAAGCTCATGCCGGCGGTGGGGATCGAACCAGGGTACTGCGGCACGGCAGTCCATAGCTATTACCGCTCGGCCATCATTGCTTCAAGATTAATATCTCAGGATTTTACGTTGTTTCAGATTTATTTAATCAGACAAATAGAATTATAAATCTCAGAATAATATCGCAAATAAAATCAACGAATACTTATTAAAAATAATAATTTAAATTACCTACTTCGGTTTATAGATCGAGATCAACAGCAACTTAGTGAATTTAACAAATAATATTATACGAGTATGTAACCAAAACTTTAATAAGTTTAACCCTGGAGGTTAGGGCGGCCCTTATTCACCTATATACCTTAACATTCTATACGTTATAGAAAACACGTTGTTTTTTTATTATGCCAAAACTGATGACTTTCCGTGAAGTATTTACGCCGTACTAAGGGTTTATTTAATTGTTTAGATATGACTTTGGATTTTTTTTCTATCGAGGCAACTTTAAGGAACTGTGTTTCTAAAGTGTATAATTTATGGAATGTATCCTTAAATATCATATAAATTAATTGTATAACTCAAAATTAAGAAATAAAGATACAGCAAGGGATCAAACGAACGTAAGTATTTCACAATTGCCTCGTATTATAGGTATACGTTGACATCCCCGGATCCGATTTTCATAGAAATCGTACGTAACTAGTTGTACAATGTAAACATTACAAAGTGACCGACGACGTCCACTATCAATATTATGATGCGGTATCGAAAGGTCAACCTTGTCTGACCTTGACTGACCAATCGTTTGGATACAAATATTTACATGGCTGATTTGCTGTGTTTATTTACTAAATTATAAAAGTACCTTATAGAGTGAGCTTCCGGAAGGTTTGACAAGGATGTTTTGTTGACTTTGATTTTAAAGACAATATAAAAGACGTATGAAATCTTCCTGTCTGTCACTCTTTACATCCTTTGGGTTTTTTTTTTTTTTTTTTTATGCCTGATAGGTTAGCCTTTGACCACTATCTCACCTGATGGTAAGTGATGATGTAGTCGAAGATGTTGTTCAGGCTAACCTAGTAGTAGGGTATATCTAGTACAGCTGTGTCGACCGATCATTTTTCGTAACACTGGTCGACCACGACCCATTCGCATAGTGATCGGGTTAAAATAATTTGGGTCGCAGTTCTTTTGTATAACCAAATAAGTATTGCTATTGATTATGCAATGTGTTTTTGAATATGAATTATATCGTCGTGCTGACTCAGCTCATCTATATAAAGGCGTGCTGAGCCGCCGGCCGCTCATTCTCGATCGTGCGCTCGTAGAGTCAAGACCTCCTGAGGATGCTTCGTGTAGAAGCGAAACGCGTAGAAAATTCTTCCGGTTTGGCTGCGTGGCGTTTGTGACGTCACGTCGGCTTAGCAGGAAAATTAGGCGGAATTGTCACTTGAATTTTGTTTTATATTTTTTAAGTGTTTTATTAAAATATTAATTTGATGTTCTCTTAAAATATTTAAAAAAAAAAATATTATTATATTATATATGGATTTCCGCAAAGTAACGCCTGAATCTATTCATTATTTTTCGAATGTACTTTCCAATTATTACATTACCACTTATAATGCCAGTGTATTACATTTCCCTATGGTATAGTAGCTCAAAAATTTCGCTACTTCCTCCTAGATGTCGTCAGCTTTTGGAACTCATTATACCGCCGTATATACAGATAAATAACATATAACTACCAACTTAACGTACCTACTGATTATTTTATTAGATATTTTAGTATTTTTCTGACAACGAAATATTTGTTATTTTTAGATGAATCGCTATCAATATTTTAAAAGCGTGTTATCTATCCTCGTGTGACTATTCTATTTGCACATAAGCAGGGCCGTATTCATCGCGGTTGAGAGCAGATTAACTATTATCGAGCTTTTACTATTCAGATGGTTTAAGGAATAAGGCGGGGCCAGGCCAGCTTTCCACCCTCCCTGACCCCGCGATCTGGTGACACGTTTCGTCATGGGATAGTTTGGGATCGGCGCCTCCTCTCCTGTCTATACTTCATGGTAGGTACCATTCTCAATTAATAGAAAATCTGTCGCTAAACACCTAGCAGTCTGTTCCGGCAGCTGCCTTTGAGAGCCAGTAGCCTGAACAACATCTTCGACCACATCATCACTATACTTGCCTTCAGCAACAACATAAAAAACTATAGTGCCACACGTAGATAACGAGAGAAAGAGAGAGAGAGGAAGTAAATAATAACATCAGAACCACTTGTAGATTGAAGAGGCAGAAAATATATCCAATGATCCACACATTTACCTTGATTGTGGATCCAAGTGAACGGAGCGGAAATAAACCGTCCTTACATTTCTTAAAATTAAGTATTATTTAAGTACCTACTTCGTACGAGTAAATTACAATAAAAAATACCAAGGTGTCTTCTCAAATTAAGTAAGTACATCTCAAGGGTAGGTCACTTAGCTTAGCAACACTAACGTAAGTCTATAATTAAGTATTTCAGTTAATTTGTCTTACCTCGTGCTACCTGATTAAAATCTTATAATGCAACTCTTTGCGTCATAGAAACAATCAAATTGTTATAAAATAAAATAAGGTGAGAGGATAATGATATTACTTAATTTGTGGTTTTCCTGTGGCGATTCTTAATAAGAAACAGTCAAATGCAAGCGACGTGTCAGGTACCAAAGAATAAAAAAGACTAGAAGGATAACTCCGCAGAGACATTCCAATAAATAAGCAACTCTAGCTACCAAGCAATAAACTTCACTTCAGCTCGCAAAGCATGGTGTACCTTATATTTATATTCACCTACAAGGCGTTTCTCTTTCTATCGCATTGCTACGCATAACTCTGATCTCTTCTGACGCGGCACGCACCGTACAATAACCCGTCCGGACGGGTACGCCGATGTACCTGTAGCGACGTACCTAAAGAGCCAAGTGAGCCAGGCCTGCTCGTACAAGACTTGGTTTTTGGATGTGGCTTTTGGTGTTTACGTTTTCCTTAAATTGTTTAAACTGTAGACTTCGTAGTCAAAGTTATGCCTGTAGGGTATAACATCTTTTACTTCCTGTAGCCAACCTGCAGGCCGTTTTTACTTTATTTATTCCGACCTGGGTAACCCTTGCCACTATCTCACCTGATGTTAAGTGATGATGCGACCGATGATGGAGCGCGCTTACCCAGAAGATACCTATTCACTCGTGTTTTGAAGACCCCCATATCGTACTTAACCGGAAACACAGACTCAGGCAGGGTGTTCCATTCCCTGGCGGTTCGTATCATAAACGAAGAAGTAAATCGCTTCGTTCGGGTAAATGGAATATCCACCATAAAGCGGTGGCGCTGCTGAGTATCCCTGGATGTCCGATTACAGAATGGGGATGGCGGAATCAAATTGTGATGTTCCATTGCACACTCACCGAAATGTATCCGATAAAAACCGATAAACAAACGACTTTGCGGCGATGCTCGAGACTCTGGAGTCTCTTGCGTAGTTTTACCCTACTAGGCCCCGATGCTTAGCCTGGTGAAGGCAGCAGGATTCTACTTTTGAACTTCATATAGGGTAATTAGCTTTTGTTCTTTGGAGCCGGAATTCTAGCCTAATCATACGAAACCTTTTCTATTGTCTTTACGTATAAAATTTCATCTCCTCATTCACAAAGCTAAACAATCTTTAACTTGAACGGAATACGTCACAAATCTATTTACACTTGACAATACCTACGTAATAAAAATAAATTACGTGTCTATCACACGCTATTACTAACCTTATTGAAAACAGTTATGGTTGAAAATAGAATTTGAAGTGAATTAGTTACGTCCTTATAGAATGGGCTGCTTCGGTACTAAGTACAGACTGACACGGGACGGGCGCTCGGCGGCACACTGATGCAACACCACGTTCATTCACACTTGTGTGGGCTAGGGATGGGAAACAGGGCTTTGTTGGAATAAAATATATCGATAGTATTTTTTCATGATTTGGTATGGGAGAGCTATTTGTTATTGTGTTATTAAAATATCATATTATACGTGTCTAATTCCCTTTCACATATTTTAATATGACAATATAAAAAGGTGTTTTTTGTCAATATTTAATTAATTCGAAATAAAATAATTAGCGAACGACACACATAAGGAGTATGTTCAATAATTATATATTTTAGGAAAACATTAAAATATGTTTTCTCGTTTGTAATAGGGGCCAAGCCTACAGTAATGATTAAGACATAGCTCCTGACCTCAGACTCTTGGGCACTGACAATATTTTCGACAGAAATACCCAACAATTATCTCAGATTCTCATGGATGGACATCTCACAAAGCGACGTATCACGATTCACACCACTCGGCCAATGTAGCAGACAAAGAATCGTCCATAGAATGTTAATACAATATTGAATACGTTAGTAATTAGATATTTATTAGCTAAACTTTATTATGAACAAAACAGGTTTTACAGTTATGTACAAGGAATTGAATAGAGATTAAAGCTTCCTAGTATATGTTATTATTAGAATATATGATAATATTGTAACCTTCAAGCCTAACCGAAGATATCATTTTCATATTACCAATCAAGTTCTTCGGACATAAATATATATTAGATATTTGATCTATATGTTTACCTATTTATTTTGTGAGACTCTTTATGTTACAGGCTCTTGATAGTTCGATGACCTTCTTGTTTATTGTATATTTTATTCTACGTCTGATTAGAATGGCAGAGCCAAGTTTATATGGAGTTAAATAGTTGAGAGTGTTAGTGCATCCTGCCAAATCGATTTCAACGTAATTTTTGAGAAAACTTTTTAACACAAAATAAATTTTGTTTTACGAATTCCTACACAAGGCTACCAATTACGCTGCAGAGATGAAAATTGAATGAGGAAAACGGTATAGTGGAAAACAGTATAATTTATTTTAAAAATAGCTAATTACGAATATAAGGAAGAGAATTTACTCAAAGCATACAGCACCATTTTATCGATATAAACACAGAATTCTCACTACTCTTGCGTAAGGTACAAACTCACACATTTACACATACAATATAACAGCTGGTTTAAATTGTGTATAATGAATGTAGTGTAGTGTAGGGAAAACTAGAGTTAAGCAGTTGGAATCAATTTTTGTAAAGCATCGTATATGTTTGGACACCTAGAACGTCTTCCACTGACCAAGAATTTAAGTTTGGACTTGATATGGTTAAGTAAATTGATATAAGTAGGTATAAAGACCTTAGTTTTTATTTAAAATCAAACAAAAAAGACAAACAAACAAACTGGAAAAGTATGTCGTTGAATATAAATTCTTTTTATAATGAAAATGCTAAATTGTTCTCAGTGAAACACAAAAATACTGTAACATTTGGATAGATTTGGATATAATGTATTGAAAAAAAGACTCGTATATTTTATTTTATATGAATTACAAAGTCTAAGGAATTTAAATTATTTTTATAATAACAGTTCTACTTATTTCTTTCTCACTGCTACACAAAAATTACTGCAACTCGAATAGATATGGATGTAGTATTTTTAATTATAATCAACTGCTAATCTCTTTGTATAATTATGCTATTTATACTTTATGAAAGGTTACCTTCTTTGTAAATTTAGTGCCCAAGTTAAGCCTCAACTAGGTCCCTAGATAGAAAGAAGTCGACAGTGCGTCACGTTTACCTAGTACAACCACAGTCTGAACTAAACAATATAATACCTATATACCTAATATATAATCGAATATGATGGTGGTAAAATGATTCCCGACAAGTCATATTACATATACGGTTGATTACAATTGAATTAAGTAGTATTATATAGAGTGATTATCATTAGATATCACGAAATTTTTATGTGATGATGTGGTCGAAGATGTTATTCAGGCTAACCTAGAAGTACTGGCTCTCAAGGACAGCTGCTGGAACACACCGTTAGATGCTTGGCGACAGATTTTCTACTTGAGGGTGGTAGCTAGCCAGGCGGGCATCCCCAATCTCATCAATAAACACTGCATTATTAATGTATATCTATTTAGTAATTATAGTCATTATCATCAATGCAAAGTAATTCGTAAAAATCTAGTTTATGCTTATTACAATAAAATACCAGCTGTGATTACGTCAAATATTGTGAAGCGCTCGTAGCGAAGTTTACTTAGCTGTTCTCAACCGTTCAGCAAAGTTAAGCAACGTCGCGCGCGCTCATGAGTTGGATGGGTGACCGCTAGTGACATTACTACTGAGCGTTTCCGTGCTTCGGAGGGCACGTTAAGCCGTCGGTCCCGGTTGTTGTCTTAGGATGGCAGTCGTTATAGCATGGTGGACGGGCATTTTGCAAATGCCCGCTTGGCTAGCTACCAACCTTTAAGTAGAAAATCTGTCGCCAAGCACCTAACAGTGTGTTCCGGCAGCTGTCCTTGAGAGCCAGTACTTCTATAGGTTATCCTGAACAACATCTTCGACCAGATCACCACTTACTATCGGGTGAGATAGTGGTCAAAGGATAACCTATCAGGAACTAAAAAAAAAAAAATAGCTCCGATTGAATAAGTAGCTTGTCAAATCATGATCAGTATAATGTCATGCTCAGCTGACTCAATATTAACATTGTATTGTTTAATTGAGTCAATAATTTGGCAACTAGTACCTACTTACTGTTGAGAACACAATGTGTCACAATTATTTAAATATTAAACAGATTCAGTTTTCATTAGGCGTAAAGAAGATGCTTTCTCAGTATGGGAGTAGGTACTTATATAAATTAAATGACCAAAAATCACGAAAAGCTTTTCTTTAACTGTACCATTTCACTCTTAGAATTATATTTCAATAAAAATTTGATTGTTATCAAATTCTGCATGTAAAGAATAATTTTCTAATTAAGCAACATTAAACGGTTTTATAACGGTAGTTGATCCCCAAGACGCCTGCCAAGCGTGGGAGTTATGGCAACCCCCCCCCCTCCCCTCCCCCCATTAGGAGGAGGCTGTATTCAACTGTGGACAATCCAGCTGTTACAGTAAACGATTTCAATTCGTATAAAACTTTAATTACTATGTAATAAAATAATCGCGGAAACCTAAGACAACAGCATATCCTAAGATCTTCTGGCGTGGATAATTAACAATGTAGACGGAAACATTAAAATATAAAGTGTAAATCCGCATATACAGACCTACCTACTCCAGAAAGCGCGCCCTTCCATATTTTTTTGAGTGTAATTGCAGCTAATACCGCCTATCTATATTTTACTTTTATATTTTTAAATTTATGTACCTATGAAGCTGTGATGGCTCAATGGCATTGGTATTATTTGGTATTGGACTGCCGGGCAGCAGGTCCATAGTTCGAATCCCGCCGCGGGCTTGAGCTTCACCGCATGATGGAAGGGCATTTTGCGAATGCCTACCTGGCTAGCGACCAAGTAGAAAATCTGTCACCAAGCACCTTACGGTGTGTTCCGGCAGCTGTCCTTGAGAGCCAGTAAAATTACAGGCACATGAGACTCAACAACTGTATGTCTCAGGGTGAAGCGCGCAGTGCATTTCGTCACTTGTGATGAAATGCATTTGTTATAGGCAGCGGTTACCGCTTAACATCAGGTAGTCGTGCTTGTTTTGTCACAATAACACACAAAAAATACTTCTTTCATTTACACCCACACTAAACCGTCGTATAAAAGCGATATCTACGCATCGTTACACAGTTCGCAAACTTATTATATCGACGCTTGAAAGGCAATAATTACCAAGCGACATGATGGCAACTTTACAGGAGAGCATTTTAAAGTTTTATTTTTTGGAAAAAAAATCGTCAAAAATCGCCTATTAGTCATAGCAATTCGATTCTAACAATTTTTAAATAAAGTTTATAAGCTTTGTAAACTGGCATTTCAAGATTATGAATATTCTCAATATTTCAAGAATTAGTGTCGGTTAGTAAAATTTTAATCAAAATCGCAAACAGGTAAAAATTACTTTCCGACAGCAAAAGTTTATTATAAAACATGTTAAAATTACTAAACCCCCGTATTTTACAATTGTGTTTTAAGCAAAATGATGCATCCAGAAGCAGTAGATGTTTGGCATCTAGGTAAAATGATCGAACTAAAAACCAAGTAACTTTTGCTGCCAGGCAATTTCAACCATATTACAAATTAAATGAGGTATGTGTAGGATTTTATTGAACAAGTAACATACATTTAGATTTTAGTACACAACATTAAAGATTTTAGTACCCACAATTAAAGATTTTTAGATATTGAAAACAGCCTTTGTAGTAATATACAATCACTCACTGCTTATTATAGGCCTCCATCTTACGCGGGACAAATTAGAGCATACTTCGCCAGGCTGCCCTAGTGCAGATTGGTGAAGGTTTAGAGGCCTGTGACTAACCCTTTGTCAAACACTTCTATGTAAGCCTCTAAAGTCCGAATATTGCAGTCAAATATCTCGCAAAGTAGACACCTGATCTGATTAAGAACATGAGCAGTCGTTGTAAATAAGTAAGGCAATTTATTTTAAAACAAAATATTTATTAGAAATTTCAAAATATGAATAGGTGCTATAAAATTTCATTTAAAAAGAAAATTGCTGTCTTAAACTACTGATACGTTTCTTGAATTGGTATGGTTTTCTGATACCTACCTATTCATTACTTATTTAAATCAAATTTTAATCAACAATTTTAAGTTTTCTGATCAGCCTTTTTCAGGAGTCTTACACCATTATTACTCAGTAATTAAAAATATAACTATCTACAATACTAATATCAGTTTTTTAAAGAAATTATTTTCAAGAAAAATAATTGAATCGCATACAACATTCTTTGATAATTGTATCTCAAATTTGTAACTATAAATTTGGGATACAATTCTCAATGAATATTCTGAAATTACAAGACGTTTTACGGGTTTTACGAATGAAAATATTTTCGAAAACTTGCAATAATACTACATAATTATGATCAACTTTCACTTATTTAAAGCTTCAGTTACTACTTATTAGGAAAATTAGGTTTTAGCAATAACATTTAAATCAAACAGAAATGTTATGGAATGCCACATAAGAATAATTAACACTTGTACCTTATTATCACAATCAAATATTTATTAAAATCGAAGCTAAATTCCAAATGAAGTATTATATAGCCAGGTAGATATAGGTTACGAAGTGAAAATTATTGATTGAGATCCATTCATCGACATTAAAATAACAAAAGAAGGTTTATATAATCTACATAATTTAGTCATTAGTTTACTAGGAAGTTACATAGAGTATTATCAAAATTACCCATAATAATCAACATTGAAAATGTCAAATATTGAAGAATCACCGGGCTCTACGTCTTTAATATCTGAGTCTGGCAAATCATTGGCGTAAACGCAGAATACGGTATCTCGGTGAATTCATTGTGTAATTGAGTACGTATAACTTTGTCCTTGCAAAGTGTAACAAGGTTCTATTTTGCCTTTGCTTTCAGCATATTTGAATAGTCACACGACATAATAGGTACCATGGTCTTAAATTAGATTCCTTGAGGTAAATATTTGAAAAGATACTTTTTTCTAACACTTTCTTCATTATTATCATACAAACTTATATTTTTCTGTTTTTAGTTCGTCTTTCTTTGTGGTTGCTCTTTTTGAACCTATTTCCACTTCTTCATTAGAAGAAAATTCTAACAATTAATCCTTAATTGAAGGTTCTTCATAAGCAATTAGAGTTGAGTAATCATCATACCCTGATATGTAATAAATGTTTACGTTTTATCAGTTTTGCCGTAATCCGTCAGATTCAGACCATCTCCCAACGGTAGAATGTGTAGGATTGGCACTTACTTCGATGTAGCTTGCAGTATTTATTTCTGTAATGCAATCCATCTTCATTGTTTTTAACTGTTTCTTCTTAGGCGTTGCTTGCAGTGAAAGTTTCCAGTACAGTCAAATCAACCTACATGTTAAAAGTTCTTTATCTGGTTTATATTTTGGTATACCAATTTAGATTACAGAATAATCACCAGCTGGACATGGACTGTATTCTGTTGTCCAGATAGATCTGCAGGTTAATTTTTAGAGTAGGACCCAACCAACTTCCAACAATTTTATCCATTAATGCTTCGCTATAGTTTTGGTGCTATTGATCATAATTTATTGGCCCAGATTGATCATCAATCATTCGACCAGTATTTTCAGTGACATTGCCAGCAGAAAGAGTCTCACAAGTACTTGCAACGGTGGTCGTTGAAGGGCATTCCTTTGAAATCATATAATGCAAAAAATAAAAATGATAAAAACGTAATATACCTATTACACATTGCCTTTTTTGTTTAACTACAGCGTGAAAATTTATAAAACATACCGGTTTATTCAAACCAAGGTATTTGATAAATTGGTCCAATCGCTGCAGATTTTCATTTTTATTTTAGTAAAAGCCGTGATATTTTGATCCCTAATAATTAAATTTAGATATTAGAATTTTCCGTTCGGTATTATTGAGAGCATAAATGATTAAATTATTTAACTAAGCAAGTACAAAACAGTTCAAATCCCTGCTATCCACACCGGCGTTTGACACAGCTTACTTAATTATCTTATCTACTCGCTTATTACGATTATTATGTACCTAAAACCATGAATTAAAATCAATATAAAATGTGCATTATATAATGTAATATTTATCAAATCTTTATATTGCACTTACCGAGTACACTTCAAGCTACGCGATGAAGCACTTTGAGCGATGTGTGCGAGCACACAGGTTGCCTATGCGACAATTCGGTGAAGTCTTAATCTTTATTTTGTTACCAAATACCACTAAAAAGCTGCTTTACAGTTTGGGTAACCGACAAAACAAAATACTTGCATAAGGAATAAGCTCAGTTTTATACAAATTTAATACCAGTAATTAGCATCTATGTAACAAAATCATTAAAAAAACGGCAGGTAAAATATTACCAAACGACAAAATATATCCTGTACAGGGCAGGTAAATATTGCTACTTGACGTTTTAAAGTTCATCGCATTTAGGTAAAAAGTACTAAGTGACAATAAATGTATAATTAAGGTGTGTCAAAAAGTCTTAAACTACGAGAAAAAAATATTTTTAATTAGGTAAAATGTCTTAAGCTATATTCATTACCTAGTTACCGCAAGGCAAAAAATACTTTATGTTCAAACACATTATTTCGAGTCTAGGCAAAAATTACTAAGTGTAAAAAGTAAAAATCGAATAGATACTATGTGAAAGTTATTCATAAATTGGTATAATTTTAGTCGCTTAGACGCCGAAAATTGTGAAAATGTGTTTTATTTTAAGTTACTAAGCGACAACAAACTTTGTCCTAGCGGCATGAGAGTAGGACCAATCGACGCAGAATTTTTTTCTGATTTCAATGATATATATAACTTAATATTGCCCAAAATGTCGCTTGGTAATTATTGCCTTTCAACCGTCGATATCAACCTCCATGTCGTAAAGATATGTACAAAAAAAAATTATATAATAATTGTATTAATATTTATAATGGGATTCCCGAAGAAATTAAAGTTATGAAAGGTGATTTATTTAAAAATAGATTATGTGACTGGCTGTAAATGTTTTTATAGTTTAAAAGAGTTTATAGACCTAAGTGACAAAAATACTTTTTAATATTTGCACGCCTGCATGCAGGCAGAATACAAGAACGAATCGCCATAGTTATGACTATGTATTCTTGTAAATGTAAAAAATTTGAAGCGCTCGTAGCGAAGTTTCCTTAGCTGTTCTCAACCGAGCAACGTCGCGCGTGGTCATGAGTTGGATGGGTGACCGCTAGTGACATTACTACTGAGCGTTTCCGTGCTTCGGAGGGCACGTTAAGCCGTCGGTCCCGGATGTTGTCTAAGGATGGCAGTCGTTATAGCATGGTGGTAGGGCATTTTGCGAATGCCCGCCTGGCTAGCTACCACCCTCAAGTAGAAAATCTGTCGCCAAGCACCTAACGGTGTGTTCCGGCAGCTGTCCTTGAGAGCCAGTTCTAGGTTAGCCTGAACAACATCTTCGACCACATCATCACTTACCATCAGGTGAGATAGTGGTCAAAGGCTAATCTATAAAGCATAAAAAAAATAATAATAATAAATGATTGATTTGATTTGATTACAAATGCATGCAATAATTTTGTATGGACGAGCGTGCCGTCGTAAGTAAAACTACGTAGATCAGTGCTCACACTTTCATTTTACAGTTCAATAAATTATAGTAACCAGACGATAAGTCAGTGATAGGCATCATGTACTGTTACATGCAGGGCAATGCAGCCAGACGCAACATCCTGAGTTGCGATTACTTGCGTTGCGGTTGTGATTGGTTTGATGAACACTTTACTTCAACAAGTAATCACAGTTCCAATAACAGATCAGAAAAACAAGAAAGATTTGCCTTCAGTCCGTGTTTGTTCACATAAAAGTGTCTCCACGTCTCTCCCACCCATTTCACTCTAACATCAATAAAAGCAATAAGTATGGCGTACATACGCACATTTTGCCACGCACACTAAGATTTCCGCTGCAAACTAATACACTAACTTATGGTACACATGCAAAAATAGGTTGTGCTTCAGTCTATATTGTCACTAGTTACACACAGCTGTTAAAACGCTGATCCATTGCGTTATTGGAAAAACTGACTTGACGTTTGTCGATTTGTACTATGCGCGCAATCGTTTTAAAGTCTGACCATAGTAGAAGGAGTGAGGAAGTAAGTTTTTCATACAAACGCACCGCGCGCGGCTTGTATGTGTGCGCCATTGTATCTATGCGTCCCGCACGCACACTCTAACACAATCTCGACCCGTTTCTCAGTGCGCCAGCCGGGGCTAACACCGAACAAGGTTCGCGCGTCACGGCTTTTTGGCACCGCTAAATAAATGAAAAATGTTTGATAATCGCATGAGAACTTATTGCTGTGTGTTCGTCTCTCTAAATAATTCATAGATTTCAGAGTTGTCTTTGTTCAGATTACCTACTGAACAGGAAAGGTAAGCAAGTCACTTATTCTAGCATATACCTATCATTTTTACTTGATGATGAGTGATGCCTACTTATTTTTTTGTTGTATTAGGTATGCCCCGCGTCGCCTTATCGCCAGTTGGTATTTTTTTATCGTGAAATGTGTTATCATCGTTTAGGTATAAAGCCGACCTCACTAACCCTGAACCCAGACAACACAAGTAAAAAATACAACTTCCCGGCTCTTGCCTATTTATAGGTACTGAATTAAAATTTAGCATATACGAGTACATACATCATAAATAAGTAACAACCCTGAGACAGGCAAGTATGGTAGGTAATTAAATCGCGAATTGGGCCGGAGATGGCCTACCTCCCACTCTTTCTACTATGGTCTGACCAAATAAGCCTGATTTAGGCCAGATGCGTTCGCACGTGCCACGCCTCCTTTACCTATCTCCCTTGTTTCCTGATCTGAGGTTCCAATCTTAATTGGATATTTGGTAATTACCAATAACCATCGACATTTAACTGTCAATTACCAAAATCAAGTATTTAATATTACGATATTTTGTTTATTTATTATTCAATTTATCGATAAATATCTCATACGTACATATTAACATACACCATAGTTTTGATATAAAAATAGTATCCGGTGAATATGACGATGTCTGATATATTTAAAAAAAAAACATATTTTCCAAACTTATCAGAGCGCTTGGTCGATGCTACGCGTGATCAAAATGCTGGCACCTGTTTGTCTCAAAGAATACGCATTGCAATTCAACGGGGCAATGCTGCCAGCATGCTGGGCACGCTGCCGACTGGTAGTGGGCTAGACATTTGAACTGCCTATGAGTCTGCAATGACTTATAGGGATCTAAATGCTTTTATTGTACTAGCTGTAGTGTTGTATATAGTTCGTAGTATTATATTAATAAAGGCATACCGCCAGCAAAAAAATAATTAATAAACGGAAATAAACATATCTTCTTAAACAATAATATGAATAAAATATTAAATTAATAAACAGATATCTTTAAAATGATACAAATGAAACTTTTCCCTCTACCAAAATATTAAGGAAGGAAAACGATATTTGCAAGACGTTAAGGTACCTATTGGTCAGACTTTAAAAGTTTTGCGTCATAAAAACTAGTTTCTTCGAACACAAAGTAATAATACATATTTGTTTCGGCTTTTGAGAATATTGATTGCGCAATCACAACATGCAGACGCTAAATCGATTACGCCAAAAGCACTTAAAATTAAAATAATAACTTATGGTTTATGGTAGTGAAATCAACTTATGAATGGCGATAAAAACTGAATTCTTCAAACATTGAAATTTCGGACTTAGTTATAGCAATATCTTACATAGTCTTGGGTATATCGTTATTGCCTACATAATATTATATGTATTCTTTCTTTCTTTTCTTTTTATGTTATTATGACGGAACAAGCACAAGGCCCACCTTATATTAAGCGGACTAACCTCTGCCTATAACAGATGCATTTCATCACAAGTCACGAATTGCACTGCGCCCGTCACTTTGAGACATATTTGTAAGTATCATGTGCCTGTAACTTCAGTGGCTCTCAATGACTGCTTCCGGAACACACCGGCAACAATATATTATATATTGTATATCAAACATGAACAGATATCGAGTGATGTATATGAAATATTTAATTGTCTACTAGAACATGAGATACTATAAATAAGCTTATCGCGTCTGTCTATAGAACAAACAAGAGATACAGGGAATTAGAGGCAGTACAGCTGATTTACTACTTGTACTTCTTGTAACCTGTATCGAATGTTTTTATGGTAACTAAAACATAAATAAGTGTGTGTAAAGTGGATCTTAAAAAAAAAAACAATGTTTTTAGGGTTCTGTAATAAAATGAGAAAACAGGGCTCGGTTGTACTACACACATTTATTTATTAACGACACTGCACTGTATATCTGTCTGTCCTTCCATTTGTCATAGGTATTTTGTATAGAATGTTGACTAAAATAAAATTATTGCATAAAAAAATGGTGGTTATATATATAACTAATACTCGTTCCTACACCATTCGTTTAAGAGTAAGTAGAAAAAAAAATTAAGTAGGCTAGCATGTGTGGTATCATTGTCTATAGAGAAATGTAGGACTATATGTTTTATTTTATTTTTTTCTAAATAAGTAAATAAATAAGTATCCAAGAAAGTTTTATATTTAGATAATTTTAGTTATCTCAAATAGTAAATAAATAGTAATAGATTAATTTTAAGTAATTAGAAATATGAAATTTCTGCATATATGAACCTCAAAAATGCTGAAAACGCTTATAAATGTAATAAGTAAATGCTGTGATTAATACCAACAAAATATTTTACTTTCACGGGTTGTTTCGATACCCTAATAGAAATAAGGGCCGCTCGCACTTGGCCTGTTTTTACACTCTATTTTATATAAAAAACATAAAAGCCAGCACTTGGTGTAACCAAGTAAACTCTCAAGCAAATAATGACTACTAAAAACTGGTTATTTGCGGTCAGATTGTCGTTAGGGATTCCCTGACGAGACTGAATGAAAAAAACGATAGTGTTTTGGGATTTTTATATTGTTATGATTGCAATAACGCCTGCTAAGCGGATTACATTACAAAATTACAAATATACGATAGGAAAAATTTTGACATGACTTAAATTTTTCCTATCGTATATTTGTAATTTTGTAGTATTTTGGGATATTACATATCACACAATTATATTTTGTCTATCAGTTTGATAGCCGCATTGCAGTAGTTTTACCACATGGGTGGTTGTTTAGTTATGAACAAGAAGTGTATGACGAGTTATAGATATACATTACATTATTTATAGAGTATACATTACATTATTTATATTTATATAAAAATTATAAGGAGAAGATGGATATTCTTTTTATTTAATTTCTTTTAATGTTATTTTAACGGCACAAGCTCGAGGGCTACCTGATGTTAAGTGGACTAAGCTCTGCCTATAACAGATGCAATTCATCACAAGTCACGAATTGCGTCCGTCATTTTGAGACATAGTTGTTAAGTCTCATGTGCCTGTAATTTCACGGGATTCGAACCATGGACCTGCGCGGCAGTCCATAGCTAATACCACTGAGCCATCTCTGCTTCGATCTTTAATAAAACTGATAATTGAGTAACTAGTACTCAAAAACACTACCATTGTATCGACAACTGTTTTCAGGATGCTGAAGTGATAGTCAACTTCCCTAGATATACTCCGATAGGTACTAGGTATGTATATTATATCCTGGCATAATAAATTGAATCCTACAATTATTTATTGACTAACGTTGCCGGGTATTGTTGTGTAAGAGATTATTTATGGAAATGACACTGTAGATAGTACTGTACTGTATAACAGCCGACTCGTTCACTGCTGAACACAGCCTCCCCTATTAAGGAGGTATTTGCCATAATCCTTACGCTTGGCAGGCGGCTTGGGGATCGCAGTGTAAGCGGCAGCTCTACAGAAGGCACTGCTGCCCACCTTCCAGTAATTTTCCCTTAGTCGCCTCTTACGACACCCACGGGATGGTATGGGGAGGTGCAATTCTAACCCGGCACCCCCCGGGGGGATAGTGTGATAAGTTATAAATTATAACGTTATTTAATAACTAGACTTTTTCTTTTTAAAATACACCTACAGATAGTGTCTAAATATTTCCATAATAAAAACTCAGTCATAAGTGTATGTTCTTAAAAAAATACATTTAATGTTAAGTTTCTTTTAGTTATTTTCTGCATATAACCTAATATTTGTTATCAAAATTGCATTTTTTTGTTTTTGCATACGTTTTTTGGGATCGATACATACTTATGCATAAATATATATTTTTTGAAGAGTTATCAGTAAAAAAAAAATATCACCATTAAAAAAAGTACCATAAACAATTTTGTATTCATGGGATATAATGTTATTGTACTACTAACGCCATCTGTTAGAAAACCAAAGAGTTAACATCGCTGCAACAGAACTAAACTCAATACTTAAATACATCGTAGTTAATCTACATAATACTAGATAAAACCACTACAATCAGGTTGTAAAATAGATGCGAACTTTCACAAAGCTCAGCTTTTTGCTAGTATATATATTATTCAATAACTAATGCTCTACATATATTGCACAATGCACATTAAATAGAATACAAACCAGCAATGGTGAATCAATAATTTGGTATTTCAATGCAAGTATACTGAACTTTAGGGTGGGGACAGTGACTCATACCTTACACAAGCTATGCGTAATATATGTTAAGTTTAGCGTGGTGCATTCAACCGTTCTTTATTTCTAGCATAATGTTATCTTGAAGTAGTGTAAGGTTATTTTTGTCTTATCTTGTTATTTTAACATAGTTATAACTACAGTTATAATGAACTTTAATTATAACAGGTTTATATAAGTAAGCTGTTACATAATGTCAATATTATTTCTGACATTTAATAAAAGATATTATAATCATCATAATATCTTAAAATGCAATATTATGTAATAGTTGCGGTAGAAGCAGGAAATAAAAAACTGGCAGAGTGCATGTCGGGTCCATCTATTTTAGGTGCTGCATTGCAGTAACCTCTAAATTAATAAATGATTTATTATTTTGATTACAGCTTATATACTACATTATGTAAGTATTATATTATATAATGGCATTTTCAGTATTTATTATTTAAATATAAGTTCTTTTTTGCTCTCTGAGTGGGGTAAACATAAACTGTTGTCTTAGAATCTTTCAAACACATATCAAAATTTACGCATGTGTTTATTAGTTCTGAGGAGAAAGTAAAATTTGTGAAAGGGTTTTATTCGGATTTAACACAAGATTGCTACAGTATCACAATCAAAGCCCACACGGAGGATGACGCGACCGTGGTCAACTATTGAGTAAATCATTCCATTTTATATTCTGTAAGGTTTTACGTACTTTATTTCCACAGAAACGCCGATTGTATGCACACATGAAAGTCGCTTTGAGGTCAAATCAGTCATTTCCGGTAATAAAACCTAAGCATAAACGTAGCCCTTAGGGCCTTACTCAACAAATTCAAATACCTCATGCGTGGAACCGAGTAAAATTTAGTTATGTAAAGCTAACTTCGACGTGCGAGCAAACGTTGCGTCGTGTTGCGCCACTTTTTACGCTCTTTCTGAGTTTAACCGCAGAAAAACTGGGGCAATGAGCTATTACCTTACTAGGGATTTGGTTTGGTAAATTTAGAACTGCATCAGCTATCTCAGATTCACTTCTGACATTTAGTAATTACTTAGGTGGAACAGATCATTAACCCTTGTTTCTGTTTTTAGCGAACTTAAAATGGAGGAACTATTGTTTTTCGTGAACAATGATGATCTTTTTACAGTTTCACATCAACTTATTCTTATTTTTTGGTGTTCAGGACAACCTTAAAAAAGGTCAGTATTAAAATGTATGACAAAGGGCTACAATTACTGCCGCATTCGGTAATAAGGCATATTTAGATAACAAGACCTGAAGCAGTTTTCTTAATTTCTATCTTAATAGTTAATTTAAAAACAAATAGCCTTGATGACGTAAATACCAAGAATGCACGGTTGTAGGGAAACATAATGTTATGGTCTAAGACGAACCATGTTCGTACCTCTACCAAATAATAAAATCTGTGAACAAGCCTTCAACGTTGTATTCCGATAAGCTGTCCTTCTTCCGAACAGCCTGTGCATATTTTAAGTTCAGAAGGTCAATATTTTCAACCATAATATAATATTATTTACCAACATATGAGACAATGGTCAAATATGATTATGCTTACCTATGAGAGAAAAACAGTAAAGCTTTTCATCAACGACAAATTATACTTATATGAAGTACCGAAAACATTTAGGAGAATCGAAAGAACTGCATAATACACGGGCAAAAATGACGTTCTCTGCAATGTGGGCATGGATACAACACCACATGGTTTTCAAGCTAGTACACCAGTCGCAAATGTTTTTTAAGGCAGGATCATCAATTGGAAATAAAAACAATTTTACTGATAAATGTTTTTTAGACCACCGAATGTGGTTGAAACTATAGTCGGATATCCTGTCCTGTCGTTATCCTGTATTATTTACTAAAATGTAAATCACGTTAGTTTCTATAATAAAACTGATAAATATTATTAATAGAAAATTTCAAAAAAAATATTTGGTAGGTTTAATAATTCTATAATGGTAACAACCAACATAGCTTGTATCTTATACGCCATTTCCTGCATCATTTACTCTATCCATAGCATCCTGGTAAGCTTGATCTGATCTAAACAAACGTCTTAAGATGACTCAGACTTAAATTGTGTAAGTATTCAGTGTTAAATTAAGTTAACTAGAGCGTAACGGCTCGGACCCAAATTCAAATTTAATGTTGCCATGACATGCACAGAATTTTTAAACATTGGTAGGAAGTATTTGTTTCAATTCAAAAGTCAGTCAGGTATACCTACATTCAAATGGATCTCGAAGACTGACTCATTTTCCTTCGTAAGAGGTCGGTACCATATCTTCTCTAACAACACAAACGACAACACAAGAACAATTTTAAAAATAAAGTTTCGTTACCAACACAGAGAGGCATTACATAATATTTGTAAATAGTGTTGGTTTCGATTTTATAACCTGCCATCTTCCTGACGCTAACCCTCCAAGGGAATGTGTTGGTGGTAGAGAGTTTAAAAAATAAATAAATTACTCTTATTATTATAAAAACAAACTGTTGATTCAGTATTTTTTTTTGAAAATTATGAAATAACTTGTTGTCCCATAAAGGTACTATGCTGACTCAAAACACTCAAGCTCAAGTTTTCATGGTCCCACATTTGCAAGTTATTTAATTTTATTCAAATTTAAAATCTCTTTGCTGTGATGCTTGCTGCTTACAAGTTAGATTGACATTTATAATTCTGGTCACTGTCGTAAAATTGCAATGATCATTACTAAGTCAGTCCAGGTATAGGCTTATCGGCAAACAATTTATTCATAATTTGAGCTATTTGAGTGTAAATTAAAAAATACTGGACCGATTATGTTTTTTTAAACAGCATTGTAGTATAACCAAGTGAAAGAAATTTCTATCCTTGACCGATAATTGCGATATTTTAAGGAAACCAACTTGGAGGTATATACAACGCAACAAAAACGAAGCATGAAGATTGGAACATCTAGTAAAGGGTGTAGGCAAAAAAAGGCGTCGATTATGGTATCTCTTTTTTCCAAACAGTACTGATTGAACATATAGACATTATTTCAGTCTAGACAGTAGTACTTTAGCTTTAAGATAACCCTAACAAGATGTGAATAAGAATAAAGATGTAGCCAAATGAAACAAACCCTATATTTACAAATAGATAACCTAATTCTCCAAATGAGGGCAAACTTTTGACATCTGACACTATTGATAACTAAACAAATGAATTTGTTATCTAACTATAGTATGCGCCAGACGGACACGTGCAAGCCACATATTATCGATAAAATATGGTACATCTCTAGTCGTATTGCGTCGTAGAAATTCGTTATAGTATTGGTTGTATTGTGCATAATAGTTAATAAATAATAAGTACATATTACGTACTTCTTTAATGGGGACAGGAAAAATCATTTATTGCAAATATGATATACAGAGTTACTGGAAATATGCTAAAATCCTCTTAGAGTTGCCTTCTGTTAGGCCTAACAAACATTTTTAGACGAATCTTTTTTTAACTTAAACGAGTGTTTAAAATACAATGGTGTGTGTGATAAATAGAGCCTGGTTTCTTGACTGTTGTAAACCGCTTTTCAAATTATGCAACATACTTCCTATACCTTGCATGTACATCTATAGAAATTTGTATATTTTCAAAACAACACCCTGATATTTTTGTATTTTTTTTTCTTAAGAATTTACGCGCCAACATAAGACCAAGTTCAGTAACTTATTATATGAACCTCGAGACCGAAATAATTTAAATGAAATAAACATTTATAATATGTGTATAAAAAATATAATTGCGTACCTAATGTAATGAGCAATAACATTAGGATATTAAATGAAAAGAAATTTAAGAAATGTTTAACTGACTGGCTTCTTAGAGATTGTTTTTATAGTGTTAAGGATTTTTTATATTCTTGTAAATATAACATAAAATATGGTATAAAATAATTAATATAAATCAGCTTCATAAAAACCTTTGCACGTCTGCTTGCAGACTGAATCAATTGTGTCTATATGATTATATTCCCTTTGAAAAGTATTCTAGCAAATAAATAAACGATTTTTATGTTTTCGTAACAGAACAAGCACGAGGCCTAAAGTATCTTGTGCCTGTAAATTACTATTTCATATATTTTATTACTTTCCTCGATGTAAATATTAAAAAAAATCGAGATTCAAGCAAATAAACTTATTAAAAAATATGCAATCGATTGACGAAAATTATTTTTTTTCCGATATAAACAATTAATTTCAATAAATTATGCTCACTCTCTCGTCGGTGGAGCGGATTTACCATCATTATGGAATATCAAGATGTTGAGCCACACATTGGTTTTTCTGACAAGACATTGTCATTACCAGTCGGAGTCTGCATGGAACTTTTCATCGGTAGATGGCAAAAAGCTCACGTGTGGCCAAAAATATAAGCGGATGCTGAGACACTCTGCCTACTCTTCGGAGAATACAGCCAGTACAGGCCAACTTTGTTATTTTTTTTATTATGTATGAAAACCGAAAAGTCAACCTAATATCTACTAATTACCTCTTTGCTTTTGCTACCATCTGTTTTGGAAAGTATACTGAGACATTTTCATGTTGAAGGTGCAGTACGGGTAGCCCAGGACAGCTTTTATAAATAGTTACCTATTTATGAAAAACTTTTCCAAATATCTGCTTTATAAGAAAAATCGGTTGAAGCTATTTTAGTTGGGGTTTTGGAAAGTTAAGAAATAGAGATCCCAGAGTGAACTTTCCTAAAATACCGTACGTTGTTATTGAATAAATACATTGATGTTGTAAATATAAAATAAAAACAATACTGGTTTTAACAGTATCTATCTAGATGATAATAAAAATAATTATTTATTCAAATATAATATTGCTATAGTAGCAATATCACTAAAATCTAACTATATACAGGGTGCCCGGTAATGAATGGATAACCTTAAATTAGGTATTTGTATATCTAATGGCCATTCAGAAAAAAAACAGAACAAAAAAAAATCAAGTAGTACCAAAGTTATGGTCTTTTTAATAAACAAACACATTCATTTTGCCAAAGTTTAAGCATCCATAGCGTAAAAAAAAAGTATGAATACTCATGTGACCAATCATTTTAAAATAAAGTGTGCCTAAAGCCGGTTGCAAATATTTTTTTTTTATTTCTGTTTTTTTTTTCTGAATGGCCATTAGATATACAAATACCTAATTTAAGGTTATCCATTCATTACCGGGCACCCTGTATATAACCCTTAAGTGTCAAGAGACATTAGCACAATCTGAAGTTCCTTCAACCTCTAACCTACGGTACTTGAATCGATCCGTGCCAGTCACCATTTGATCAAACAATTGGCCCAATTGCTGTCAAATGTTTGGGTACAATGGTTCCACGTGACCTCTGCTGCAAAGATAAGTAATGGTTATATTGCGACATTGAGGGGACTTCTATTGAGACGGATTTGAATTGGGTCAGTTAAGGATAAAATTAGGATGGATTGATGATGAAATTGACCATGAATTACGCACCTACAAAATAATTTCTGTTCAAACTTTTTGTATTAGTAAAGTCATAAGCCATAAACGTCATAAAACAATTCTAATTATAACTTTAATTAATGAAAACGCTAAAACATACAATGTAAGCAAAAACTAATGTAGAATCTTAACATCTATCTATTTCGTAGCCATCACATCCAATTTTAGAATCACTTTGTTAAAAACAAATTTGACATGAGTCATTTTAGTTCCAAAAATACCAACTAGCCAAAGTAACCGGTACATCTTAACGATGTAGTCAGATAAGGACGCAGCCACTTCAGCCATAAAAACAAAACAATCTCGTGTTTATGGTACGCTGGTGTTGCTAGATGTAATTAAAATTTATCGGCAAATTACTGTTCTCACGAACTGAATGTTGAATGCAATCCATCTGACAAGTACAATAGAATATTTTCGCACGTGATGATAAAATTTAGCGCAGGTATATTTTCAAAACTAATTAGGTATGTTACCATTAAAAAACTTTAGTGAATCAAAATAGTTCAATGCGTAAAATGAACAAATGAGCGTGCTGTCAAAAAACTTACGTTATCAGAAATTCAATAAATGAACATCGACAATCTACAACATGAACAATATAAAATATTAGTTCAATCTTTCACGTTACTATTAATTAAACACCCTACGAGACTTTTTGCGTAGTGCGTTATAACGTTATAATAGTTTCCTTATTACAAAATAGGTCAGATTATTTTATATTTATTATTTTATATAATATGAATGTTACACGAGTCTCATTATTTTTATTTTGTTACCGATGACAAACAATTCTAGGTAATTAATTAAACAGAAATGGTTTTGTAACACTCATTATGTTTAAATTCAATCTACATTATTATCTATCTAAGTAGGTACCTATCAATCAAAGCACAACACGATTAAAACTAGCGGTATTTTAGATGGTAGATGCGAATGATGCGACAATGACGAACATTCCTGCCATGGGTGCCATGTTGACGACTCAAGGTCAACTATGTAATTGTAAAAACATAATGGAAAACAACAAATTAATCGACATTGTATCATTTACCTTATATATATTATTTTTGAGAGCCAGTACTTCTAGGTTAGCCTGAACTACATCTTCGACCACATCATCACTTACCATCAGGTGAGATAGTGGTCAAAGGCTAACCTATCAGGAATAAAAAAAAACATTACCCTATGAAAAGTTAAACCTAGTTTCTTAATACAACAATGTGTCTAACATTATTAATTACTGCATTAAAAAAATTAAAGCTTGAATGCAACATTTATCAAAAATACCTAGAAATAACATCATATTTTAAATGAATGAAAAAAGAACATACTTATCAATAAAATGTATGCACCTCTATTGATCTATCGATAAAATATTTTCGTGTATATAGGAAGCACTATTTATCGACTGTCAAGTTGTTAAAAAGTCCCGCGTATTTTTCGCCTCAAAACTTTAAATCACATTGGCTTATTGGCATTTGCCTACTTTGCCGACCTACCATAGAGTCTCAAAGAATCTATGCACTATGTATGTCTAGGTCATTTGCTAACTAGATACAAGACGCTAAAGAGAAACACAAACGCGAAACGAATAACAGTGTTTTGTTAACAACATTACAGACGTTATGTGACAATGAATTAATCAAGGAAAACAGGTCCATAAGTTCGTCCAATGCCAGATGATATTGAAGGTAGTTACTTGTTGTCAAGATTTTTTTCATAGTAAGTTTCGATTTAGTAACATGACACGTGGTATTATTCTCTTTGGGTAGATATGACAATTTGGGTATGGAAGTACCTATGGCAGCTAAGCGATAATATTAAACAAGTATTCGTATTAGAAACTAAAGAAGCTGACAGGAATAAAGACTGTTTTTGTGCACATGCACACTTTGTTATGTTCGTTTTAAATGCTATATTATTGTTAATTTGTCACAATATGAACCCAGCTGTCTTTTATGAGCAGATATGTACCTATAGTAGGTATATTATATTGTCTTTCACACTACGAGTACTTACTTGTGTATATGTTCTGTACTAGTACTAATGGTTAAATATACTAAGGGCCTGTTTCAGAATGTTCGAGAAGTTTCGGTCATACTACCCAGAACATAAAATAACTGAATGATAAAAATGACAGTTAACACTTAACATGCAGCGCGTTTCAAGCTTTAACCGATGGATAGGCTAAATCGATGACTGTGAAACGCAAAGATAGTTTTATTTATTAAATATGTTCTGGGTAGTATAACCGGAACTTACTCGAACATTCTGAAACAGGTCCTTAGATAGTTTAAGGTCCTGATTATTATAGGTTAGCCTTGTCCACTGTCTCACCTGACGGTAAGTGACGATGTAGTCGAAGATGTTGTTCAGGCTAACCTAGAAGTACTGGCTCTCAAGGATAGCTGCCGGAACACACCGTAAATTGCCTGTTTGGTGTTTGGTGACAGATTTTCTAATGCCCTACCACCATACATAAGCCATCTATTAACTAATTGTCTGTATATATACGCGAGTGAAACCGCGGGACACAGCTTGTAGGTACTAAATAGGCATCAGAGTGCTATTTTTTTTCTCTTTATAACAAAGGGACTAGAGGACAGAAAGAACTGCAGAATACATGAAGATCATTAAAAAATTATGCTTTTGCATTTCAAAGTGAGCACTTCCTTTTAAATAAGTAATGAAAATCCAAGCTCCTTGATACAGATGTAAGTATATGGACACAATATGATAGACCTATGTATATCTATATGATTATTTGAATAATAATATTTTACAGTTTTATTACTTCCATCAAAATAGCATAATATATACGGTCTAATTACAAGTTTCAATGGACAATGAGTGTGACAGTAGATACGAAAAGTAACTACGAGAGTAAGAGAGATAGCTAACACAAGACAACTGCGATTCAAATGTTGCAACAGACAGACAAGCAAGACCATAGATCAGTAAGATACAGATTTAAGTATATGGACACAATATGATAGACCTATGTATATCTATATGATTATTTGAATAATAATATTTTACAGTTTTATTACTTCCATCAAAATAGCATAATATATACGGTCTAATTACAAGTTTCAATGGACAATGAGTGTGACAGTAGATACGAAAAGTAACTACGAGAGTAAGAGAGATAGCTAACACAAGACAACTGCGATTCAAATGTTGCAACAGACAGACAAGCAAGACCATAGATCAGTAAGAGTATAACTAAAGACGAAATGTCATCCAATTATGAAAAATGTGGGCTGTTTTCGCAGTTCTGCGCGAGCGTAGGTACCTACCCTTACTTACTGTTGCATGTAAAATGAATCCTTAGAATGCTCTGTGGCATGGGTAAGAATTCTACCGAAAGGACTTACAAGTGTTTATAATACGTTATAGAAGGTAATTTACGAATGTAACGGGACCCTTTCTACGATATTTAATATACTGGTATCTGAAAGCTAAGCTATTATAGGCATAGATAAAGTAATAGTTACTTTAAGGTCTCTTTTCACTTTCATTAAACGTAACATGATCTGAGCGAATAAGTCAAATGAGGTACATTTTACGTGCCCGAAACGAGCTAAAGAACTGTTTCTTCAACGAACTCTCATCTTAAGACAAGTTCCGCAAACGGACTTGATAAATAAAGCGTTGAATTAATTAAACATAATGTCTATCTAATAGCGAAAGCGACCAAACCGCAAAAGGGACGACTAGGAATCGTAACTGCCATTTTAAATTTGATGAACACTGAATCTCATTTATGATATCAATGACATAAGCACTTTCAATTAAACGGATTAAATCAAATAGATATAGGTAATGCAATTGAACCACACAAAAAGGTTAACAATTCCAAGATGGCAGCCGAGGCGTGTTGGCGCGAAAAATGGCGAATCGTTTGAGGTTAAAAGAGAAAGAGATCACGCCTCCTATTGTTTCGATCATGAGAAATGTCGTAGCTATTATTCCTCGTTATGCGATTACCTCGATTGCGTTAAATGGTCGTGTTTTTTATGCGATAAAATGAAGAAATTATACTACAATAAGTAGAAGACGACCTCACGACTTCACATACCTACCTATGAGATTTACGTTTACCCACAGATAAACATACAGAAATAGAGTACAGGGGGCCAACTCCCATCTCTTAACTCAGTCATATTTTAAGCTTACATTAACATTTTTAAGTTGCACTACCACATATCACTAATAGTAAACATACATTAGAACTTCAACGTTCTCACGCGTGCTGCATCTGCATGCATTGAATCAAGAGTAAGACATTTGTGCGATAGAGATAGCGCTATATGAACATCATTGTTTCGTGACGGCCGTGGTACGAATCTTAGTATCAATATTTAAGTTTGAAATTTTTTAAATTGGCGATATGCCTTTATTAAACAAATACTACAAACTACATACAACAGTACAGCTACTACAATAAAATAATAGTTTGAAATAATGATGTTGGTTTTCCATAATAGTTTGTGGTTTAGGTTGTGGTTGTGGTTTAGGTGGGAGTTGGGCCCCAGATTTATATCATACGTTTGGGTAAAATTTCACTAGTAGTCACATTGACAGTGGCGTGACATTACTACTTTGACAGCCAAACGCAACGCGCAACTCATCACAATCAACCGCGTACAGTTCGACCAACTTATCTGTTCAGGCGGCAGAAAAAAGAACTACAAAATTCCCTCAAATTATGACAGTTTGTAGTTGATTTCCTTGACCAATAGCGCCCTCGAGAACTGCACAGTTAAGTTGGTGGTACTATACGCGGTGGCGATCAAAGTGGTGATCATTTTACTTGTTATAGGAATACCTAACAAACATAGGCTATATTATTTACTATAGGTTTGTTAAAACTTTAGTTTGTAACTGATTTACCTACGTAAGTTTTTTGTTCCAATAATAATTCCAGTAGGTAATCGAGTTTTTGTTTAAGTTTATACATTTCCGATATAGTCATCTTATTTTTTATCTCTTAGGAAAATCCACATTTTCATTACGGCTGATGCTGCCTACTTTGTTAACCCCTTAACATGTGATGTGTGATATTTTAATATAGTACCTACCTATAATATAGGCACAAGAATAAAATATATTTAAAAATTAAGATACATTACTGTAAACGCGCCGTTTCAACATGTACTTAGTTTTTAAGGTTATTTTATTTTCTTATTTTTTATAAATAAATGATAATAAATAAAATAAAATATCTTTATTGCAGGCAAAAAGTACCCATATCGTAAAATTAAATTAAAATTAAAATATAAATAATAAAATAGCATAAATTGCAATAACATATTACAAACATAATATAATAAATAAAATTGCAATAATACATGTCATTTTTTATTTTCGTTCTGGTGGACAGAGATCCAGTGTCTATAAATAGGACAACACAAATTTTCACCGAGACACTTCAAAATGCCATCATCCTTGATAGGTTAGCCTTTGATCACTATCTCACCTGATGGTAAGTGATGTGGTCGAAGATGTTGTTCAGGCTAACCTAGAATTACTGACTCTCAAGGACAGCTGCCAGAACACACCGTTAGGTGCTTGGCGACAGATTTTCTACTTGAGGGTGGTAGCTAGCCAGGTATTCGAAAATACCCTACCACCATGCAAGTAATGAAAACAATCAAACATATCGACACGTATTATAGCGAAGAAATTTTTTCTTTAACGGGATATTACTGTAAGGAACCATAATAGAACGAGGCCAGTATCGCATTTCGTTGGTTTTTCTTTTTAATTTAAATACTTAAGCCATCCGACATACTAGAAAGTATCTAGCTAGTTGTAGACATGTAAGTATATATTCTTACTATACGGTCACGATATCAGAGTTTTAATCCAACTTTAATGGTTGTTTTCCTTGTATGTTCTATGTTTATTGTTAAACAAAGGCCGATAAGTGAGATTAAATTAATTAAACAATGCATTAGTCACTAAAGGATAACGCAGACTAGACGTAGCGCCGCGCCGCGAGCCGTGTCAACGTATCGGCGCGGTTGGCAATCGGCAACGAGTCAGTCTCGTGAATACTTCGCGAGTCAGCGCTGCCAGATAAAATCTGGCATAAGTCGCCAAAAATTTGACACAAAATAGCCTAAAAATCACTCAGTGATGGATTAGAGTTTAGTAGGTTACCTAAGTGGCTATTTACATTATCTATTCTCGTACATGCAACAGTTACGTTTATTTGTATGTAGGTACTTATATAGGTAATAATAACGATGACATATATTATTAATAATAACAAATATGTTTCATATATTTTAAGAAAACAATCAAACATATTCATATTATTTTCTTGAAATATTTTAAATATATTTGTTATTATTAAATATGGATTTCCGCAAAGTAGCGCCTGAATCTATTCATTAACATATATATTATATTGTATTGTGTCGGATACACATGAAAATAGGCGGCATTATCTTCTCTGTATAATTCTAGGTATGGATAAAGAATAACACGTTTGGGGAATTTATCTTGTTTTTGTATACATCACACACCATATTATATCCTCAAAACACTTATCCTTGAAAAGGTAACCCGGAGGGTTCTTCTGAAAAAGCTTGCTTTGTTAACGTTCCCAGGATGTTCGGGGGTAGTAAAAATAGTCGTTAAAAAGCAATGGTCGAAATATTAATGTAATTAAATACATATAATTATTGTTGGCGACGAAACATAGAAATCATGTAAAGCTAAGGTGCGCGCGGGATGGTAATCGCTACCCTAACGGGTGCGAGTGAGATAGCGCTACACCGCCCGCACGGTAGCCTATTATATTAGGTGAAATATTAAATTATAGTTAAGGTTAATTTTATATTTGAAAAAATAGGGTAGATAGTAAGATTTCTTAACGTGTAAACAGTTTTTTGATAGGTCTTATGGTTTAGGAAATATGGTTAATTTTGTGTGTGTTATATTTTTAGTATATTTTGATTTTTATTAGAAAAACTGTAAGACATAGGAAATAGTAAATATTTTTATATAATAGGCTTAAGTATATTTTATTGAATAAAAAATATTTGACACCTTTATCGAAAGTAGGTTAGGCAGGGTGAATTTTTATTTGTTTAGTTTTGCCCCAAAAACTAGGTTTTTAGTTAGAAATCTCACGTTAGCTTAACATCAGGCAGGGTTATGTGTACTAATTATACATATTTAGGTAGACCTTTAATAGTACTAAGTAAATAAGAAAGAATCATGTACATTGGTAAATAAATAAAGAAGTTATGGCTAAAAACCCTGGCTGACCAAAGTGAAACTTGCGGGCAAAATTGTTAGTTTGCGCCGGCGAAACCGGTGCTCTCTGTACGGTAAAACTCAGAGGTACTTAAACGAGCTAGGTCCAATGCAAAATTGTCGTGCAGAGGACCGTTTGTGTATTGTTCCCGGAACGTATGCCTATGCCACCCCTCAATTTGTTTTTCAGCCCTTAGCGTGTTCGGTCGGTTGTGCTGGTGGTTGAGTTGCCGCTTAGCGTTGAGGCTCCCACCGCACCATTCACCACTACCCTAAGTGACTGAATAAACATTCCGGTAACTACCTTGTGTTGAAGTCGGCCCGTGCACTCCGCTCGGTAGCTTACCGTGCAGCTACTACCAGGAATTTTGTAACAAAATTCCGGACGTAGTAACGCAAAGATACATCTTCAATCTCATCATCTGTTTGCTGTGGGCGGTCTCCTTGTGCGGTCACCTTGCTGAGCTCTCCCGAACGGGTTTTCACTCGGTAGGGGAAGCACCGCTTTGAGATCGTCAACAGTAGCAGAACCAGAGTACACGACGAGTATCATCATCACACCAATCATCATCATCTCATCATTGTCATCACCGCCACAATAGCATGGCGGATGAAGACAGACCACCGCCGCGGAAGGACCCAGATCCGACCGCAGGCAAAACACCGGCGGAGGAGGGCATTGTATGCCGCAATCTCTTTCACCCAGAACAATCGGTGATCGTCCCGGCTTCAGCACTTGGTCTGCGGAGAGCACCGCGACCGATACTAGCCAAGGACAAGGCGGGGAAGGCAGCAGGCGGACTCACCAAGGTAAGGGATGATCCCTCACCTTGTGAAACCGAAATGGCAACCGCCCCGTCAGTATGCATTACGGAAGAAACTACATCACTTCCGGTCAAGCCGACCGGAAGCACAAGCCAAAGGGCAGAACCCGACCTAGGGCTCGCTGGAACTCGACCTGAGTGTCAAGTGATCACCGAACCTGAGCGGGCTAGCTCAGGCAGACCGCCCAAAAAAGGTAGGCGGTCATCCTCCGAAGAGGAAGAGGGGGGTGACGAGAAACGTTATAAGCCCAAAACGTCCATCACCCCACCAAAGAAAGCAATTAGAAAGAAGAAGACAACATCCAGCAGGAATGAGTCTTCTTATTCAACATCATCACCACCAACATCATCATCGTCATCATCAAGCTCCACATCAGAATCTGAACATGAGGGAGCAGGTGATGAACAATATACACAGTACATACAAGGACACACTGATTCCACCTCATATGCAGCAATCGAATCAGTACCGATGGACGCGGCACCTATGCCGTCACCACCATCACCTACTCCATCGGCGGCTGCATCATACGCGGCAACGCTCGTGTCGCCGCCACCTGCAAAATCACCAAGAAACATCCAAATAGTAAGTCAGCAAACTGAAAGTGAATCGACCCCAATACAGGCGATACCGCAACTAGCACCTGTTGCAATCGCGGTTGAAACGCCAAAAGGCTATCCGCCGATAGTGGTGGAAACGCTTCCGGATTGGGTGCCGCTATTCGCACACATGCGTACGAAGCTAGGCAGGCCGCCTAATGTTAAGCCGTTTGCAAAAGGGTTCCGGTTTAACTGCACTACGGCGGACGAGTTTAGACTAGTACAGCGATGCTTAACAGAGGCAGCAGAAAAGGATCCCCGTGTAGCGTGGCATTGTTACGCTATGAAAGACGAGCTACCAACGAAAATAGCGATAAAGGGGCTCCCGTTCGGCATAAACCCGGCCGATATTATACAGGCCCTAGAAGCAAAAAGCTTCGTGGCTAAGTATAATAAAGAAATCCTCCCCAGAAAAGGGGCGCGGGGGGGACCTACTTACTACGTCGTCATGGAGAAGCAAAATACAGAAGAGCTTAAGCGACTCTATAACATTACAGAGATACTAAACATACCAAAAATTAGTATCGAAGGATGGGCACCACGACACGGCTATGTACCACAGTGTCACCGCTGTCAGGCGTTTGGTCACGCCTCCGGCGGCTGCCATAGGATACCGCGCTGCGTCAAATGCGCAGGTGAGCACCTAGCAGCGGACTGCAATTTTGTGGGGAAACCCAAATGCGTAAACTGCGAAGGGCCACATGTGGCTTGCAGCAGAAGGTGCCCCCACTTCCTAAGGGAGGCACGGAGAAGGGGGGTAACTATACCGCCCCCCTTCCCAAGAGCGCAACAGAATGAGAATAACCAACAGCGCAGAGACCAACCGTATCAACAGGAGACTAATGCGCAGCAAATTAGACAGCAACAGTGGGATGAGCAGGGGGGTACCCAGCAAAGGGGATACTACCCGGTTGCATACACTAACTTAGTGCAACCCACGGAAGCGAACGAACCCACCCCTAGGGGCGCTGCGATTCCGAGCAACAAGAAGAGACCAAAAAAGAAAAATAGGAGGCGCAGTACGGCGAGACCGGAAGCAGTAATGCAACCACCCGCCGCAGCCTCAACACCGCTGCCGGCGGGGTCAAATATAACCCCCAGAACCCAAGCACAACGAGGGGAGGCAGCAGCAGCACCAGTAAGGCCACAAGCACCAGCTTTCATCCCCCCCCAAGTGGAGAGAAGGGGAACCGTAACCAATGCGGTGGGACCAAGGCCAGTAGAGGTACGACAACCCAGGCCCCTACTAAGGGGACCGGGAGGGGTACCATCAAGGCCCCAATCAAGGGGACCAACCCCACACCAGCCGCGCCCCCAGTCCAGAGGGCCTCAAATAAACCAGCCGCGGCCCCAATCAAGGGGACCACCACAGCCACCACGACCCCAATCAAGGGGCCCACAAGTGCCGCAAATGACCCAACAGGGACCACCCATCCAACGCATGCCATTCTACATGGACCCCAGAATGGGACCACAGATGGCACATGAAGAACAGAGATGGAGAGGTCCCCCACCTCCACAATGGATGCAGACCAACCAAAGAAGCGGGGGCCCAGTACCCCCCCAAACATCATTCGTACCACCGAGCAGCGGCGGGAACCCCATTGCCATAATAATGGGGGTCCTGACGGAACTACTCGTCTCCATCGCCGCCGGAGCTGATATCCAAGAGGCGGCCAGGAGAGGCCTCACCCTACTCGCCAGGATACAGTATGGATAGGGACAGTATACGAATATTATACTGGAACTCCGGCGGCATCCGCGGGAAAAAACAGCAGCTCAAGTTACTCGCCCAGTCGCAGAACGCGCACTTTGTTCTCCTGGGCGAGACCAAACTCAAGCCAAAACTAGACTTCAAAATACCTAACTATTATACTTATAGGAAGGATTGCATAAGCGAAAGAGGGCAAACTTACAGAGGAACGGCAGTCCTAGTGAGACGTGATATCATACACGATGAACTGCCGTTACCGGAAACCACAGAGCTAGTAGCGAATGGTATAATTACTACCACCAGCCACGGAGAACTGAGAATCTTCGCGGGCTATAGACCGCCACTCCAAACAACAATTAACACGCGAGACTTCAACAAAATAATGGAAGGAGAAACCCCCACGCTGCTTATAGGCGATTTCAACGCCAAGCACACGTCGTGGGGGTCAAGATACATCAGTCGAGCAGGCAGAAAGCTACACGAAGCAGCGGAGAGAGGTGACTACGAGATAGTGGGGCCGGACGAACCCACCAACGTACCCACCAATCCCGATCATCAACCAGACGTCCTAGACATAGTAGCCTATAAAGGACTCAGCGGCAGTATAAATGTGGAGGTGCTGTACGACCTAGACGAGCAGCACCTTCCCATTCTCATTACAGTGGGCATGCAAGCGAGCCCACTCAATAAAGCACCAAACCAGCGCACCAACTGGCAAACCTACGCACAACAAATGGAAAACCTGAAGATTGGCCCAATACTCACCGCAGCCGACGTGGAAAGTGCGGCCACGCAAATTGGTGAAAGTATGGAGAAAGCCAAGGAACAGGCAACCACTGTCTGCCCACCACCAAACAGGAAGTCAGAGCTACCTATACAGCTCCAGAAAGACATAGCAAGGAAAAGAGAGTTAAGGAAGCTATGGAGTGTCACACGATGCCCAAAACTTAAGAAAGAACTCAACGCCCTAGCAGCTAAAATCTCGCTAGCTGTGGAAGGGTGGAGAGGAGATTCATGGGATCGTGTGATAGACAAGGCGACCGAACACACCAGTAACCTATATCACCTAAATAGGGTACTAACAAGGGCGAATCAACCTATATACCCATTGTGGGATAAAGGAGAAAGGAAATACGACCCCAAGGTGCGTGCAGAAATCCTGGCAAAACACCTTGAACAACAGTTCACACTGCATCCTATCAGACCAGATGCGAGCCAAGAAGCACGCAACCATCACCAAAAAGTAAATGAAGCAGTAAGGAAGATCTTTGAAGAACAAGGGCCACCATTAGAAGGAGGGGAATTTATATCCCCAGCCGAGACATGGAGAGCCATAAAAAGACTTCCCAGAAAGAAGGCAGCGGGTCATGATGGCCTACCAATAGCAGCCATACACCAACTCCCAAAGAGGGGCATAGTAACCATTACTATGCTCTTCAATGGGATCTTAAGGACCGGACACTTCCCAGAAAGGTGGAAATTGGCTAAGGTCATCATGATCCCCAAACCAGGGAAGGACAGGCGGCAGGCCCAATCGTATCGGCCAATTTCGCTACTCCCTCACTTAGCAAAGCTTTTTGAGCGGCTTCTCCTAGGAAGACTGCGAAGATACCTACATCCACGCGAAGAGCAGTTTGGGTTTCGCAGCCATCACTCTACGACCCTGCAGCTCACTAGAGTGCTGCATGAAATGGCTGCGAACCTAAACAGAAATCGCTGCACAGTGGGCATATTCCTTGATGTGGAGAAGGCCTTCGATAGAGTGTGGCACGAGGGCCTTCTCTACAAGCTATCGAAGACGGAGATGCCACTGCAATACTTGAAAATCATTAAAGAATTCCTGCAAGACCGCAAGTTCTACGTAACCGTAGAGCAAAGGGATTCTGAACACAGAAGTATACAGGCCGGGGTACCCCAGGGCAGCTGCCTATCGCCCGGGCTATACGGCCTGTATACCAACGACATCCCTTTGCTAGAGGCGAAGAGAGAGGGCGAGCACAAAATCAGCCTTGCCCTATTCGCGGATGACAGCGCATTCCTCTCCACGTCCACCAATATGAATTTGGCCACAAGGAAGATGCAGAACCAGTTGAACCTGCTCCCCGAGTGGCTGAACAAATGGCGCATTTCCGTGAACGTGGGGAAAACGGCAGCCATATGTGTCGGCCGTAAAAAGAAACGTCCAGACAAAAAACTGCAGTTACAAGGCGAACACATAGAGTGGCAAAACAGTACAAGATATTTGGGGGTCATAATAGACCAACAACTCTGTATGCACAGACAAGCAGAACACGCCATCCATCATGCACGGGCGGCGAGGGCGATGCTGAGGCCTGTGCTAAATTCCAAGTTGCCACTTAGAACCAAGCTGGGAGTCTACAAAACCTATGTCAGATCAAGACTGACATATGCGACACCAGCTTGGTACAACCTCTGCTCCAACACAAACAAAAAGAAGCTACAGGCCCAGCAGAATATCGCCCTCCGTGTTATCACAGGAGCTGGACGATATGTGCGCAACAGCACGATTTCTAAAGATGTCAAACTAGAGTCGATACATCAATTTGTGGTCAGAATGACCAAAAAGATGTTCGATTCCGCAGATAACGGGCCGCACGAACATCTGCGCGGAATAGCGCCGCTGCACACAAGGCCACCAGACTATCAACTAAAATATAGATGGCGACCCCTGCCCAGGGAACTCATAGTACCGGGTGGGGAAGAAGCCCCCACATCAAATTAAGCAAATACATTAAACCATGATGGTAATAGCCATCAACACAGCAAAGAAGAAGCACTAAGTGCGTAGACAGATACTGCGCAGAGCGGCAATCAACTTGTGTAGCCTGCGCAGTAAAGAGATACCGTGGGGTAGTAGCCCCACGAGATGCTGCAGAGGTTATGAGCGGACGCTCGATACCTCTACCAGCCCCATGGGCTGACGAAACACGACGATGCAAAATTGTCACAGAAAAATTAGGCATTCTAAGCCTTCAAGAAAAGGAAGAAAAGGAAGCAAAGGAAAAAGGAAGCTTTGGTCAGCCAAGCAAGAAGCCTTACTGTGAACAAGTGTGGGTTTTATTTGGGACTGCAAGAGTCCCCCTCCTCGACCCCCTCACCGCTAGGATACAGAACAACATAGTGCCTAGTGCAAGAGCTGCTTCACTCCAAGTTATTCGTCGGAACAAGCGAAGCGTTCTACGAGACGGGTACACACCGGCGCGCGCCTGGGCGAGTGGGACACGTATCTCTCACTCTCTCTCTCTCTCTCGCTCGGCGCTTCGAGTACCCGTCACCCTCAGTGTGTGAGCTCGCCACATATAACCACGAGTACGCGAGTCATACTTATCAATTATTATATACTTAATTATGAAAATCGTAACTTCGGAAACTGTGGGTAACCCATAAATTGCAAGATAAGATAAATCTATCCAAATGCCGAGCATAGGTCAGGAAATGAAATAGCATTTTATTCGAGATAGTCTTTTGAAGCAGTGATGTCTCAGTGGCATTGGCTAAGGACCGCCGTGCAGCAGGTCCATGGTTCGAATCCCGCCGCGGACTTGAGCTTCATCGCATGGTGGAAGGGCATTTTGTGAATGCCCACCTGGCTAGCTACCACCCTCAAGTAGAAAATCTATCGCCAAGCACCTAGCGGTGTGTTCCGGCAGCTGTCATTGGGAGACAGTAAAATTACAAGTACATGAGACTTAACAACTGTACGTCTTATAATCACAAATATACGGTAAAAAAATTAAGTAATACTCGGGAAAAAAAAACCTATCGTATATTTGTGATTTTGTAATGTAATCCGCATAGCAGGCGTTATTGCAAACCTAACAAAATTAAAACTGTACGTCTCATTGACGAAATGCATCTGTTATAGGCAGAGGTTAGTCCATTTAACATTAGGTGGGCCTCGGGCTTGTTCCGTCACAATAACATATAACTGACTATACAGTTATTATTGATCACCCTGACACTACAGGCGATGCCGAATAATGCCGATACGGTATTGAATGTTGTGCGTTGTACAATGGAGTTCTGTACACAGGATACTGAACGTATAATTGATATTGATTGGCTTGAGTAGAAGCGATGCGGTGCCTTCCATGCCGGTTTGATAAGTGCGCGCTACTTGTGTGTTCTAGAACGTCTAGTATACAATAGTAATACAAAGTTATAAATACCAAGAGGTAAAATGTACCGATGTTGATATACGCCACGATTTATATATATACCTACTTATACAATCGCTTTGTAATCTCGAAGTCCTGGGTACGATTCCCAGATCCGTGGGCTCTCAGTTTTAAGTTCAAAAAACCTCAGATCAGCATATTCGAAAGTTACTGAAGTTAGAAAATCAAAATTGCTGTCGTTTATAGCGGGAATTATATTGCTCAGGACGCAAATCTACTAATCAATATGAATCTATAATGGACTCGGCCTGGTCAATTTTGAGTTTTGGTAGTCTACTAACTTCATATCGTTCATATTGAGTCAATATTCATTCAATCTCGGTTTCATATGAAAACGAAAATAAATAATAAAATAATAATAAATAATAACAAAATTCTTTTCTGAATTACCTTACTCTTCTCTTTTTATTTTTTGTTGGCAATATCGACAAACCAGCCTAGATTCTATATAGATTCATATATTCTTAGGGGATCAGCAGACTACCGATTCTGTCTTGTATGAATCTTGAATGAATCTATGCTGAATATGAACATGTAATTAGCAGACTTGGCCTACAGATGATTGGCACCACTTCAGAACTGGGACCCCGGTCTCAGATGTCTTGTCTTCATTTTCGTTCAGGACGCTGACCAAATATATTTGTCACCATTTTATGAACAGATTCGTATTGATGATATGTTATAGTCAAAAAATACCCCGTGCGGCACCACACGGTTAGAATTGCACCTCCCCATATCATCCCGTGGGTGTCGTAAGAGGCGACTAATGGAAAATACTGGAAGGTGGGCAGCAACGCCTTGTAAAGAACTGCTATCTTATACTGCGATCCCGAAGCCGACTGCCAAGCGTGGGGATTATGACAAATACCCCCTTAATAGGGGAGGCTGTGTCCAGCAGTGGACGATCTGGCTGATACAGATAGTCAAAAGAAATCTGCGGTTAAGAGATCCCGGTTTGAAATCCTTTTGGAACTCCTCAACTACTTAAATATGAGCTTAGAAAAACCCGTATGTGCCTGTGATTTCACTGGCTCTCAAGGACAGCTGCCGGAACATACAGTTAGGTGCTTGGCGACAGATTTTCTACTTAAGGGTGGTCGCTAACCAGGCGAGCAGTCGCAAAATGCCCTTCCACCATGCGGTGAAGCTCAAGCCCGCGGTGGGATTCGAACCATTGACCTGCTGCGCGGCAGTCCATAGCCAATGCCACTGAGCCATCACTGCTTCAAAGATTTTGATACATCCATGTGAATAGCAATATTTATTCTGGAGCTTCGAAATTTCTCGATCGTGCGCTCGAAGAGTTAAGGTGGTAGCTGTCCAGGCGGGCATTCGCAAAATGCGCTTCCACCATGCTTCAAAGCTCAAGCCGGCGGCGTCGGGGATCGAACCATAGACCTGCGGCACCGCAGTCAATGATAGCCAAGCGGTTATAGTCATATATGAACTTATTTCAATTGCCCTTTGTTTTGCTTTCGGACATTTTGACTGCGTGTGAGTCTGCAATGACTTATAGGTTGTCTAAATGCTTTATTGTAGTAGCTGTTGTGTTGTATATAGTTTGTAATATTTTGTCATTAAAGGCATACCGCGGGTAAAAAATAGAGTTACTAGTTTTATGTTACTAAGCTTTCTGTCGTTTTTCATCACTGATCGTGATTTCTCCGTCGCTGCCTCTCTTTCACTCGTATGCAGTCCGATAGTGATAAAATTTCAGAATTTGTCAGTATCTTAAGTTTAACCCATTCTAAGTATATTCTAAGTAAACTGCGCAAGCGACTCGACCGCTTTTCCATCGCCCTAAGTAGAAAGCCGCAGCTAGCCGCAATTAAACCAATTTCTAAGCGCTAGCTATCATTACAGTGGCTTATGAATGGTAGGTAGATGATTAATGCGTAGTTTTCTTAAGATAACAAGCTCTGGTAAATGATTTCCTTTTTATTGCTATCTACTGGGGCGGTCAAAGCTTAGCTTGCTTAGTCGTTCTTCCCGATCAACTAAATTAAGCAACGTCCGCCACGGTCATGACTTGGATGGGTGATCGCTAGTGTCATTACTACTGACCGCTTCGTGCTTCGGAGGTAGGGTTGCCAGACGTCCGGGAAATGCGGGATAGTCCCGGAATGGGGTGTCTTTTCCCGTGTCCAGTAATTTCGCTCTACTGTCTCGGAATTCACAAGTTTCAGGTTATGTCGATTTATTACCGAATTGTAACATACTTTGTCTCAAATAAATATGAACAATAATTCCCGTTTCTTTACTCTTAGGAAAAAAAACACTATATCTAAGTAATATTTATATATACATTAATTTGTCAGTTCAATCGTAGATTTATTTAGATTCGAATTTGAGGTCAAAGTACCAACTCCATTTCTAGCCCCAGAAATGTCCAGAAATTGATATACCTTGATTTGGCAACCCTGTTCAGAGGGCATGTTAAGCCATCATCGATCCCAGCTGTTTTCTTAGGATGGCAGTTTCGTTAAGGCCTGTTGGTAGGGTATCTCGTGAATGCAAACCTGACTCGCTATTAAACTCAAGTAGAAAATCTGGCGGCAAGCACGTAAAGGTTTTCGTCTTAGGAGCGCAGTCGTTATAGCATGGCGCCTGGCTAGCTACCCCCCTCAAGTAGAAAATCTATCGCCAAGCAGCTAACGGTGTGTTCCGGCAGCTGTCCATGAGAGCCAGTAATTCTAGGATAGCAACAACATCTTCGACCACATCATCACTTACCATTTATATGCTGTCGAAGATGTTGTTCAGGCTATCTTAGAATTACTGGCTCTCAAGTACAGCTACCGGTCAAGCCTTTAGCTGCTTGGCGACAGATTTTCTACTTGAGGGTGGTCGCTAGCTATTGTTTTTTTTAACGTTATTGGGTTTTTTTGACATTTTCAGTGGCAGTTTGAATTCTGACTCGTTGTGATGGCAATACGTTCGCTTTCTTTTACATGTAACCAAAACGCATCTGCCAAAACGAGGGTGCTATGACAGATCTACCCTACCCCTTCGAAGATAAAAAGGTTGATGATAGTATGTCTCTGTTACGAGAAGGTGCTTATCTATTGCTTAGGGGCATTTACTGTCTTGGCGCAAAGGTAGTCCGTATACTACCAACGAGAATTCGTAAGAAGAGAAGTAGTCAGGCAATAAAAGATCTTAAACTACGTTATTTACTGTGTTGTTTAAGACATTTTGTATTATGTTCTTGTTTTTCTCTTTATGACTAAAGGGCGCAAAGAAGAAGAGGCTGGGATTAAGCCAAACCCCAGTCTAGAGACACCTACTTATAGCATCAGGGGTTACACTGGTGATTTGCCGACCTGGAGAGGAGTTAATACACTTGTAAAAGCGCTCCTTGTTGTAACACTGCGGACACCACGGGAGGAAGGTTATTGTATCGGCTTTGTGTGCAGAGCATTAAGCGACCCCATTTGTGTGTGATTAGGGTAAGAAGATGAGGTAAGGTCACCCAGTCCAGTACGAAGCAATTCCCAAAAGAGTTCAGAAAAATAATAAACGGTTTAGCAACATAACGTGGCGAATGCAAGTATCATACTCTCTTGCGTAACCACATGCATAAAAATGCGTTGGCAACAAATAAGCATGATTAGGGGTGCTACGTAGATGAATTACTGAAGCAATGATGGCCGAGCGGTAATAGCTATGAACTGCCGCGCCGTAGTACCCTGGTTCGATCCCCGACGCCGGCTTGAGCTTCACCGCATGGTGGAAGGGCATTTTGCCAATGCCCGCCTGGCTAGCTACCACCCTCAAGTAGAAATTCGGTCGCCAAGCACCTATCGGCGTGTTCCGGCAGCCATCCTTGAGAGCCAGTGAAATTACAAACACATGAGACTTAACAACTACGTCTCAAAGTGACGGGCGCAGTTTAATTCGTCACTTGTGACGAAATGCATCTGTTATAGGCAGAGGTTAGTCCGCTTAACATCATGTGGGACTCAGGCTTGTTCCGTCACAATAAAATTAAATAAAATAGTTATAATTTTCTTAAAAATCTTTTTGTTACATGTCGTACTCGCGAATTGGCGGGTTCAGGTCTCGTAGCGCTGTTTTCTTAGCCGTTCTTAATCGATCAACTCAGTTAAGCAACGTCCGCCGCGGTCATTACTTCAATGGGTGACCGCTAGTGACATTACTACTGAGCGCGACAAAGCCGTCGGTCCCGGTTGTTGTCTAACGATGGCAGTCGTTACAGCATGGTGGTAGGGCATTTTGCGAATGCCCGCCTGGCTAACTACCACACTCAAGTAGAAAATCTGTCGCTAAGCACCTAACGGTGTGTTCCGGCCGCTGTCCTTGAGAACCAGTAATTCTAGACTAGCCTGAACAACATCTTCGACCACATCATCACTTACGATCAGGTGAGATAGTGGGCAAAAGTTAGCATCAGCTATAAATAAAAATAAAACACTAGTAGCAAACGTAATTTATATTCCGTCATAGATTCGGGGAAAAGGGACTCTGGAATAATTCACTCGGTTTATTAACTTCAACCAAATTATTAACATTAATTCTTTAGGCATGATTCGACCCATCTTAGATTTTTTAAATATCATCATAAAAAATAAGTTTTTTTATAAGACTTATATTACGGTGGCAACCCTATCATGTTTACACACTTGTTTATATGGAGCGATAGACTGCAATGTTTTGTTTAATGTTTTTTAATTCATTATTAAACATAGAGACTAGACTACGTCCTTTTCTATGCAATGAAGTCTTTATTTTTATATAGTTACGTATATTTATTGAAAAGAAATAGCAAAAAGTTAGGTTAAGTAGAATAGAAAGAAGTGGTCGTCAAAGGTGGTTAAACAGCTGTTAAACAGGGCCTAAGATAAAATATTAGGTTAAATTAAAGCGCTTCTGTTCTTTTTAGGGTTCCGTACCCAAAGAGTAAAAACGGGACCCTATTACTGAGACTTCGCTGTCCGTCCGTCTGTCACCTGCTGTATCTCAAGAACGGTGATAGCTAGACAGTTGAAATTTTCACAGATGATGTATTTCTATTGCTGCTATAACAAAAAAATACAAAAAATAAAATAAAACAAATATTTAAGGGGGGCTCCCATACAACAAACTTGATTTTTTTACAGTTTCTTGCTCGATACTGATAACGTTAACAGGTACACGCTTTAACTATTCACAGATACTTAGTTTTATGTTCTCTTTAAATATAATTAAATAAAATAAAATAAATAATTAAGGGGGCTCCCATACAATAAAAGAGGTTTTCGCCGTACCTACCCAGCTCAATGGGACACTGCGAAAAGTGACTGTAACTTGCAAGATTAGGTTACAGATAATGATACGGAACCCTTAATGCGCGAGTCCCACTCGCACTTGGCCGGTTTTTGTTGTACTACGATTGGTCATCACAAAGAGGGGCGGTGAACAGATACGGTCATCGTTTACACGGGGTATTGTTTTAAAATGAGCAAATATGGACATAAACGATATTTTTTTGTAACTAAAAATGGACTGATTTCACAATAAAAAGTGTTAAATAACTTGTTGAAGTCGGTACCATGATAGTTCAAAAGTACCTATTATTACAATATTGTGCGCATGGTATTGACTGAGTGTTGAAGTCGTTTCCACTTATTACAAAAAAAATTATTCACCCTATTTAGTGCTACTTACGGGATCGATTGTCATTCACTGTCAATGACTATATCATCAAGATAGGAAAATGTTTTTCAGGTATTGGAGTGTAACTCAAAAATAGCTCGACTGATTTTGATGCAATTTAAACGGGACCACACGGCAATCATCAGCTTTCAAATACTGTACTCCTTATGAAAATTGTAGCAATAAAATATCATTTCATCACACTTTAGATACCTAACTTGTGCTGAAATGTTATACACACACGCTAGATATCTAAAATGTTGCCATGCATTTTTTTTTATTATATTATGACGGATCAAACTCGATGCCCACCTGATGTAAAGCGGACTAACCTCTGTCTATAACAGACGCATTTCACAAGTCACGAATTGCACTGCGCCCGTCACTTTGAGACATAGTTGTTAAGTCTCATGTGCCTGTAATTTCACTGGCTCTCAAGGACTACTGCCGGAACACACCGTTAGGTGCTTGGCGACATATTTTCTACTTGAGGGTGATAGCTAGCCAGGCGGGCAATCGCAAAATGCCCTTCCACCATACGGTGAAGCTCAAGCCGGCGCGTGGGGATCGAACCAGGGTACTGCGGCGCGGCAGTCCATAGCTAATACCGCTCGGCCATCATTGCTTGAAAATGCATACCTATAAGAAGCTGCAGTCTACCACAAATAGTAGAATCTAAGAATGCCTACCTAAACAAAGATGCCAACTGCCAACACAGCACCAAGTGGCAGACAGTGAAGCAAACATAACAAAACAAAAAGTCTTTGTTGTCTGTATGTTGGTACTCAGTCTTTGTTACGCCATTAGGTACGTTCTACGTTCTACACTACTTATTCAAGACGTATGCGACGTACGCAATTTATTACAAGGAAGTGTGTAGAATTCCTGTACACGTGGAATATTTTGAAGCGCTCGTAGCGAAGGTTGCTTAGCTGTTCTTAACCGATCAAAGTTAAGCAACGTCCGCCGCGGTCGTGAGTTGGATGGGTGACCGCTAGTGACATTACTCGCCTGGTGTTTGTTCCGTCAGAATTAATTTAAAAACAAAAATTGTTAATAGATTTTGCTTGTGAACACAATTTCACTTGATAGTAACTGCTGAACTTTCCCAGTGATGGGCGAACGGTGAATTCAAGTTTACTTCTCTACCGATTAAACTAGAGTGGAAACGAAATCGACTGGTTCATCTATACTCCAAAAATAATTAAATGGATACAAATAAATAATGACCGAGAATTGCATAAAATTACTTTTGCTATTAACTTTGAAGACAGTCCTTAGATGTGACAGCTGTAAAATTGACAGTTGATGTTTATTTAAATATTTATATTTTTGCAATTGCGCTTGCTCCGCGGATTATATTACAAAATTAGAACGAGATAAAAAATGTATTATCCCGAACATGGCTATAATTTTTCATTTCGGATTAATACAGATTTCGTTGTAATTGTGCAAGTTGATGTTGCTGTTTTTGTTTTGGGGCTTCATTGAACTAATAAATAATATCAACATGGGTGTCAGGTGTGACAGCTGTCAAAGTGACAGTTGGTGTCGCATGGTATCAGTTGTCAGTATCATGACAGCTGATAGAGGCTAATAGAGGACTAAATAAACTATTTACCCTAGAGAAAGAGTTTCGCAAATGAAAGATCTTATCGATCACGATAGTAATAATTATAATTATCGAAATCTTAAATATATATCATCTGAGTATATTGAGTCATCATCATCATCAGCCAGAGGACATCCACTGCTGAACAAACGCCTCCCCCATAGAACGCCACAAAGAACGGCTATAAGTCACTTGTAACCACTGGCTACCCGCGACTCTCACGATGTCGTCAGTCCACCTGGTGGGGGGCCTACCAACTCTATGTCTTCCGGTGTAGTGTTGTAACCACTCGAGAACCTTTCTTCCCCATCGGTTATCAGTTCGTCGAGTAATGTGGGCCGCCCATTGCCACTTCAACTTGCAAATTCGTAGAGCTATGTCGGTGACTTTGGTTCTTTGGCGAATATCCACGTTCCGGATTTTATCGCGCAAAGAAACTCCGAGCATAACTCTCTCCATAGCTCGTTGAGCGACTTTGAGCTTGTATATTAGGGCCACTTTTGGCCCTATAAGGGCTACAAGCTATCTACAAGCTATAATTATAGACTTATATACTCAACACTTGTCTATAAGCTATTTAATTAGCTTATATAGACAAGTATTGAGTACGATACGTATTTGGTATAGTAAAATACGGTTAATTTACAGATTTTTACGTAAGGCAATTTAGGATTCACCTGTTTAAACATTTAAGAGTAATTCAATTGACTTGTCCAAAATGAGTTTTGACAGTTGTGGCCATGGTATTTTCAGTAATTTTCGTTCACTATTTTCTTGTTTTGGATATCCAATTCGTGTAACGTTGACTTAACCTGCCTATGTATTTTAATTAGGTTGAACCTAAGCTCTAGTTTAGATTTATGTGTTGATACTAGATTAAGGTTTCTTCGACATAAGTTTTTTTTTTTTTTGTTATGTTTTTGTGACGGAACAAGCCCGAGGCCCACTTGATGTTAAGTGGACTAACCTCTGCCTATAACAGACGCATTTCGTCAGCGACGAATTGCACTGTGCCCGTCACACTGAGACGTCCAGTTGTTAGGTCTCATTAGCCTGTAACGTCCTCGCGAAGAGGTCCTCGACTGGACATCTGTGGTCTCACCAGGAAACACGAGAATAATGTGTAAACCATACCTTAGTATTGAAGTTAGTGTAGAGAAATGGCTTCAGTAGACATTAACCAAATATGTATTACCTGGAACAACACATTGTTTGGATTATTTTTAATTTATAAGAAATGATGGCTGAGCGGTCATAGTTATGGACTACCGTGCCGCAGGTCCCTGGTTCGATCCCCACCGCCGGCTTCAGCTTCACAGCATGGTGGAAGAGCATTGTGCGATTGCTCGCCTGGGTAATTACCACCTTCAAGAAGAAAATCTGTCGCCAAGCACCCAACGGTGTGAAAAAAAATCACCCTTTTTAGTGACCCTTGCTACTTATGGGATTGATTGTCATTCACTGTCAATGACTATATCATCAAGATAGGAAAATAGTTTTCAGTTATTGGAGTTTAATTCAAAAACGGCTTGACCTATTTTGATGAAATATAAATAGAACAACTAAAAAAATAGATAAAGAATCAACAAAATCGGTTCACTCAGTCAAAATTTCTGAGGTAATAAACATAGAAAAAAAAACGAATTGAGTACCTCCTCCTTTTTTTTAAGTCGGTAATAAAGAAGAAAGATTTGTATTTTTTTATAATTATATAATAATTCATTTATTTCAAGTAACTTAGGCTCATAAAATGGGTAAGTACAATAATAATAAGAATAAAAAAAATGTACGCAATGATTAAACTTAAAAAGTATTGGACCGATTTGATATTTGGTATGGAAATAGTTTGGGCAAGGACATAATATGATAGTTTTTATCTACGAGTAACTGCGCAAAAAGAGGCAAATGGTTTTGCCCGATAACCGACACGCAGATGAAGCCGCGGTCGGAAAGTAAAGCTGAATAAGTAATAATATAATATGCTATATACCTACACAATTCTTTGTTTTAGGTGATAAACCAACAATAAAAGACTGCATTCATTACCAACATAACATTTGATGGACGACCAAGGATGAGCAATGAGCTTACTGAACTGGCATCAATGTACGTCATTGTGCTAATTTTGAAAAGATTTTACTAATACAAAGAAAAAAATAATGAATAATTGCCAAATATATGAATATTGCAACAAGGTTATACTAACATTTGTTTCGTTGAATGTAAAATATTCAGTTTGCCACGTTCTCTATTTGTAGACAAACGCTGTTGAATTGTCTATTGTCTGTCAAAAGGTGGATGGTGTTATGCAAACCTACGCTATGCATTATTTTTATTTCTCAATGGTATTTTTTTTGTTTGGTATTTTATTTTTAATTCTTAACATCACACTAATGTTATAAAAAAGTTAGTGAGTAAGGATGTACCTAAGTTTGTAAGCTTTTACGACAAGGCTGAATCAATTTGTAGGCAACATAATTTTTGTATAGTTAAGGTCTTGGATGAATACACCAGATACTTTAAATAATAATCATTATAATAAAAACTAACGTGGTTTTCACTCATTTTAGTAAATAATACGGATAAAGAATATTAACTAAGAGAAATAATATTAACTATAATAATCATTGTCACTATACTTTTCGTATTTGTCTACGCGGGTGAAAGTGAAGGTGAAGATGCTGCTAGTAATCAATAAATTTAAGAATATTTACTTCAGATTAAGTTACTATTAGTTAACTTTAACCAAACATCAAACTTAAATTACAATTAAGAATTATATTATAATAGGAATACCTAAAAGATTTTTTTGGTCTAAAATGTGTAGGTTGATATAAAATTTGGAATACAACAAATGACGAATAATCCAATCAAATAAACGGTATTTGATTATATCGTAAATATAAATATAAAGGTGTGTTATATTTGTGTAGGTATTTTTAACACTGACAATTTTATTTTATTTTATTAGTGAGCATGTTGAGTATCTATGACTGTTTCATAAAATCTATTGTATAAAATGTAAATCCTTTATTGGCCATAAGATATGCTAAGTAAGAATTTGTTGTTTTATGTTAAGGGTTGTGGATTTTGTGCAATAAATAAATAAAAAAAGTACTTCTAACTAAATAAACTATTTTTTTTTCAACCATTCATACAGAATGGCATGTGCTCATAGAAAGCTTTATTGCCACTGTAAAGTTGCAATGCTATATTTTTTTGTAAAATCCCGCCAGTGTCTTTGTCACGTCATCGCTTCGATCGCAAAATATCTTATAAAACGTGGATTGGATACTTTAACAACCTTGCTTACTTTTTCGGGGATATACAGTTGTAATGGTATAAGATAATAGAAAACTAAAACATAACCTGAATAATATAAAATTATTTGTAATAAAGGCGCTAGGTTACATCCCGAGGTAAGACAATGTTATAAGTTTTACAAAATCACAAATATACGATAGGAAAATTTAAGTCATGTGCGGGATTCGAACCCGCGTCCCTCCACCCCTTGAGCCGGGGTATGCTCTAACCAATTGAGCTAACATGACATGACGTCATAACTCAAATATTTTTAATCGTTCTTTAACCATCGTATTGGGATGGAGCGGGTTCGTACCCGCACATAAATTTTTCCTATCGTATATTTGTGATTTTGTAATGTAATCCGCATGGCGGGGTTATTGCAAACCTTACAATATTAAAATGTTATAAGCTATTGGGTTTTCTGGAAAAATACCTCAGTAGCAGCCCAAAGGCTGGAGCAGTGCCAAGTAGATGGCAATAACCCCGTATTATACTGGCTCTTAAAACATGACTCGCAAAATGTTGATGATCAGGCACCAATTATGTCAAGCGATAATGCCTTACTAAGTTTTCCAGTAAGATATACTTTCGTATATGTTTAGTGACAGCAAAATATATATGTAAAGATTTTTTAAATATTTTTAAATATTTGATAGATAGATAGATAATTCTTTATTGTACACTGGTGTGAACAATATAATAAAATACGAAGGCTTACAATCAAGTGTTACAATGGGCGGCCTTATCACTAATAGCGATCTCTTCCAGGCAACCTTGGAATGGATAATGGAGGAAATACAGGAATAATAAGACGGGGGTGTAACAAACTAATATAAAAAAAATATATTAGGTTCAACAAACTATGCTAACTTAAAATTTGAGCAAAAAACATTTTTCTGATATTATACAAAAACAAGAAGACCTAAATACGAATAATAATAATAATAATACACTCGTACATACATACTATATATACTAATAATAATATACATACTTATATACTCTTACATACATACAATAATACTATACATACATACCATACAATATATGCCTAATTATGCTATGTTTACATATAAATACATATGTTTCGTATACATATCCTACAGCTGTGATGATGAAGAGCAAGTGATAACCAGTTTGGAACAGAACGGGTGTTATTACTCGGACCAGTAAAACTTTTTGACTTGGCTTTTAAATACGGATAAAGATTTAATATTGTTAAATATTTGTTGTTTTTTATTAATTTATAGATAGAATACCATTCGCACGACAAACGAAACACATTTACAAATTAAGCTATTAAAATTTGTAAATGGATGATTTAAATTTTCCAAATAACATCTAATAACGACATCATATGTCTAAACACGCCTATGTAGGTTCAGGAAAACGAAGCAAAATCCTTACAATGCCGACAACACTATTAATGATAAGAATTTGAACAAAATAGGTAAAGTGAGACCATATAAACAACATATAGGTCGTCATCCTGTTAATTAAGGTCATGCATGGTTGGTCCAATGTAAAATTTGATATTGTCTATAAATTTTCCGCAAAACAAGAACTTTGCACTATTTATTATTGTTATGTTTGCAATAACGCCTGCTATGCGGATTACATTACAAATGTACGATAGGAAAAATTTAAGCCATGTGCGGGAACCCAATACGATGGTTAAAGAACGATAAAAAAGATTTGAGTTATGACGTCATGTCATGTTAGCTCAATTGGTTCGAGCATACCCCGGCTAAAGGGGTGGATGGACGTGGGTTCGAATCCCGCACATGACTTAAACTATCGTATATTTGTAATTTTGCACACTTTATATTTTGTATTAATAGCAAATAACAAATAAACTTAAATTTACAGCAATTTAGATTCTGTAATGAATTTGATGATTGAGGGTTTGACATTTACGGGCTTAAAAATCTGAGCACGGTCTGACGACATTTTCAGTTAGAAGATAATATTATTTATTGCGATTTTAAATGTTAATGAACATACCTGTTTATTTAATTAATTTTCTAGACACCAATTCAAACATGTTTTTGTACATACAAATTCGAAGGCGAAGATAAATAGCCTACTTTCCAACTTCTTATGCCTCCTAGTTGAGCTTTTGTTTTCGGCACCTATGTACCAACTAAGGGCCAGTCTCACCAAACTAGGAGAAAACTACACGTCTAATGATGTTGCCGTATTTTAAATTAGCCATGAAATGACACGACTTTAATAAAATTTGACATCAAGCAAAATACTTGTAGCAAAGGAACGATCTTATCCAAGATTTAAAAAATACAGCCGAATTGTTATAGCTTCGTATACTAATAACAAATACCTATGGCCACTTTGCTACAGCTGATTGTACGTACTATTTTCGTGTCCACCATAGAGAAAAGTAATACAATTTTCACGCTGCTGTCACATGTCATAAAAGTCAATGCCAAGGAGTTTTATTTTTAATACGACAGAAAACCAACAAATTGAATAACTGTCACTAGGTTCGATATTCCATGATAGCCAAACCCTATCACATTTTGGTTTATTCTCTATAGTATTGTTTTTTTTCCCCTTTAGCGGGGTATGGTCTCGCACGTCTTGTGCATTTGCCAGCGTCATGTTTTATTCTTCTTTAATAGTTTTTGAGACGACTTTTTGATTTTATTTTTATTATCATTATTATGGTTAATATATTACAAAAATGAGGAAACGATGAGTTTAAATACAATAATTTATAGATCGGGATTCGAGAAAGGGTCAGAGGAGTTAGAAAGGGTAGGAGGACAATAAATAGGTACATAGGTATAGAATTGTATAAGAATAAGTAAATAAGTATCTATAATGTACCATATTATATCATAATCTGATGTCGTTAGCTTCAATGAATGAAGCTAACACTTGATAGATAGGAAGAGAATTGCTATATATAGGGTGCATACCATTTGAAGTTAGATTCGCTAAAAACGCTAAAAACGATCACACTCCCAAAAAGTTGTTCCACATGGGTTTGGCGTTATTTTCGCCATAAACGCTATGAGGCTACTGGAACAGTTTGAATTCCCTACATCTAATGTCAAAAGTGACAGAAGTGGCAAATTTTAGTAGCATTCTTAGCGTTCTTATCCTAAATGGAACAGGGGATGACAGTTACAAACGATCACAGTGATCACAACCACAGACGCAGAATGTGATCAAAATTATCGAAATGAACGTTCTTAGCGACTAATGGAACATACCCATAGTATTGTTATGTGAAATTTTGTATGTATAGTAAAACAAAGGCTTAGTTTACAGTCCCACCAACTTATCTGTTCAGGCGGCAACTACAACATTCATTCAAATTGTGACAGTTTGTAGTTGATTTCCTTGACCAGTAGCGCCCTCGAGAACTGCACAGTTAAGTTGGTGGTACTATAGTGCGCTCTTTGTGATAATTTATTGGCAGTGCCATTTGTTAACAAATTGTTCAATCAGAAGACAGCTCTCGCTTACTTTACGTCGTCAGCAATGTTAATATCAGCCACAAAGACGATAGTGAATTCTATTCCAATTAACTTGTGTAATATTTCAACTTCCTAACTGGATTTTCTTCTAAAGTCAGGTCGTACTTGCCTGCCTGTCATGACTTTCTTTTGTATTGGCGATCCAATGGCACAGTATGAGTGTGGCACTCGTGTACTAATAAATTTGCATTTATTGAAAAATATACATCAAAAGCTTTTGTTGGATCAGAAGAAACTTATATTCTGGGTCACATTTTTTTTAATTTATCATGACGGAACAAGCTTTAGGAACAAGCTTTAGCTGATGTTAAGTGGACTAAGCTCTGCCTATGACAGATGATTTTCATCACAAGTAACGAATTGCACTGCGCCCGTCACTTTGAGACATAGTTGCATGTGCCTGTAATTTCACTGGCTCTCAAGGACTGCTGCCGTAACACACCGCTAGGTGCTTGGCGACAGATTTTCTACTTGAGGGTGCTAGTCAGGCGGGCAATCGCAAAATGCCCTTCCACCTTGTAAAGCTTAAGCAGGCGGTGGGGATCGAACCAGGGACCTGCGACACAGCAGTCCATAGCTATTACTGTGTGACCATCATTGTTTCAAAATAATATGTTCATGTGTTAAATTAAAACTAGATCAATTCAGTAATTCAGACAAATTAAATACAGAAATCATACCACACTACACCGGAAGACGTAGAGTTTAGCCCCCCACTAGGTGGACTGACGACATCGTGAAAGTCGCGGGTAGCCAATGGTTACAAGTAGCTAATAGCCGTTCTTTGTGGCGCTCTATGGAGGAGACCTTTGTTCAACAGTGGACGTCTTCCGGCTGATGATGAAATAATAATAGAAATCATATAGGGAGACTGACAAATAGTAATTCTCTCCATTAGCTGCACTGAGAAAAACGACTTTAAGGCTTAAATCAAATTTGACCTTTTACCGTTGAATTGTAAATACGTAAGATGAATTCACAACTCTTAAGATGATTTTCACCAATCAATAAAAGTACCATGTTTTATAATAAACACAACCGTCAAAAACGCCTTCCGTAAAGTATTTTCAGAATTGAACTTGTTATACGATAATAATTGCAATATTGACCATAAAATATACCTTACTTTTACGGCGGTTTATATACGGTGATTATCACTATAACGTACGACTTAATCAGCCTCATCGAAAAGTCAATATTTAAGAAAGACCACAAAATACACTTTAAATGAAGACGAAAAGAAACATTCGCCTTCACTGACCTCGTTTAACGCCTTCTAGTTGGAAGGCGTTTTTGTACGTATTTACGTTTGGTCGGCTTTTCGCCTTATACCATATAAATTGGCCGTCATTAGGGCGCTTTTGACTTTAGATTTTTCTCAGTGTGACTAGGAATATGCTACGCTAACATCTGGTCAGATAAACTACGCCCACTGTACATCGGAATGTGGGTTTTTAGAACGGAGTATTGTTCTGTCGTTTTATGATAATTAGCTGTGTAGATCATTTGTTATCGTTACGGCACGTCATGCTTGATTTTTTTATGAATATGAATCATTATACGATCGCTAAATGTATTGTAATAGAAGTTTATGCAACTGTCATATCGTCGCCGTGGAGGTCAAGGGAGTCAAGCCACAAATTTGTAGGATATGAGTTATGTACCCAAATTTGGGAAAATTATTTAGAATAATTATAAGCGTAATGTTAAAATATCAATTTAATAAAAGAACAATATTTAACCAAACATAACAATAGGCCGCGCTTGTTTTCTCGTAGTGCAAAAAAAGATTGCCAACCCAAATTTGGGTACATAACTCATATCCCACAAATTTGTGGCTTGACTCACTTGACCTCCACGGCGACGTCGCCGTGGAGGTCAAGGGAGTCAAGCCACAAATTTGTAGGATATGAGTTATGTACCCAAATTTGGGAAAATTATTTAGAATAATTATAAGCGTAATGTTAAAATATCAATTTAATAAAAGAACAATATTTAACCAAACATAACAATAGGCCGCGCTTGTTTTCTCGTAGTGCAAAAAAAGATTGCCAACCCAAATTTGGGTACATAACTCATATCCCACAAATTTGTGGCTTGACTCACTTGACCTCCACGGCGACGATATAATGGAGGGTATTAAAACATGAGCCTGTCGCCAAGCACCTAACGGTGTGTTCCGGCAGCTGTCCTTGAGAGCCAGTACTTCTAGGTTAGCCTGAACAACATCTTCGACCACATCATCACTTACCATCAGGTGGGATAGTGGTCAAAGGCTAACCTATCATGCATAAAAAAAAAACATTAAATAAAAAAAATATCCAACAAAATATTACTCAAATTCATATGTACGAAATAGCGCCAAAATGGAAAAAGTCTGTTAATTGTCTATGGCTCGGAACCAGCGCTCACCACAGATAATGTGTACTTAAATTGAATTGAAACCTCCTTGGTCGGGACACATTGTACTTTAATAATAAAAGAAATGTTTTAAAGCATTGTTTTGTTAGGAGAATAATGCTTTAATTTAACTTTTTAATTTTCTTAAAGAAGTATGTAAATAAAATATGCCAATAAAAGTCTGTATTTCATTTCATAATTAGAATATTACCGAATGAGGTTATATAAATTATCTGACCCACCTGCAACTTTGATCGCATTGTATTTGGACAAACTTGAACCTTCAGGGGTTGGATTTTGAGGTAGCAACATAATTAACATATCTACACCCATATTTCTATTTGTTTTTAATACATTTAATGTGTGAAGGGAAAACCAAGAAAGTTGGCACTCACGACGACAAACAGAATACTTACTTAATTCAACGGGTATTTCCGTCGCAATACAAATCATGGGCGTACCCAAGGGGGGGCAGGGGAGGGCAGCTGCCCCCCCCCCCCCCTGGATTATGTCCACCTTGGTATTTGTTGTTTTTTTTTACCTCTAAATATTATTACAAGCACTATCGCGAGGTAAGCGAAAATCACATTTACTTATTTTTAGAGTATGTACAAAATTTCTCACCACGATTGAAAATCGAACTCACGTCCCAAGATTTTACGCACCGGGTGCGGGGTGCCTTAACTACCATCGGGCCATCGAGGGTCGCTCGGCTGAGCCGAAATTTCGCACTCTAAAAATGTTTAAATGTGCCGTTGGGTATTCTTAAAATCTGCTGAAGAAGCTAATGAGGAATTATTAAAATCAGCCAATGAAATAGCTGAAGCTTAAATTTAGAGGTGCATCTTCCACGCAATGTTAAATGTTGGTAAAGGGTAAATCATACAGTTGGTTAGTTAAGCGAGTATTTTCACTGCTCACAGTAGGTACACACTTTCACTATTTGGGGCTCTTCCCGTTCTGTTCGTAGTTATCTTAATAAAAGTGAGGTTTAACAAAGATATATAAAAAATACTTTTTAGGGCTCTATATCAAAACTGTAAAACGGAGCCCTAATAATGACACTCTATCTGTCAGTTCGTCCTTATGTTTCGGGTCACTAACTTGTAAACATAAATGAACCTAAAAATTTACAATTAAATTAGAAATTCTATTAATAGTAGTTTATGCAACTGTCATATAATAGAGGGTATTAAAACATGAGTGTAGTTTTTTGAAACGAGCCGCAGGCGAGTTTCAAAATTAGATTACACGAGTGTTTTAATCCCTAATTATATGCAGTTGCATACACTACTTTATTTAATCTCATGGCTATAGGCTTTAAATAAAATTTTGATCCAACAAAATATTACTCGAATTCGTATGTATACGAAATAACGCCAAAATGGAAAAGGTCTGTTATTGGCCTATGGCTCGGAAGACGCGCTCGCGCTCACCACAGATAATGTGTACTTAAATTGAATTGAAACCTCCTTGGTCGGGACACATTGTACTTTAAGGTTGAACTGGCCGGTCACATCTCTATACAAACGTCGTAGGGTGATCACTTCCTTATTTGAGATTTTAAGTCCAGACTTAAGCATAATACCCATTGATATCGTCATTATCTAGGCTTGTATGATACCAAAATTTTAAAAAGATAAATAAGTTGTAAGTTATGAGCCTCGAAAACTTTATATGAAAATGTTTCGAGGCTCATAATTGTCAAGTTAATTATTTTATTAAAATTTCGACAACATACAAGCCAAGATAATGACGAGATCAATCGGTATTATGCTTTATTTTGGACCTAAATCCTCAAATAAGGGCGTGATCACCCTACGACGTTTGTATGGAGTACCTACGAGCCGGCCAGTTCACACTTAATAATGAAAAAATTGTTTTGAAGCATTAAGTATTTTGTAAGGAGAATAATGCTTTAATTTAACTTTTTAATTTTTTTAGAAAAGTATGTTACTAAAATATGCCAATAAAAGTCTGTATTTCATTTCATAATTAGAATATTACCGAATGAGATTATATACCTATAGTTATTTTTCAGGTTTCAATTTCAGTACATAATGTAAAATTTCGTCTTATTAAACAACAAAACATACTAATAACATCGATGAAAATGATAAATGTAGCTTTTTCTCCAGTTCGTTTCGACTGATGTGAGATTTTGAATAGCGAGGCCCGACCCGCTCTTGTCCAGTTTTTTTTATTTTTTTATTACGTGTCTGAAACTCCTGATTTGCCCCCCCCCTGAGCCAGAAGCTGGGTACGCCCATGATACAAATAACCTTTTATTGTGGTAACTACACTGAATACTTTTGTATTGTATGGTGAATAGATAATATTCTAACATTGTAATTTTTACTGACTTCGGCTAAGAGCATAAGCTTACAAAATTACAACTAAAGGAGTTTTTTAGTTCAATTCCCTTTTTTACTACAGATTTGATTGCTGACGCAAGTCAATTGACTGCAAGAACGAAATGACATATTTGTACAATGACAGGCCACCATAATCCTTTTGTTTGAAGAGCATGTTTATAATATTATTAGCTCAGAGAACATGTTCTGGCCCGAAGGATGGATGACCGCGGGTTCGAATCAGTTTTGTAGTTTAAATGTATCCTTTTTTTCGTAATTTTGTAATTAATATTGTACAGATCAAAATTTACAAGACGACCCTTCCGCGACTTTGTCTGTTTGGACTTTGTGTATATCATGAACAATGTCATATATCAACATAAAAACTTCGATCATTTATCTATCTTCAGGCTTTAAGTTCTTCTAGTCTAAGATTTTACTGAGATTTATACTGGCCGGTCAGTTCTCCATACAAACGTCGAAGGGTGATCTCTCCTTATTTGAGGATTTAGGTCCAAAACAAAGTTCGACATCGATTGATCTCTTTATTATCTTGGCTTGTATCGTAAATGTTTTTTAAGTTAATTCCCTTGACAGTTATAAGCCTCCAAACATTTTCTTAAAAGGTTTTCGAGGCTCATAACTTTCAACTTAAATATCTATCTATACATGCCTCGATAATGACGAGTTCAGTGGATATTAAGATTAATTCTGGACCTAAAATGTAAAATAAGGGACTGATCACGCTACGACGTTTGTATGGAGAACTGACCGGCCAGTTCAACCTTAATTAAGCGTGCAAAATTAACAATCAGTGAAACGACTTGGACTTTGACTTGGACTTGGACTATCACCCAGAGCACAAGTCTGGAGATACATTTAATACAATATTTGAATCAAATAACGAAATAATTGAATCGAAATTGAACACTGCACCTAAAGCATTAAATGATATAAGTATTTGTCTAGAAGACAATATGATTGCATCACCGAAATAGGATCTGTTCCTTTCACTGTCTGCGTGACCTTCCTTCCAGGCCGAAATGGGTGGAATATAAATAGACAAATGTAATATTGTGTAATCGTGATTTCATGACCTAGGCTTTGCGTTCACTCCCAGGCTTTTCAACATACATTTTATAATATAATGTCAGTGTTTTAAATGTATTTCTTTTTAGGTGAATTCGACGGAACATTTTGAAGCAGTGAGGATCAGTGGCATTGGCTATGGACTGCCGCACAGCAGGTCCATGGTTCGAATCTCACCGCGTGCTTGGGCATTTTGCGAATGCCCGCCTGGCTAGCGACAACCCTCAAGTCCAAATTCTGTCGCTAATCACTTAACAGTGTGTTCCGGAAGCAGTCCTTGAGAGCCAGTGATATTACATGCACATGAGACTTAACAACTATGTGTCAAGGTGACGGGCGCAGTGCAATTTGTCTTGTGACGAAATGCATCTGTTATAGGCAGAGGTTATTCCGCTTAACATCAGCTGGGTCTCGAGATTGTTCTAAAAAAAAAAAAAAATTACAAGCACGAGGCCCACTTATAATGTTAAGCGGACTGACTGACTACAAGATATTTGTTAAGTCTCATATGCCTGTAATTTTTCTGGCTCTCTAGGACTGCTACCGGAACACACTGTCAGGTGCTTGGCTACAGATTTTCTACTTGAGGGTGGTAGGTAGCCAGGTGAACATTCGTAAATCTGCAAACTGGAACTGGATTATTAAATTTATATTTTAATAAAACACTTTAAAAAATAAAACTAGTGACAATTCCGCCTTCCTGTATGAGTCAAGACCTCCTGAGGATGCTTCGTGTAGAAGCGACACGCGTCAATAATTCTTCCGGTTTGGATGCGGGCGTTTGTGACGTCATCTCAATAGGAAAATTAAGGGGAATTGTCTCTAGATATATTTTTCATATTATTAAGTGATTTTCTAAAATATTTATTTAATATTTTCCAAAAGCATTAAAAAAAAGGGTTATCATTATGTATATTGAAGGCTAAAGATTTGATAGGTAAGGTAATAACGCAGTGTAAAAACGGCCAAGTGGGAGTGGGACTCGCGCACGAAGGGTTCCGTACTTTTGTATTATTTTTAGCAATTTAATTATTATTATTTTTGGCAAATAAACGGCGAAAACCTTTTATTGTTTGGGAGTCCCATTTATTTTATATTAATTAATTATATTCAAAGAGAACATAAAACAAAAATATTCTGTGAATAGTTAAAGCGTCTACCCGTCGTCGCCGTTATTAGTATCAAGCAAGATACGGTATAAAAATCAAGTTTGTTGTATGGAGCCCCCTTTAAATATTTATTTTATTTTTATTATAGAAATACAAAATTTCAACTGTCTAGCTATCACCGTTCTTGAGATACAGCCTGGTGACATACGGACGGACGGACAGCGAAGTCTCAGTATTAGGGTCCCGTTTTTACCCTTTGGGTACGGAACCCTAAAAAGCATATTAGGAATTGACTGAAGTAAGAATGCAACACCAATTCATACTTCGATTTATAACTAACATTCAGGTTCATGAATCCTACGAAGGAGTTATTGTGTAATACTATTATTGTATTTAATTTAAACAGACATTATCATATAGTCCCACCAACTTATCTGTTCAGGCGGCAAAAAAAAGAACTACAACATTCCTTCATATTGTGACAGTTTGTAGTTAATTTCCCTGACCAGTAGCGCCCTCGAGAACTGCACAGATAAGTCGGTGGAACTATAAGTAATTCTCGTGGTACCTATTGGCGATTGAATTCAATGATTTCTCGTATAATGAAGGAAACAGAGACGGACTTAAGGATGCTTCTGATCTGGTGCGTATTGGGCTGTCTACGAATAAACTCTTATCCAATTTATTTATTTCAAATGTAGCAGTTTTATATATTTTTGGTAAACTTACAATTCAACCGCTACAATATAATATACCTAGTAACTATCGCTTATTCAGAATTGTTCGACCTAAATGTATTTAGTATCTTTATGTACGTACCTAGTATCTTTATGTACGTACCTAGTATCTTTACGTACTAAATGTACCTAGTATCTTTTACTGTTGTTAAGATTTCTCTGAAGTAGACGTCTGGTACCATGTTTTATTACCATACCACCTTTACAACCGAAGTACCTACTGGTTACCTATGTCATAGAGAAATTCTCTATGCCTATGTGTAGATAAATTCATCAATATAGTATTTTGTCGAAAATATTTTTGCGTATGATGTAGAAAGTAATGGTAGAGTGATAAATTGACATATTTCAGGTACACCATATTTATAATTTTGATTTTCGTGAGCACTCATACCCTGATAGACAGGCGATAGCAAGGGCAAAGTCAGGCAGGCCGCTTCCGGCTGTTTCATCACTTTATATGCCTAATATTTAATAAACAGTCGTTGCCATCCATTACCTATTATTACTCATAAAATGGGAGGCGTAATGTGCCTACATACAAACATCCGTTGCCAAAAGACTAGAAGCGCTTTTACGGTTTTTTTTTTTTTTTTTATGCCTGATAAGTTAGCCTTTGACCACTATCTCACCTGATGATAAGTGATGATGTGGTCGAAGATGTTGTTCGACTAACCTAGAAGTACTGGCTCTCAAGGACAGCTGCCGGAACACACCGTTAGGTGCTTGGCGACAGATTTTCTACTTGAGGGTGGTAGCTAGCCAGGCGGGCATTCGCAAAATGCCCTACCACCATGCAATTTAATTACCAGATTTAATTGTTTTTAAATGTTACGGATTTCATTTAGCAACAAAAATACCATAACTTTTACTTATATTACCTACAGGTTTGCACGGAACCCTCTGTGCACGTTCAACTCGCACTTGGCGGGTTTGTTTTTAATAAAAACGTTAAATAGCTCCCCCTGATGCATCATTCCTAAATACGTCCTCCAATTGCAGAATCAGCATTATGCGATCTGCGCGCAATTATAATCAGTTTGTTAGTTATTTTTACATAACAAAACCTTCGTGTTTAACCCAGCTGCATCACGTAAGTGATACACGCAACTTCAGGAGAGCTATGCAATGTTACTCATGCGATTGGCTTGGAATAGTGAATGATCCATTTTCATGATGATATATACTCTCAGAATAGGTTAAAATATAATAAGTACCTATATAATGTCTATATAGTGTAATGGGTAATTTTATCTTTCTTGGCATTTTTTTTTATTCCATTCAAAGATCTAATGATAGTAAATGTTACCATACTGAATTGGCCCATCTATCAGCTAAGCATACAAAAAAAAACAAGCATCTACCGCAATAATTCACGTCACCATAAATAAAAATATCATCGTAATCGGTGTTAGGTGAATAATTTAAAAAAAGTCAATATATCTCTAAATCAATTCTCTCTTCTCGATTCCTCCTGAAAATACATATTTTTACGGAAAACTGGCAAAATGGAAGCTCTTATTAGGTTCAAGAATATCAATGCAAAATTTCAAAGAGAACACTTGGTATAAAAATAGGTATAACGATTGACGAAGCTACGTTTGTATAGGAAGCGGTATGAGGATACTTCTCTGAAAAATATTAATGGTAGGTACTTGGATAAATTCTGCTAGGCTCTACTAAATTTTGCGTATGTAGGTAACGCTTTGCGCAGGAATGAGTAGAATGAGATGAAGTTTCGAAGCAGTGATGGCTCAGTGGCATTGGCTATGGACTGCCGCGCAGCAGGTACATGGTTCGAATCCCGCCGCGGGCCTGAGCTTCACCGCAGTGTGGAAGGGCGTTTTGCGAATGCCCGTCTGGCTGGCGACCACCCTCAGGTAGAAAATCTGTCGCCAAGTGTGTTGTTGTGTGTTCCGGCAGCAGTCCTTGAGAGCCAGTGTAATTACAGGCACATGAGACTTAATAACTATGTCTCAAGGTGACGGGCGCAGTGCGATTCGTGACATGTGACGAAATGCATCTGTTATAGGCAGAGGTGAGGCCGCTTAACATCAGGTGGGCCTCGAGCTTCTTCCGTCACAATAACATAAAAAAAACCTTCACTTTTATTGACGACATTAGAAGTATTGCATTTCGTGGCATTATTTTGTGAACAAGATGGTTTTATGTAAAAAAATCCAACTACAACAACAAAAATCTCCTCATCTATCTGTCAAAATTTGACGTTTGTGCACACATACTGCACTACCACTTTTCTGTGAGCGTTGTTTGCAGCCGGAGGTGACGTCATAATGCTATCGTGATTACGCATGTTATGAACCAAACTTTTGCGTGAATATAGTGCAAGTAGAGCATATTTGCATGACTTGAACCGCGGGGTTAGAACGTTCACGAGTTCGAGATAGAGCAGCGTGAGCACTGTCAAACAGCTGTCATTGCAATCGTAGAAAAAAACAGAAGTTGCCTGTTTAAACTTAAAAAAAGGTGCATTATTCCAAAGAAATTATATATAAAAATAGAAATAAATCTATTTATTTCTATTATTTATTTCTATTTTTATTGCCATGAAGTTTCTTGTCGCGTGTTGCGAAAGGGGGCTAGACGGAAAAAATTGAGACCAAAAGTTGTAACGACACTTTTTGCTATAGTTGTAAGCCGTGCGGCGTGCGCGTGTTTCTCTGTCTGTCTGTCTCTCTCTCTCTCGTAGAAATCAAGCCAAAACTATCTGACCTAATAGAAAGAAACCGCCGCGACAATAACATAGCATGTAGACAAACAGGCAAAACGCTCTTCTTCAAAAGAGTGCAATCTGCATGGCACCACGTATTTATAATAAAATCCCAAAGTCCTTGAGGGAGTTAAGTATTAATATATTTAAAATTAAATTTTTAAAAATTCTGCTCGATAAATGTTACTACAGTATCCATGACTTTTTATATGACAGATTTGTATTATTATTGACATGATATATTTATTTTACACTGACTTAATTGACATGACAGTGTTATTTTATTGCATGTAATAACTAGTATCTTTAAGTATATTATTTTATCTAATGTAAATATTACTGTAAATGACATTCTTATAAATTTATGATTATATTGCAAATGAGGTTCATCATTCAGATGTGATTTTTGTGATGCCTTAATAATATAAATATTGAAAATTAAACTAATTCATAATTTTCTACATAATTTGGTCGCTCCATCTCTTAAATTGTACGCCTACATAGGCAAAACATGGTGGGACTAAATATTTACATACATTCCATGTGCTTAAATTTAATTTTATGTATCATGTACCCATGTTTTGGACAATAAACGTATCTTTATCTTTATCTTTAACATTTTTCTATTACCACGAAACGCCACAATCATTCTTGCATGTCAAATTCAATACCACATAAAATTGTTAGTAAACAGCCGAGACTTCTGACATTTGTTTTTATGACACAATTCACCGTTTAGTAAAAATAAAACGTTTCAAGTCATAAAGTTTTAGTGCGTAATTTTTATAATATCAGAATAATTACATTTTATTTTCAAATTATTGAAATTACAGAGTTAATTCTCCTCCAGAAGCTGAATGCATCAACAGCTTAATTAATATATTGTGCAAGTTTAATAAAATGCCTAAATGTAGGTACCCAATGTTAGGTTTTAAGATTTCCAGTTTCCCTAAAATAGATAAAATTATGCACAATGCTAGTCTATACATCTTACATACAAATGTTTTATTTCTCTTAGCTTGACCGTCAACTTCTTGCGTCATGGATGCATGACCACGACCTCAAACTCCTCGAATAACAAAGATCGACAATGGACATTACAAACATTCCGTCAAGTTCCGAAGGTTAAAAAACTGCAGAAGCACTATGATTACGTCGTCTACAACAATTAAACACGAAAACATTACGAGAATTGAACTAGGATTGCTTTAAATTAATGTTTGTGGTAACCACTAGTTTCCTCTCTATAAGTTCTATAACAACGATGTAACTAAAACGCCGTAACGCACAACACATAGCAGGGAAAATAATCTTTATATTCTGCTTCCTAAATATTAAAGTCGATTGTCTAGGAAACGTTAAGCCTGAGATGAAAGATTTCGGCTTTGTCACTCTTTGTCCGCTGCCATTTAGAATAAAAATACTGACCTCGAATTAGTCTTGCCAGCAACAGTTTTCGTTCCATTGGCCCCACCAAACTCAATTTCACTGCCGCCAAAACTGGCAACTAGAGGCACGTCGCCGTCCGCCATCATTTTCATTGCACTTAGAAAAAATAAAAACAAAACACAAAACGCAAACACCTAAGCGGTTCGTATTTCGAATAGGAACTTTTGTTTTCCTTTTCGACGCAAAGCGCGGCAGAATGACGCACACTACACGCTTGCGCGAAGCACAGCAATGCACTGAGGCTTGTACGATTATTTTATTGATGTAAATTTAATGATGAGCAGTCGCTGCTGCTCAGATAACATGTGACGGCCACTCGGACGTTGTTGTGTCAGTGATAATTGGAAAGGTTCATCCAATATGCGCACAATCATCTGCACAAAGATGTCAATGCAAGTGTAGTCGAGTTGCGTGACAGTGTCGCCATCTTTGAGACGTCATATTAAAATCCTGAACAAGCCTTATTAGAGTCTTTGTTTGTATCGCAGGCCAAAATATCCAGTTGTATTTATATCATCTCCGCTATATATTTTGCCCTTGGAAAAACATTGATAATTTTTATCCTGATTTTGTGAGTAGTGCAACAGAGTTAGTTTACTTGGAATAGACAAGGATACATGATACTTTCTGCAAGAATAAATAACGCCAATACAGATCTAAACCTATGACCCTGTACCCTTCATTAAAGTCTCGTAAGACCTCTAGTACCTAATTAAAACGTAATAAGTGTTCTAATTACACCCACATCACGTCGTGCCTACGCCTGTACTTGCTTATAAATTTGTTTATCTTCTGCTACAATTGTCTATAACTCATATTTACATTTGGCTTGAACGTTAAGAATGTACATATATTAAGTCGTTATTTAAATAACTTGTCATAGTTAATCATGAGTTATTACCTTTATCATTCGCGTAATTATGTAGTCATTTTGTTTAATTAGCACTTACCTACATTAATTAATGGGTTTAATAACGCAAATAATATTACTTACTATCTTCTTGCGCGTCAGTATTATGATTCATAATACTCACGCGCATAAAGAAGATAGAAAGTAATAAAATAATATCATAAATTAATAACAATTTAATTAACTACAAAATATTTTTTATAAATTTTGATATTGGACAAAATTTGTTACTTTTATTTATATATGTAGGTAGGTATCTAATAGGTCTGGTTTTGTTACCATGTTTCTTTCAGGCTAATGTAGAATTATAATTATTATTATTTAATATTGATAACGTCACCAGAGTTCATCGAGAGAGTTAATCTTATCAGCAACCTGTGTATTTATTTGCTTACATTGAAAAATCTTGTCATTTAACTTGTAGCCTAATTAATATTAAAACCACAACAATTAAAAATTACATGCTATCGTTAAATTATAAGCCGTATCCAGTTTACAAATGCATACGTCTAAGCAACTAGGCTAGGCATGAAATAAATATAGTACCCACGCCTAGGTATCTATATTTTTCGATGATTTCCACTCCTATAAACCACCTCTTTATGGGTTCCTGTAAATGGGAAGGAGCAAGACTTTCAACGCTATTTGCATCATATACAATAGCAAAGTTTTACTGCTTGCGTTGCGGGTAACCTTAACTTTAGGTACATCAATTACATTCCTTATTTTCATATTGAAATTAATATGAAAATAAAGAATATTAACCTAAATTTAAAGAAATTCTTAAAACGAACACCGTTGTGTTCAAACTTTGACAACCTTCATAGAGTTTCTAATATTTTCCCCGATCATAAATAGTCGATGAAAGTATATTTTCCTATATCCATTAAATTATAAAAATCTTCTTAATTGCTCCCGAGTAAGATTTAACCATTGAAAATAAATCAATATTTCCATCTTTATTTTATTAAAAAAGAAAAGATAAAAACCTTCTTGGTCCGATCTCGCATAACGCCTTACAACCAGTCATTCTCCGTCACAATCTGTACCATGCTGTATCAACCGCGAATTCGGTATTTCCACACAGCGTTGATGCTATGTTTACAATAATATTGTGCGACAGGGTTTTATGTTGGACGCGATTTAGGAGGCGAAGGTCAGGGGCGAGAAGCCGCCGTATGTAAGGTGAATAAAGAAAAAGGGTTGATTGGTTCGGTACAGCACAGCTACCACTATATGGTGGTAGATTAATCTAGAAAGCTGCTTGCTAGCTTCTCCAAACTCAAGAACATGAGTTCAAGATTCAAGATTCTTTATGCTTCCATACAGTAGGTACAAGATGTTATAAACTTATAGGTACATAGTCCGATGGACTTTGTCAGGCACGGCAACATTAGAAGAGAGGAGGACGCAATATTCAATAATAATTTACCATATCATTTTATATGTCAAAATTAAATCTACTTATTATTATTATTTTATTTTCATTAAGATATTTATCTACTGAGTAATATGCCTATATAGAGTTTGGGGTAGCTAGAGAGTAATTCTAGGTTAGCCTGAACAACATCTTTGCTCACATCATCACTTACCATCAGGTGAGATAGTGGTCATAGGCTAGCCTAACAGCTATAAAAAAAATGCAAACCACCCCTAATAGGGAGAGATTTGTTCATCGGTGGGCACTATGACTTTGGAGTATTGCGATAAAAGTAAAGTAACACCTACTTACTTATTCTGAGTATAGTGTCTGTATATGGCCCGCTTAAACTTAATTTGGCCGGTTTTTTATTAAAAAAAAACCGACCAAGTGCGAGTCGGACTCGCGCACCAAGGGTTCCGTATTGTAGGTATATAAGTAAAAGTTATGGTATTTTTATTGTTAAATGAAATCCATAAAATTTTTAAATTACATAAATATTTTTATTATATTATGTAATAAAAAGTATAAGCTTTTCGCAATTATTCCTTTATCTGTGCTATAGACGTTGCTTCGTACCAAATTTCAAGATTCTGAGTTCACGGGAAGTACCCTGTAGGTTTTGATTCCCTTGCGAGTGACGAAAATTTGCAGCATAAACGGCTGTATCTTTTGATTGCGTTGGCTTAGAAGTTTAATTTTTTCACAGCTCTAAGGAACAGTAGACTTGAGTATTTTATATGAATTTCAACTAGATACCTCCACGCGTTCTAGACAAACAGACGAACAACAAAGTTATCTTATAAAGGTTCCGTTTTTTCCTATTGAGGTACGGTACCCTAAAAATACGAAACACAAACATAATATAATAATAACGAATGTTATTTGAATATAAATAAGAAACGTTTATTCATAAAGAACATATAAAAAGAACAGCAATACAAAATAATTAAATATTGTAACTTATCTATCTATTAACTAAAAAAAATATATAGTAATTAAACAACTTTAAACGGTTTAAATCGCGTATATTTATCATAACACTTTGCAGTGATCGTGGTCACGGGGCCCCGTGACCACGATCACTGCAAAGTGTTTGAAACGTCGGGACATAAATAATGATAAATATACGCGATTTAAACCGTTTAAAGTTGTTTAATTACTATGTGTAATAATCGCGAAAACCTAAGACAACATTAAAAAAAATATAGCTTGATATCTACTTTAAAACTGTGAGTTCCGTTTCCTACCATACCAAGAAAAGTTAAATGCTTTACGTAAATTTGGTTATTCTAAACGAAAACAACATTATTTGTAATAGACATTATTTTAGTGCATAGGTAAGTACATACAATATGTAACAAATAAATCACGTCATAATAACTATCCTATAGGTATAAAAAAAATGTGACTAATAAAACATAATAATAAAATTAATCATATTTAGGCCAGCCCTGTTGTCAATCGGTACATAATGAAAATGAACTTCATTTTGACATTTTCCTATGAAAACGAAGCTGAATATGGAATTCCAATTTCAAAAGAATTTCATTTTGACATTTGCATTTGAAAACAAAGCTCATTATGGAGGTAAAATGTCCAAATGAAGACTATTTTTATTACCATTCTAGTCAGACAACAACGCCATACTTAAGTATTTGTGCTTAGGTATATTGTACGTACCTATTTAAGGTAAAATAATATCTTTTTTAATATATTTTTAGGTTTGCAATAACGCCTGCTATGCGGATTACATTACAAAATCACAAATATACGATAGGAAAAATTTAAGTCATGTGCGGAATTCGAACCCGCGTCCATCCACCCCTTGAGCCAGGGTATGCGTTAACCAAAAAAAAAAATCCTATCGTATATTTGTGATTTTGTAATGTAATCCGCATAGCAGGCGTTATTGCAAACCTAACAATATTAAAATTATAAGGTTGCGTCATCATTTTACAAGTATAAAACCAATTGCAAAATTGGTCTTGTATGTAGTACAACGCAAGTGGTACTATAGATGTCGCTCCATGCTAATACGATGGTTAAAGAACGATGGGAAAGGTCGAGTTATGACGTCATGTCATGTTAGCTCAATTGGTTAGAGCATACCCCGGCTCAAGGGGTGGATGGACGAGGGTTCGAATCCCGCACATGACTAAAAAAAAAAACCTAAAAAGTTTACTATCGTATATTTGTGATTTTGTAAAATAATATCTATCACAAATATTGTTGTTTTCGTTGAAGTTTTTTCGCGTTTACACAGAATTGGGGGGCGGACATCCGATGTTTTTGGGAATCGAGAGTTATCATATGTTTACGATTCACACTCGGTAGAATAACAATTCCAATAAGTACATGCCTATCTTCAACATTATTATTCACATACAATAGTGTAAACAACTTTTTTTATAATAAATAGATTCAGGCGTTACTTTGCGGAAATCCATATTTAATAATAACAAATATTTTTAAAATATTTCATGAAAACATCAAATTAATATTTTAATAAAACACTTAAAAATACAAAAATATATCTAGTGACAATTCCGCCTAATTTTCCTGTTAAGACGACGTGACGTCACAAACGCCACGCAGCCAAACCGGAAGAATTTTCAACGCGTTTCGCTTCTACACGAAGCATCCTCAGGAGGTCTTGACTCTACGAGAGCACGATCGAAAACTTTTTTTATGGTTTTGTGACGGAACAAGCACGAGGACCAGTTGATGTTAAGCGGTAACTTCTGCCTATAACAGATCGATTTCGTCACTAGTGATAAACTGCACTGCGCCCGTCACACTGAGACATGCAGTTGTTGAGTCTCGTGTGCCTGTAATTTTTCTGGCTCGCAAGGACTGCTGCCGGAATACACTGGTAAGTTCTTAGCGACAGATTTTCTACTTGAGGGTGGTGGCTAGCCAGGCGAGTATTCGCAAAATGCTCATTCACCTTGCGGTGAAGCTCAAGCCAGCGGTTGGGATCGAACCATGTACCTGCGGCACCGCAAGTCCATAGCTATAATCGCTCGGCCATCATTGCTTAAAAGTTCAGGTACGAAATAAAAAATAGCTTCTCAAGGTACCTTCCATAACCTACCTACTTATATAATAATACCTATTTATCGAGTATTTACTGTCTCTACAAATAGACAATACACAGTCACAAAAAAAAAAAAAACTATCCCCATTTCGGACGGCTGCGTTTTTAACAAATTTTTTTTCTACGAAGAAATAATGTTTTTTTTTTAATAGCAATATATTGGATAGTTCAGTCGATCACAAAATAACTAAACATAATTTTATAAAATGTTATTCAATTATGATTTATCATTGTTCAGTTACAAATCCGTAACACAACGATACTAACAAGTAAGGATAAAAATTTTCTTGTATTATTTTTTATACTTTTATACCATAGTCTTGAACCTATAAATAAAAAATATAAGAGATGACTGCACTAATTTGGTTATTCCGTTTGGCTGGAACTTAACCGCGATTGAGAGTTAAGTTCCAGCCAAACGGAACTATTAGAGAGTGAAATGAGTATTTCTTTCAGCTCATTTAAGTTGCAATTGGGTTTCAACCTGCTACTAAACTGAACTGAACTGCTGAGAATCCCACATTTTGTTTCGGTATTTTTAGTGCAGTAGGGTTTCTAATTTACTATAGTCGGATTTATAATCAGACGGAGTAGTGACATTACTGGCATAGTAGAAAGAGAGGAAGTAGGCCATCTCCGGCCCAATCCGCGATATAATTACCTACCACACTTGTCTGTCTCAGGGTTGTCACTTTTAGCAAAATTTTAATTCAGTGCCTAGAAATTGGCAACGGCCGGGAAGAAGTGTTTTTTACTTATGTTATGTGGGTTCAGGGTAAGTGAGGTCGGTTTTACCTAAACCATGATGAAGCCTTTCACGATGATAGAAAGAGCGACAGAAGATACCTATGTGGTTGCGGGGCCAGAGACGGGCGACGCGGGGCGGTGATGTGTACGAGTACAAGATAGAGAACAGTACTATTTATAAAAAAAGCGCCGTTTCGGACACGCCCATATGTAAGGTTTCGTAGTTCATGTGTAGTTATTGCGCTAGTTTTTTATTGTTTGTAAGTTTTGTTTGTTTTCGCATACATTTTTTTATGAAAAAACCAAAATAACTTTGCTTCTGTCATTTGATGCTAAATACCTTTATATTTCGAAAACTATAACTTACATTTTTAAAAGTTGTACTATGGGAGTTATTGGTGGAACTAAAAATATGTCAAAAATGGGGCTTTGATAGCAATATCACGAGACAGACACATTCAATTAACTTTGTTTCAATCTTACTACTTACTACTACCTACCTACATTACTGAGAAATCGGCATGACTAAATGCAAACAGAGCAATAGCGGCATATCAATTGACAGATCAAATACCTAGGTAATACATTGTAGTGGGAAAGTAGGCCTGCCTACTTCGTCTGCCTGATAGAAAACTACCAAATAAAATCTATAGGTATCTCACTCATCATCAATAAAAAATTATATGTATGCTAGAATAACTTGCTTACCTTTCCTGTTCAGTAGGTAATCTGAACAGAGACAACTCTGAAATAGATGAACTGTTTAAACAGCCAAACACAGCAATAAGTTCTCCTGCGATTATCACACATTTTTAATTTATTTAGAGGTGCCGAAAAGCCGTGACGCTCAAACTTTGTGCGATGTTAGCCCCGACTGGCGCACGGTCGAAACGGGTCGAGATTTTGTTAGAGTGTGCGTGCGGGACGCATAGATATTATGGCGCACACATACAAGCCGCGCGCGGTGCGTTTGTATGAAGATAACTTACTTCCCACTCTTTCTACTATGTTACGGGTGTTGCTACTTTTTGACGAAACAAAAATACTACTGCGGTAAAATTATTTACTTCTTTCACGTCGACACTTCAGTGCGCTCTATAATTTTCGTAAAAGTCATAATTATTGTCCTAAGAGTGATTTTACTATATAAGCGATTTATATTACTATAAGATAGGTTCTTTATGAGATTTCAGCACAGCAATAAATTATACAATTTAGGGATAACAATTATTATATGTTCAATACACTCTAGTTCCGCTCATAAAAACTGAACCAGAAACATCACTATGATTAGAAGTTGGCAACTTTATTCCGTTATGTGACATTTCGATCTGCCATTTTACTCCGTCTGATTAAAAATTCGACTATAATTATTTCATCGATTAAATAAACTAGCAAAAAGCTGAGTTTTGTGACGGCTCGCGTTTATTTTAGAACCTGATTCTAGTGGTGTCATCGTAGGTTAACTACAATCAGGGTTGCCAGATCCGCGAGTTAAAAATTATCTCAGATTTAATGCAAAATTATCGTATTTTTATCGCAAGTCCAAATTTACTCTATAAGTTAATCAACCGAGTCTAAAAAGACAATACGGCAAAAATGTAGGAAGTAGATAGATTCTAGATCTTGATACGACTTACTTGTCATATTAGGCAATTTGAATGTTGGGCGCCCACCTAATTTTCTGGAAACTACACGCAGGTTGTTTCTGTTGTTCTACAAATTAAATCTTATAGATAGGTATATAAAACGTATTTTTTTTATTGAATATGCATCTTATTTTAATGTTAATCAAAAAGTAATTTCATCCTCAGAATCAGAACACAATGATTGAATTTCTGCAATCATTGTGTTCTGATTCTGAGGAAGCTACAAGCAGATTGTTTCTGTTGTTCTACAAATTAAATCTTAAAAATAGGTAAGTATATAAAAAGTAATTAATCCTCAGAATCAGAACACAATGATTAAATTTCTGCGGATGAGCCATGTAGGCCTTCACGGGCTCTGTTTTTTTTTCAGGGCCATATTTTCCTTACCTATTCATACACTCAATCATGCTCGGTTTGGTATAAAATCAATTCAGCAGGTTGTTGCGCTACCACTGTCACAGCCTTCTACACCCAAAACTATGCCATTAACAGTAGTTGTTATAAGACGGTGTCGGCTTTTTTATAACTTAATTTAAGTATTTTGGAAAAATCAATTCACTTTCCACGTTCGTATGATTCTGGACTGCCTTAGACTATAGAAAAAATTTATAAATATTTACAATGAGTACAATGAGTACAAATAGTTAATGTTAATTTCTTTTAATAGTTTTTTTTTTATATTGACCATATAAGAAACATGGTCATATAAACAACGTATTAACAACTTTTGACAACCCCCTATTAATTTATGTTTTAAGATTAAATAAATTAAATATTAATTATACAGCTTTAGACGATGACACCTCACATGGGGCCAAGGGTCACATGTTTATTTATTTTAATTAAATTAAGTTTATTTATCGCAAATTTATCATATGTATTGGAACCTGAATAAGAATTTCCTTACAGTTCAGTCCAATATTCATGTTTGGGTCACCATTCTACACAATATATTAAAATTTCAGGTTTGTAACTCATTCCGATAACGAGGTAGAGTCCAGTGACATACTCGGAGAGACAGACAGTGAGTCTCATTACCCTTTAAATGCATAATTTATTATTTTTAATTGAAAATGCGTTTGTTTTATTGGAATGGAGGGCAAACGAGCAAGCGGCTCACCTGGTGGTAAGTGATCACCGTCAGCCCACGAACATCCGCAAGTTATTTTTTTTTCATGCAATCTAATTTTTTTTGTGACCATGTTTTTGCAAAGTGGTAGGTATTTCCAAAATGTTTGCATTTAATTAAAATAATGAAACATAAATTTAATGTTTGCAAATGAACAATTACAAAAAGAAAATATAAAATTACTTATTAAATGTACCTACTTACTTAAATATCTCTTGCTAATTGGTATATTATGGAGATACAACCGGTAGGGCTCTGTTCTCTATCTCATTTAAGTTACGGAACCGTAAAAAAATAACTGTACTGTACTGTAACAGCCGACTAGTCCACTGCTGAACGCAGCCTCCCCTATCAAAGGTATTTGCCATAATCCCCACGCTTGGCAGACGGCTTGGGGATCGCAGTGTAAGATGGCAGTTCTTTAGAAGGCGCTGCTGCCCACACTCCAGTATTTTTCCCTAGTCGCCTCTTACGACACCTACGGGATGATATGGGGAGGTGCAATTCTAACCCGGCACCCCACGGGGAAAAAAATAACAACACGATAAAAATATCGTAAGACAAAATATGCACTTAAAAGTAAATAAACCATCGTATAAAGTGTTTTAGTTCATTTTACATCGATAAGTGAAAATGAGAACTACATTAATGTAGTCGAAGCCAATAAAATACGCATTATTAGGGATAACTCAAATACTATTCAGATCTTACTCAAATTTAAATGGGACCACATGACAAGCACCTTTCGAATATAACAAATCATCAAAATTGGTGCACCCTGTAAAAAGTTTACGAAGCGCTCGTAGCGAAGTTTACTTAGCTGTTCTCAACCGATCAGCAAAGTTAAGCAACGTCGCCCGCGGTCATGAGTTGGATGGGTGACCGCTAGTGACATTACTACTGAGCGTTTCCGTGCTTCGGAGGGCACGTTAAGCCGTCGATCCCGGTTGTTGTCTTAGGATGGCAGTCGTTATAGCATGGTGGTAGGGCATTTTGCGAATGCCCGCCTGGCTAGCTACCACCCTCAAGTAGAAAATCTGTCGCCAAGGGTGTGTTGCGGCAGCTGTCTTTGAGAGCCAGCACTTCTAGGTTAGCCTGAACAACATCTTCGACCACATCATCACTTACCATCAGGTGAGATAGTGGTCAAAGGTTAACAAATGTGGCATTAAAAAAAAAATTGAAGTAACGCAAAAATAAATTACAATCGAATTGAAAACCTCCTCCTGTACTCGAAGTCGGTTTTCATCGAGTTAGAACACTTGCTAATTAAAATAATGCGATACTACTTTTGTATGGAAAGCGTTTGAAGACATAAAATTGTAAATGATTAACTAATATTAAACACTATAAATAATATTGTAAAATTACAAATATACGATAGGAAAAATTTAAGTCATGTGCGGGATTCGAACCCACGTCCATCCACCCCTATAGCCGGGGTATGCTCTAACCAATTGAGCTAACATGACATGACGTCATAACTCAAATATTTCCTATCGTTCTTTACCATCGTATTGGGATGGAGCGACATCTATGGTACCACTTACGTTGTACTACAAACAAGACCAATTTTGCAATTGGTTTTATACTTGTAAATGATGACGCAACCTTATAATTTTAATATTGTGATGTTTGCAATAACGCCTGTATGCGGATTACATTACAAAACTTCGCTCGAAATTTTGGGTTTCGGGTTCGAATCCCGCACATGACTTTAATTTTTCCTATAGTATACTTGTAATTTTGTAATGTAATCCGCATGGCAGGCGTTACTGCAAACCTAACAATATTAAAAATAAGGTTCATTTATGGTAAATTTTAAATTTATAATGAAATTGATTGAATTCGAGTGCGGCGATATCAGGGTCTATTGAACATGTTGACATAAATGTTCCCAGCAATGAAAATTGTTATTTAAAGTTTCATAACTCAAAATCTCGTTCATAATTGTACGAGGACAATATCGTCCTCGTACCTCGTACGAAAGACCAGAAATCTCGTAACTGTACGAGAAACCTCGTACAGTTGGCAGCACTGCTGAAAATAGTGTTCAATTCAAGTCGCAATATTTGTCGTACTACCAATCTCACTTTTTAATTGCATTAAAATTATTATGTTAATCACACCCACCAATCATCGGGCACCAAAATTGGCGCTGTCAATCCGAGTACGTGATTGGGGCACATAAACCGTCATCGACCTATAATTGGCTGCTCAGCGCGGGTAATAGTGCTTTCTCTAATTGTCTATGACTTTCGCCGATTTCGCGGTACTATTTTTAAATTTTCTAAATTGTTTCCAAGTTTAAATTATTGTTGTGGTTGTGGTTAGTGTTCTATAATCATTTTGTGTTATATTTAACATTTGAATAATCCAAACGTAAAACAAGTACAAATTATAATATTGTTATGTTTGCAATAACGCCTGCTATGCGGATTACATTACAAATATACGATAGAATTATTTTTTTCCCCGCAAATAACATAATTTTTTTCTATCGTATATTTGTAATTTTGTAATGTGATCCGCATAGCAGGCGTTATTGCAAACATAACAATATTATAATTTGTACTTGTTTTACGTTTGGATTATTCAAATGTTAAATATAACACAAAATGATTAAAGAACACTAGTATGTAGGTACAAATTAAATAAAAAAGTAAAAAACTCGACTGCAAATTATTTATTTGTGTTAAGAGTTTTAACGTTCCATTGAGATTAAAACTGTAAGTTATACTTAAGTATATATTTTTTGAATGGGTTTCGAAAAATAATTTTTCTCTCAATATGGCGTCTAAAATCAGCCAGTTTGCTTTTTTATTTTATTTTTATGTACAGTCGCCTGCAATAAGAATTATACATTTCGTAATTTTCAAAATAATGTGATGTCGCTTAGTTATTAATTATCGAAGTTAATATTAAAATAAATAAAAATATACGATAGATTTATTTTTTCCCCGCAAATAACATTTTTTTTTTCCTATCATACATTTGTGATTTTGTAATGTGATCCGCATAGCAGCCGTTATTGCAAACATAACAATATTATAATTTGTACTTGTTTTACGTTTGGATTATTCAAATGTTAAGTATAACACAAAATAGAACACTAGTAAGTAGGTACAAATTAATTAAAAAAGTAAAAAACCCGACTGCAAAATATTTATTTTCGTTAAGCGTTTTATCTTTCCATTGAGATTAAAACTGTAAGTTACCTATATAATTTTTTTGAATGGGTTTCGAAGATTTTTTTTTCTCTCAATATGGCGTCTAAAATCCGCCAATTTGCTATTGATGATTTTATGTTATTTTTATTGTTGATATGATTATTTTATGTTATTTTTATGTACCTAGTGTCACTTGGGCTATCGAGTCGAATCTAGTGATGTCTCATACAAAAAATCGGTTAAGAATATATGGTAGAATAAAGAAACTCATAAACAAACTCAACTCAAATCAATATGTGTTGAATCATAGTATTTATTTGACATGATCACACATATTTCTATTGGACATTAATTTTTTTTAATGCTTTTACATATTATATCATACTATTATTATTTGATTGGAATAAAACTAATTAATATATTTTATATGACATATTACTAACCTTTGATAACGATTTTACTAATATTTTAATGACTGTTGTAATGATATTTTTGATTTTTATTTAATTTTATGATTTTCTGAATGTACATATTAGGGTTTAATTACTGAAATAAAATAATAATAATTATTATTATAAACATTCATACATACGAAAACATAACAGTCTTTTTTTTTGGCAGCCGTATAACAAGCTATATTTTTCATCTCACATTACTAGGTACCTATAGGTATATAAGGAGCTCTGAAGTCTGACATGTCATTTTTTAACTTTACTGGGCGTCAAGTTACTAATCAATATGAATCTATAATGGACTCGGCCTGGTCAATTTTGACAGTTTAGTTGTCTACTAACTTCATATCGTTCATATTGAGTCAATATTGATTCAATATCGGTTTCATATGAAAACGAAACGAAATAATAAAACTATAATAAATAATAACGAAATTGTTTTCTGAATTACCTTACTCTTCTATTTTTATCTTTTGTTGGCAATACACTGAGAAAAACGACTTAAAGGCTTAAAACAAATTTGGTCTTTTACCATTGAATTGTATCTACGTAAGATGAATTCACAACTCTTAAGATGATTTTCACCAATCAATAAAAATGAACCATGTTTTATAATAAACACAACCGTCAAAAACGCCTTCCGTAAAGTATTTTCAGAATTGAACTTGTTATACGATAACAATTGCAGTATTGACCATAAAATATACCTTACTTTTACGGCGGTTTATATACGGTGAATATCACTATAACGTATGACTTAATCAGCCTCATCGAAAAGAAACATTCGCCTTCACTGACCTCGTTTAACGCCTTCTAGTTTGAAGGCGTTTTTGCCTTATACCATATAAATTGGCCGTCATTAGGGCGCTTTTGACTTAACCAACTAGACTTTGACTCAAACCAGCCTAGATTCATCATAGATTCATATATTCGTAAGGGATCAGCAGACTACCGATTCTGTCTTGTATGAACCTTGAATGAATCTATGCTGAATATGAACATGTAATTAGCAGACTTACCCCCCTGGTTGTATTCTAAGGCACTCCGAACACGATGCTAGTTACTGGAATGGGGCTAGATTATCTGTGGCAGGTATAACGGACTAGTATTTACGAGTACCTATACACAATCGTGTGTTGATAGCCTAGTAACTGCTTTTTTTAAGGTATTGTGACGGAACATTCACGAGATCCACCTTAAGCGGTACCCTTTGCCTAGAATGTATGTAATTCGTCACAAGTGACAAGTGACGAACTGTAGTTTTTTTATTCTTTTTTCATTGCTGATAGGTAAGCCTTTGACCACAATCTCACCTGATGGAAAGTGATGATGTCGAAGGTGTTAACAGGCTTAACCTAGAATTACTGGCTCTCCAGGAAAGCTGCCTGAAAACACCGTTAGGTGCTTGGCGACTGATTTTCTACTTGAGGTCGCTAGCCAGGCGGGCATTCGCAAAATACCCTTCCACCATGCAAGTACGCCCGTGATGTGCGTACTTGCATGGTGGAAGGGTAAGATAAACATATATAAGTCTCATGTGGCTGTAATTTCACAATTACTGGCTCTCAATGATTTCTGCCGGATCATAGTGTTACGTGCCTGCCAAATTTTTTTTTACTTGAGGGCTAGCTAACCGAGCAGTCACAAAATGCCCTTCCACCATGCGGTGGAGCTCAAGCTGGCGGCGGTAGGGATCGAAATTTATTAATTTATTAGTAGAATAACGAGGGAGATTTAAGTACTTGACGCAAAATATGTTACTACAGCATTTATGATGGTAACTGCCAGTGCTCCATATATTTTGTCACGCAACAGTTTAATTAAGTATCAAATTATTTTTACAAAAGTAATATCAATAACGCCTGTAAATATCCAAAGTGTAGGCAGAGGCACAGATAGCTCTCTCATCAGCAAAATCCTTGTTTTGTCAGATATGGCGTTAGGTACTTTGTAATTGAAACGAGAAATTGTCATCCGATCAGGCATAGATTTAGACTCTGGGGTCTGAACTGGATTACTCTTATTAGACCTCCAACAATAGTTCCCAAAAGTCACTTCGATTTTTGTTTTGAACAATTCATGTTTTTATTATTTTTATTGAAACAGACTGCTCACAGGATCGATTGTGTCAATCGCCAGCAATGCTTCGAAATTATTGAAAGAATCGAATATTGGTGTGGTTGATAATACTTTTTTCTTCGATGTACCTAACTGCATTACCAATTCGTTGAAATTGATGAGATTTCAGTAATTATGAAATTACATACATGGTGGAAGGGCATTTTGCGGATGCCCGCCTGGCTAGCGACCACCCTCAAGTAGAAAATCTGTCGCCAAGCACCTAATGGTGTGTTCCGACAGCAGTCCTTAAGAGCCAGTGAAATAACAGGCACAATGAGACTTAACAGGTATGTCTCAAGGTACGCTCGATGGGCGCAGTGCAGTTCGTCACTTGTGATGAAATGCATCTGTTATAGGCAGAGGATACCGCTTAACATCAGGTGGGCCTCGCGCTTGTTCCTTCACAATAACATAAAAAAAAAAAAAGATTTAAATGCACAATCTTCTAGGATACTATACTCAACATAAATAATAGAACATACAGGTATTTCTCATATCTCATTCGCCCAATAATATCGCATGCTACTGTGTATAGTACCACCAACTTAACTGTGCAGTTGGCGAGGGCGCTGCTGATCAAGGAAATCAACTACAAACTGTCACAATTCGAAGGAATGTTGTAGTTCTTTTTTCTGCCACCTGAACAGATAAGTTGGTGGGTCTGTACACGCCTAATCATGCAGAATATGCCACCAAGAAGGGCTCTTGCAGAAGAGGCCTGAATGCCGCCGACTACTAAAGTTAGTCTCAACGAGAAACTACACAAGCATAACTCCCCCGTGTATCACCATGTACGTGGTTAAACTAACTAAAATGGAAGTTCAAGCCAGGAACAGAACTTACGACCTCAATCATACCATGAAACTCGTCGTTTTATTTTAAACCATATCGCGTTGAATTCCGTCTCTTTCATTCTCCAAGAAATACTCATCTAGAATTACTCCCATCTCGCTTCCAAGATCGACCAGTGACAAAGGCGTAACTCACGCACAGCGCGCAAGCACTTACGACTTTCTCTAACTAGTTTTGCCCTGTCGGAGATCGAAAGCAGTGACATAAGGACGTAAGTTGTGCTGCCTGCTTAGGCGTTTAAGATGTTCTGTAGCTTTCTGCTTTGTTAGTGATCGTAAACCCCGTTAGATTTCTTGCTATTTTGCGAGAATTCTGATGTACAGCTGTTTTCTGTACATTTGAGTTCGATTTTATGTTCGATAAATTCTAACATAAATGTTTAAACGGTGTTAAAGAAAGAAATATGGTTTATAATATTTTATGAGCGGTCAATAAACTGTAGCAGGATGGTGTAGTTCCGAGGCTAAAGAAGCCGAGACACCATAAGAACTGTGAATGTGCCATATATTCCTATTGAAGATCGCAAATGGCAACTGGTAGGGGAAAGTATGCGCTGAATTAGTGCAATGCCACTAATTACGTTGACTTGAGTAGCGCATTAGGCTCTTTCTCTCTCACAGAAAGGTGAGAACCTAGTTGGTTATACTAACAACAAGGACATTCCCTAGGAAGTTTGGTAGGAACCTGACAGGCGACCGAGCACAAAACTTGTGTTTTTTTTTTTTTTTTTTTTTATTCCTGATAGTTTAGCCTTCGACCACTATCTCACCTGATGGTAAGTGATGATGTGGTCGAAGAAGTTGTTCAGGCTAACCTAGAAGTACTGGCTCTCAAGGACAGCTGCCGGAACACACCGTTAGGTGCTTGGTGACAGATTTTCTACTTGAGGGTGGTAGCTAGCCAGGCAGTCATTCGCAAAATGCCCTACCACCATGCTATAAAGATTGCCATCCCTTGTGTCGTTTGTTAGAGATAAACGTAGTAAGTTAATAATAATATTTTTTTTTATTTTGTTAAAGATAACAATTTTTTTTTACTAAGTCTACAGCTCTTAACTAAGTTCAAAATTTGTATCTGTGACCTACAGCCAAAAGAGACTTACTTTTTATAGGTTTCTTAATATAACAAGACAGTCCCTCAACAGTAGGTGTATATGGTAATAATTCCAACAAAGAAAAAAATAGACATCGGGTAAGTATAAATATTAAAAATATGTGTGTGTGTGTGTGTGTGTGTGTGTGTGTGAGTGTAGTTGTGTAGTAGGTAGTATCTGTGGAGAGTAAGTGTGCATGATCTGTGGTTTAAGCATATTTATTAACATATTGTAGTGACCACACATACGTAGGATAAGAGTGGGAATATGGTATCAATCTAAATAGTGCTTTTTTCAACTTGTTAGATACTGTACTCTATAGTTCCGTTTAGATTGATCCAGTCTTCACTTCGTCAACGCTTGAATCAATCATCAACCGAAAAAAAATTATAAGACTTGTCAAAGAGGACACTGCAATGAGGTTAGCCTATAAACTATTATAAGTGGCCTTTTGCCAAATGTATATGGATTTTCTTAAACGTTCTATATACAAAAATCAAATCGTCAATATTCCCTCAATAAATCTATACTAGTACCACTTTTATAGTTGCCAACCCCATCGGCAGATAGGTACTTGCAGATAAATAAAATTAATAAACGTCAAATTTGACAGTGATCACTTGACTTTCCAAATTATGGATTTTTAATTTATCATCACCCACAGGGTTTACCTTCTAAAATAGTTATTGATTTTATAGTACCGTTAATGTTACCGACGTAGGTAATATATTCCGCAAAATAAACAGTAAATTTATATTTAAATAGTTAAGTACCATAGCCTGCAGCAGAACGTGTTATATGTATGTTAAAATACCTAACATGTAAGTACTACAAGATTTCATATTAAAGTAGATAGATCCATATCTTGATATCTGTTATTAAAAATGAAACATATTAACATTCATTTGACTTTGCAATGTTACCTAGACACCTAACATTATACAAAGAGGTTAATAACAACAGTACGGGATAAAACCAACCTGACAGTTGGTAGGTGTTTACAAAACGTAACAATAATAACCCTTATAAATCAACAAAACGGCATTCGCAATGAGCAAACACAGTAAGCGATTAATTTATATTAAATTTCAAAAGTTATTTATAAGTTGGAAGATGGTAATCAAGCTTAAATGTACAAAAATTATGCATGTTTCAGTTTAGAAGAATAAAAAAACCTTAAGCATGTCTATGGATGATATCTGCATAATCTTTGAAAGGAATATCTTACATAGCAATGTTTTGTTTAGTTGTCTTCTGAGAGAGATGTAACTTAATAATGACATTATATATTACATAATATCTAGACAGCAACAACAGTATGGCCCTTAAACAATAAACATATAATATGATCATATCCATTGACATTTTAACTGATTGACTTTAGAACCACAGACTAACTGAGTCGTTTTAATATTGTTAGGTTTGCAATAACGTCTGCTATGCGGATTACATTACAAAATCACAAAATATACGATAGGAAAAATTTAAGTCATGTGCGGGATTCAATTTTTCCTATCGTATATTTGTGATTTTGTAATGTAATCCGCATAGCAGGCGTTATTGCAAACCTAACAATATTAAAATTATACGGTTGCGTCATCATTTTTTACAAGTATAAAACCAATTGCAAAATTGGTCTTGTTTGTAGTTCAACGTAAGTGGTACTCTAGATGTCGCTCCATCCCAATACGATGGTTAAAGAACGATAGGAAAGATTTGAGTTATGACGTCATGTCATGTTAGCTCAATTGGTTAGAGCATACCCCGGCTCAAGGGGTGGATGGACGCGGGTTCGAATCCCGCACGTGACTTAAATCTTTCCTATCGTATATTTGTGATTTTGTAACTGAGTCGTTGTCTACTGTGTCTGTTAAGTACACTAATTTGATAATGTAATAGATAGCTTCTAAGATTTGTATTTCAACTCTCTGGATGGCTTAGTATTAACAAAACATAGTAGAATGAATCAACCACTTTTCTGGACTTTTAATAAGTACTTTGAGTATTAAGGTTCATAGAACAAACTAATAAAATTAATTTCTCGCCACTTAATTTTCACTTAGGTACTTAACCCTGTTTGATTTCTCCATGAGCAAGTCAAAGCGCTTGCGGGAGGTGCAGACCAGAGGCCGGAGGACATTAAGATTCAGTTAAAGAGGAAGTCATTAAAGCTTTCGCTACAGTTGATAACGATCTCGAACTTGTGTTTATAATGTAACGCGATTCGCTTCGGACATCGAAGTACAGACCCACCAACTTATCTGTTCAGGTGGCAGAAAAAAGAACTACAACATTAATTCAAATTTGACAGTTTGTAGTTGATTTCCTTGACCAGCAGCGCCCTCAAAAACTGCACAGTTAAGTTGGTGGTACTATAACCATTTTGTAGGCCCCTTGCGTCATAGCTTGATAATAACAGCTTTTTTGTTACCTATTCTATTTTAGGATGTTATGTAAGGATGTAATATTTTCCTTTTTATAGATAGGTAGATACGATACACGTTAGAATAAGAGATGAATAAATGTTAATGATAAATTAGTATTTTAATATTGTTATGTTTGCAATAACGCCTGCTATGTGGATTACATTACAAAATTACAAATAAACGAGAGGAAAATATTTGTTTTTTTTTTATATAAGTCATGCGGGATATCCCGCACATGACTTTAATTTTTCCACTCGTATATTTGTAATTTTGTAATTATAAATTGTTATTCACAATGAAAGTCGTAATTTTATTTATTTTATATATAACCTACAATATTGTATAAATATAATAATTGTAAATACCTTATCTCACTTGATTTAGGTATTATTTAAAAAAATTGGACTGCATATTCTGTTAGTAGATACTTATAACGAAAATATTATATTTTCTAGTATCTACCAACTAAATAAAAAAATATTGAGTTATTTCATGACTATGAAATCGCTTCTTGCTTATTTTAATAAAAATATGGGTACACAATAATAGGTAATTATAAATAAAGTAAGTACCTAAGTACCTATAATTTATTATTTATGCAGCTACCAATAATTACCTAGGTACCTAGCAGATGTTTCGTAAGTACCTACGAATATCGATAAGTTTTACATTATTTCAATAAAGATTAATATTACCTATAATTTATACAGAATACTTATCATCTAATACCTAGGTAACGTACACATATGTAATGTCGAAAATATACCTACTTTAGTACATTTAATTTATTATACACATACATAGGTACATATAATGTACGTCTACGTAATAAAAATCTATTTTCAACGTAACATCGATGTAAAATCTGAGTCAAATTTACATTTAATTATTTATGTTGTTATTTAAGTAAGTACCTATATACGTAGTACGTACCCACCATGCGTGAGTTATATATTTTAACAATCATTTATTGAAATTGGTTTAGTGTCATATGACACGGAATAACTGAATTGCGGAAATAACAGGTCGTGGCGTTCATTCGAGACAAAACAATAACTTCTTAGTAACCTACCCACTTTTGTTGTTCAAAATAAAACTTTGATATAGGTACAAATAATTAATAATTTGGCAATATTCGCATAACTAATATAATATGCTTAGATACCTATATTATACATTTTAATTTTTAAATAGTAGGTCAGTTGGTTAACTATGTAGATAAGCTGTTTTTGCTATACAAATAATATCGATTCATTAAACACCTGCTTAGGTACCAACCTAGTTACGTTTTTATCATTACATTAGGTTATTAAATACCTAGTTCTTGTTATATAATTTTGTTCTTTGATAAATGAGTGTTAGGTAAACAGGTATACATAGGTAGGTACGAAATTACGGCTAAGATATCATCTTACATTAAACTACCCTCCAACTTGGGGTGTATTCCAGTCCGTAACATCAGGAGATATAATATGGTATCAATTATATTTTATAATTTTTTTATTCTGATCCCACTTATTATTTATAGGTGGATCAGTTTATATTATTGATTTTACGGTTTGCAAGATAATTATAGAAGTAACCTACTGGGTGAATGCAACGTGATCCAAGTAGGTACCTATCCTAAATAATTGGGAGAAATTATATCTACATATTAATACTAACCACAATCTACAGACCTAAGTTTTGAATTGTTCCTTGCCTCTATGCCTCTTCATAGTGTAAATAAAATATCAACTTACCTTTATCACACGCATTCCCATAAAAAAAATAGGTAGGTGGTAGTTAGGTCCTGTTTATATAATTGATATGTATGCGTATACGTCGAACGGTGCTTCTGTATACTAATGCCACTACATTACCAATCCTCTCATGTACCTGCCAAGGGAAAATATTCTCCCCGAAACAATAAAGATTGCAGATAGTTCTGCCAGTTAACTTCGTACCTACCTGTATAAAAATATCAGTAGCAAAAAACAACGGACAAAAGAACGAAACTGACTCATTCAAGTCAAGCAATGCAGTTAACCCTAAAACTGTCTAGAGAAAGTCGTAGATCACAAAAAAGGCTTAACAGCTTACCTGTTTTACTTAACTCCGATTTCACTCAAAATAATCGTTTTGTACACACGTAGAACTAAAACTTTGAACACTAAACAAAAGACAACCGCTCCGAGTTTAACTTTATATAACTGTGTAATAACTTCCTATAGCGTTAACCGGTTTGCGAATTACTTTTACGTGTTTTGAAGAAACTTTTACGCGCACCACTTGTTTGGAAAACTTTGACAGAACGCTTAATAATATGTTATTGATATGTTTTTGTTAGTAACTAATAGGAATTTGTATCAGAGACAAGTTTTATGACGGGCACGACATGCGTTCCGTTCGACCCCCCGCGTTCAACTGGCCCCTGTTCCCCGCTCATTCACGAGGCTTTTGAACTAAAACCACCTCTGTACACAGTGGTTAGACTTAGCTGCACAACCTTAATTCCAAAGCCTTATAGAGTATTTTACTACTTATCAACACTCGAGCAATCTTTGTTTGTTTCACTACTTTATGATAAAACGCGAACATGACAGTAACGCATAAAAAGGTTTGTTTTAAAAATAAATTCCTAGCGTTTTAAATTAAAATTGAAACACGATGATAAGTTCATTACAGGTACCTAATTCTTGAATCTACCTACCACTACCTGCTGTTGCTTAAACATAATATATACCTACTATTATTAGAATAATATGAGCAATTAACTTTGGTTTTTCCTTTTGTGAGTCAGGTTAAGAGACTATGTACATTATTTATTTGTTTATGATATCCATCTAAATTCTGTAATTTGGATACAAAAGCATTGAACTTAGGTAAGTAACTATCATTCCCTTATCCCTTCTCCTTATCTGGTGGAGTTCTTAAAATAGGCTATCTAAAACAACACATAAGACAACACTAGACCATATTACAGCTATCTACAAACAGCTGAACACTACACAGGTCATACTATAAATTGTAAAAAGTTTTGGTTTGGGCTGTACTGCGCTGGGCGCCTGCTTGACGTGACCCTCCTTGGGAATCCACCTGTTGGTAGCATTTATTCTGTGGTAGTATAAGCACGATATACAAGATATTCGGGTAATCAGGGCGATAAGATGGTAAGATATTCGGGTGAGTAGTAGCATGCTACACATTAGGCACATTCATTTAGGCACCTTCTACAACATCAAACAGGAGGATATCGATCAGTCCTTGTGTTGCCGGAAGTAGTAACTTACATATCTATACTTATAATAAAACTGTAACAGGTCCAATTCTGTACATTGAAGATATTTTGCAAAAAAAAAATTTGAGAGCACTCTGTAGCTGATACTGATTCCAAAATTGTATTTTTTTAATTTTTGTCTGTCTGTCTGTCTGTCTGTATCCCGGCCGCACATCACTCCAAAACTACTAGATGGAATTCAATGAAACTTAATACGATTTGAGTTCATACTACGAAGAAGGTTATTGTATACTTTTTATCCCGAAATTCAGCACGGTTCCCTCGGGAAAGGGGATGAAAGTCAAAATGTACACTTGGTTGTAATTTATTAACGCGTAGACCGATTTCAATTATTCTTTTTTGTTAGAATAATGATGAGTGAGCTCGGAACCCCATGGGCAGCCCGGCACCCCACGGGCAGCCCAGCACCCCATGGGCTACTGAATGGAATTCAATGAAACTTAATACGATTTGAGTTCATACCACGAAGAACGTTATTGTATACTTTTTATTCAGAAATTCAGCACGGTTCCCTCGGGAAAGGGGATGAAAGTCAAAATGTTACTTAGTTGTAATTTATGAACGCGTAGTCCGATTTCAATTATTCTTTTTTTGTTAGAATAGTCACGAGTGAGCTCGGAACCTCTTGGGCAGCTCAGCACCCCACGGGCCACCCAGCACCCCAAGGGCAGCCCGGCACCCCATGGGCATCCCTGCACCCCACGGGCAGCCTGGCACCCCACGGGCAGCCCAGCACCCCATGGGCAGCTCGGCACCCCACGGGCATCTCGGCATCCTTATTTAGATTTGCCAGCTTGCTAAGATAAAACCTAGAACATTCGCCACAATCAATTTTTTTGACTATCTATCTTTTTATTAATATTGTAAGGTTTGCAATAACGCCTGCTACGCGGATTACATTACAAAATCATTAATATACAAAAGGATTTTTTTTTCCTATATTATATTATTCATCCCTCACATGACTTAATTTTTTCCTATACTGTGCAATGGAAGTGTACACTCTAATATATTTTTGTTCTACCGCAAAACAAGGAGAACCTCGGCAAAAAGATGCCGTTTTATAATCGAAATTCCAAAGAAACGCACAAAGTATCTACTTTGCTTCAACATTTATTGTGCGAACCGCGAAGGAACTCTGAGTTACTTAACTACTGTCTTCTGGAAAAACAAGCTGGGAGTTATCAAACCCAAAGTAAAAAGCTCCTTTCTGAGCTATGCTTTACTAAGAGTGCTTCACCGTAGACCACAGCGTTGCTTAATATGAGATAAACAGTGCTGAAATGTGAATAATAAGTTTGCAGGTACGGCAATCGCGAACGAAGTCGCAGGTACAGCTAGTTTTATAGAATAAAACTTTACCAAAGTGTAATCATTATATAGGTACTATATATTTTTGTCGGTTGTGCAGGAATAGAAAGCGGTTGACTATCTCGGTGGAGGACTCCTCACGCGGTTACTGGGTTCAAGTCCATTCCCTTCCGCTACCATAGAATAAAACCTCAACGGTGGTTTTCCACTACAGGGGTGCCGCATGCCGGTGGCAGTTCGAAGGTATTTCCACCACTCAAAACAAAATAAGAAAAATAATTTTGTCATGAGACATCATAGGACGAAGACGTAATTGTTGTTAGAAATTACTCAAATCAAATTAAAATGTTAGTTTATTTAAATTGAGCCGTTTGGTGTATACATCGTCGTGGGGAGTCGGCATGGGGGTCATGGGGACCGGGAGCTCATCGTATTTTCCAAAACGTATCAGAAAGCATGTTCGATGCGACGCGTTATCAAAATGCTAGCAGACAGCATGCTGGGCACGCTGCCAACTAGTAGTGGGCTGGAGCATTTGGACAGCCTGTGGTTCTGCAATGACGTGTAGGTTGTCTAAATGCTTTCATAGTGGTAACTGTAGTGTTGTATAATATAGTTCGAAGCATTTTCTTAAGTAATAATAATATTATATATACTACTAGGTATACACTAGCATGAAACGTACTAATATAGGGACCTAATCCAGTTTATATATTATACAAACTATGCCCTAGTGTAACTCCTTACCTATATTTGGAATGCCCTGTTTAGACCATTCCAGAAGATAACTTTAGAGCCAAGTATCTCCTTGTTTTGAAGATTTTGTTCTGGAATACTAAGTACTTACTTGCCTAGTACGGCGTAGTTAGTAAGTAGTTAGCCATTAAGTTATCTAACTGGAATAGTGTAAACAGGGCAGTTAGAAAGTCTCGTAACAGAGTTTTAGCGGGAAAACGGAAATGATAGTAGATTTTATATTCTGTGATATTATGTTATTTTATTTTAGATAATTTGAGCTGTTTGGAGTGTTATCGTGTACATTATAAAAATATTGTTTATAACAATGATTTTCCACCTCAGAATAGAGAACAAACTCTCTTCTGAGGATTTCAAGATATATACTTGATTATTTAGTATAAACAGGGCAGTTAGAAAGTTTTGAAACAGAGTTTTAGCGGGAAAACGGAAATTATAGTAGATAGTAGATTTTATATTCTGTGATAGGTATTATGTTATTTTATTTTACATAATTTGAGCTGTTTGGAGTGTCATCGTGTAAGTACATTATAAAAATGTTGTTTATTTTTAACAATGATCTTCCATCTTAGAATAGAGAACAAACTCTCTTCTGAGGATTTCACGATATGTACTTGATTATTTACCGTAGCAGGTACCTACCGGATAAAATAAAAACTAATAACTTAACTAGGTAAACTTGATAATATATATTATCGTTGCTAAGGTTACTAAAGTCCCGCCCCGGGTTCGCTCGGGTAATACCAAAAATGATAAAACGGAACACATTGTTAGACATATTATGCTGACAGTTTTGTAGATATTGATGTCCTCTATGTAAAATTGTAGTACATCACTTTGCTCTATTTTCAATCATTATTGCAGCGTACACGATGTAACGATTCTTTTAGTAATATTTTCACGAGTTGGGTAACATTATTGTAGTTTAGATACGGTCCCTAACTTTTTTGAAAATATTTAATAGCTTATGTTCATCAAGGATAATGTGGAATTCTAATAATGAAAGAATTGGTCGATAGTTCTAGAGGACTCATAGCGGCACATACCGTTAAGTGCGACAGATTTTCTACTTGACACATAGTGTTAGCAAGCCAGGTGGGTATTTACAAAATGCCCTACCACCATACAAACATTTATTAATATTATATAAGTATTAAGTTTTCATTAGTTATTATAATAAGTGCAGTGTCTAAAGACACCGGAAGACATATTGTCACATCTTCCTAAAAACACACGATTAGCGGCAACGTATTCACCGGACGCTCCGAAGTGCAAGACTGGTAGCGACTACGGCAATTACCTTGCCTGCATCTAGTAAATATGGGGAGTTCACAACTCATCTACAGGGAAAAAAAAATTAGGGTTTCTGATCAAAATAAGCTATTGAAAATTATACAAATCGATGTGATTTATAAAATAAAAACGTAATAAAAATGATACCAAACTTATTACATTATTACAACAAAACTTTTTGTATTCGCCTTTTTTTACAAACCTTCAAGAAGTCACTTTCAAAGACTAGAAACTATCGTAAAATGACAACATAGTGTTACTTGCTCAGTGCTCAGTCATTTTCAGTTTGACGTGAGTTTGACACTGTTTATATTTTATTGTGTAATTAATATAAATATGTTTTTTTGTTTTTGAATCCTAACTTTACGGAGAATGGCTCACTGGTTAGTTACTAGTTTTAGTACTTACTTTTTGTGTAGCAGTAGAACACTGCACGAGTTGCACATTTTCAAAATTTGTCTACATTTCCTCATAATTGGAGTGAAACGGAGTGACTGGATAAGGAATAGTGTGATAAGGGAACGATGTGGTGTGAATGAGGATGTAGTGACAAAAATCGCGAAAGGTATGTTACAGTCCCACCAACTTATCTGTTCAGGTGGCAGAAAAAAGAACTAAAACTCTCCCTCAAATTGTGACAGTTTGTAGTTGATTTCCTTGACCAGTAGTGCCCTCGAGAACTGCACAGTTAAATTGGTGGTACTATAAGATGGTTTGGACGTGTGGAGAGAATGAATGAAATGAGAATGACTAAACAGATATACATGGGACAAGTAAACGGAAGTGTTGGAAGGGAAGACCTAGGCGAACGTTCCGAAATCAGATTTAAGACGTTCTGAAAAAAGGCCAGGTCAAGAGTACCCTAAACTGACGCTTATGTATGAAAGGATTGATGAGTGTAGATGAAGTGAAAGAGATATGTAAGGATCGTAGTAAGTGGAAATCCGTGGTCTCTGCCTACCCCTACGGGAAAGAGGCGTGATTTTATTTATTTATTAATATAATAATTAAACGGCACAATACCAATTACATAATTATCATTTACAAACAAACATTCTAGTACTTATTATTAAAAATTAAAAATAATATAAACAAGAGTATATTTGGTGAAGGTTGAACCATACTGATCCAAGTGAAATTTTTTCTATATTGGAGTTATATGCAACAAATGCAAGGAAAAAAATATTCAATTGATGCCACATTGATCCAAGTACAACTGACATATTAGCCATCATTTCGATAAAGATAAAAGCATAATATATCACGTATTTTTTAAAACAATTTCAAACGCGTTTCCTTCTTTTTCTCAATATAATGAAAACGATACTAGGATCAGTGTGGTTCTACCGTCGCCATATATGTATGTCTACATTTCCTCGCTTCAACACACGCGGGTCGCGTCGCGATCCCCGATCGTTTCCCGTTTGTTTGTTTGCAATCGGAAGTATAGTTTCTGAAATATAAACAATTACTTGGAATTTTCACTTTAAAGAGTGCACGAAGCGCTTTTCTTACAAATGCAGTTTCGTCATATTTAAAAAAACAAGTGTTCAAACTAGTTGAAACGTTATAGGCATATTGCTGAGCCTAATATCTATGCTTCTGGTCTGCCAGTTTTTCGATTTATGTTAAGCGGACTAACCTCTATAACAGATGCATTTCATCAACGACGAATTGCACTGTGCCAGTCACACTGAGACGTCCAGTTGTTAGGTCTCATTAGCCTGTATTTTTTCTGGCTCTCAAGGACTGCTGCCGGAACACACCGTTAGGTGCTTGGCGACAGATTTTCTACTTGAGGGTGGTCGCTAGCCAGGCGGGCATTCGCAAAATGCCCTTCCACCATGCGGTGAAGCTCAAGCTCTGGGCGGGATTCGAACCATGGACCTGCTGCGCGGCAGTCCATAGCCAATGCCACTGAGCCATCACTGCTTCAAAGTCCCAGGCACCTTGACTTGAGCCTCTTCCTCTGCAACGCTATGGACCCGGCACCCGCACGGTGAATCCATCCAATGCTAACTACTTCGTCTCTCGTGTCCAGTTGTTCCCAATGCGACTTCACGGCGCAGTTCGAGAGCGCGCTGATAATGCATCGTCAGCTTCATCATGAGTCCTCGGCCAGCGACGAATTCCCTGTACTCGGCTCGCCCAATTTACTGAGGGTATATCTTATTTATTTTTAACACACCTTTCGTTACTTTACGAGGAATGGAAAGCATGAACGTGAGTGAATGCTGAGAATCAAGTGCATGGGGCATCCAATTGACCAATCATTTTTTTTTTTTATGTTATTGTGACGGAGCAAGCGCGAGGCCCACCTGATGTTAAGCGGACTAACCTCTGGCCTATAACAGATGTATTTCGTAACAAGTCACGAATTGCACTGCGGCCGTCACCTTGAGACATAGTTGTTAAGTCTCATGTGCCTGTAATTTCACTGGCTCTCAAGGACAGCTGCCGGAACACACAGTTAGGTGCTTGGCGACAGATTTTCTACTTGAGGGTGGAAGCTAGCCAGGCGGGCATTCGCAAAATGCCCTTCCACCATGCGGTGAAGCTCAAGCCCGCGGCGGGATTCGAACCCGAATTCGGAAGATTGTGTGTGTTTTGTTAATAGTGAACTTGCAGAGACTGAAATCTAAGCGGTAACTGTATGCGAGTAACATTCACACACTCATGCATATATACCATTCCGAGGTTGTGTGGTGAACTAAATTTTGTAGGTGAAGTGGCCCGGAACCCTATAATAGTACATTATGATGATATAAGTGCGGTAAGTTGAAAATCTCAGCCCAGGGTATAGCCAGGGGATATTGCGGGCCCGAGCCGTAGACGAGGGCTACAAGAAAGCAGAGGCTGTAATTATCGCAGCGCACGTATGTCATACGACTGTTCTTGGCTCGGAGTAGGCATTGTCTTTTACTACGAGACACAGAACTTAAAAGTGTCAGATAGTAGGTACTAGAAAAACATAATGTTTTAGGTTTTGATCTCGTAGTAAAAGACTGCCTACTCCGTGCTAAGAAAAAAATATGTAATAATAAATTACAGGCACAAAAGATTTTTAACATCAGGGGCCCGATTCTCTTAGCTATTGAACGGCGTTAACGCAACTTAATTGCATGAGAATTGAAGTTTTTGACAGTATCCGTAGTCTGCCCGCTATTTAGGTTCGATCGCAAGTCAGTGGCTTGCTATCAATAGTTTTTGACATATTTGGTATGCTGTTAGCTATTTTGTTGCGATTGCGTTGCTACAGTGGCGTGAAATATTTTGAAGGATTTTAGATAGAAAAATAGCTAAATTATTTAAATATATTTAATTAATGTATTGTTTGGTAGAAAACCCCTGTATTGATGTTTTGACTGATGCTTGATTGATAAAAGTTGTAATTATTATTTCAGTGGTAACATTTGCAAGCCATAGCACAGCCGTACGATCGCGACACGATTGCTATACAACGGCGATTAGGAGCTAGAATTAGCAGACTACCGAATTTGACATTAACATGCAGCAGTTCAATCGCAGAAGCATCGCAGTAGTGTGGCGTTTGGTCAATAGCTAAGAGAATTGGGGCCCTGTTGGTCCTCGTGCTTATTCCGTCATGTTTGTTAGGACTAACAGCAGTCAAATAAAAAAGGTTGTTAGCATTTTTTTTATAGCTGATAGTCTAGCCTTTGACCACTATCTCACCTGATGGTAAGTCATGATGTGGTCGAAGATGTTGTTCATTGTACTGTACTGTGTCAGCTGGATCGTCCACTGCTGAACACAGCCTCCCCTATTAAGGGGATGCCTGCCAAGCGTGGGGATTATTTGCCATAATCCCCACGCTTGGCAGGCGGCTTGGGGATCGCAGTGTAAGTTGACAGTTCTTTAGAAGGCGCTGCTTCCTACCTTACAGTATTTTTCCCTTATTCGCCTCTAACGACACCCACGGGATGATATGGGGAGGTGCAATTCTAACCCGACACCCCACGGGGAGTAGTTCATGCTAGCCTAGAATTACTGGCTCTCAAGGACAGCTGCCGGAACACACCGTTAGGTGCTTGGCGTCAGATTATCTACTTGAGCGTGGTAGCTAATGCCCTACCACCATGCTGTAACGACTGCCATCGTAAGACAACAACCGGGGCAGACGGCTTAACGTGCCCTCCGAAGCACGGAAGCGCTCAGTAGTAATGTCACTAGCGGTCACCCATCCAACTCCTGACCGCTGCGGACGTTGTTTAACTTAGCTAATCGATTAAGAACTGCTAAGCAAACTTCGCTTCGAGCGCTTCAAAAAAGTATCTAAAGTTTACTACAATTCGAATTGCTGTTTTAAAAGTTATGTATATTTTTCAGGATAAATCAAACACGGTTCCTCGCACCAGACTATCGCCTCCATCATCAAGATTATCACCACCATCATCACCGTATTCCAGAACAAAGAACACAGGACCTACACGTACGTTTTGATGTAGTCTATGATGTTTTATAAGTGGTAGTATTTCTAGATGTGTCTGGACAATTCTAAGTTAATTTTCCAGTTAAAGTGTGTTTTTTATTCCTGATAGGTTAGCCTTTGACCACTATCTCACTTGGTAAGTGATGATGTGGTCGAAGATGTTGTTCAGTTTAATTGGAATTACTGGCTCTCATAGAAGAAATAACAACAAATTAAAAACAAATATATTACTGTACTGTATCACCCGGATTCCGGATTCTCCACTGCTGAAGAACACAGCCTCCACTATTAAGGGGGTATTTGCCGCAACCCCCACGCTTTGCAGGCGTCTTGGGGATCACATTGGGGACTATAGCTGCTCCTCAGAAGGCGCTCCTGCACACCTCCCGGTATTAAAATACCCTTACTAGCCTTTTACGACACTCATGGGAAGAGCTACGCAAGGGAAAACATTATAGAACAGCAATCCAAAAGGAAAAAAAAATATGTAAGAAAAACAAAAACCTAATAAAATACTTATACAGGGTTATTGGTAAAATGCTAACAACCTCTTAGGGTTTTCTTCTGCTAGTTCTAAGAAACATTATGAGATGTTTTTTTAGTACCAATTGTAAAAAATAAAATAAAAAAATGTTTTTGACTGAATAAGCACGAGGACCATCTGATGTCAAAAGTCTCTTGTGCCTGTAATGTATAATTTCATATTTTTTATTACTTTGCTCGATGTAAGTAATAAAAACTCTATTCAAAGGGACCACGGTGCGGTCCAGTGTTGCCGCGGCGGGTGCCCTTGCCTCGGAGTAGGCATTAAAACACAAAAAAATATATATATATTTTTTTTTTTTTCAAAAAACATAAAAATCATCTCAAAATGATTCTTAGGTCCAGCAAAAGTCAACCCTAAGAGGTTATTTGCATTTTACCAATAACCCTGTATGTCGACAGGTAATTTCGCGCCAAGCCAGTGTCGTCAGAAACGATTCTAGCCCGAATAGGTCCTTAGTTTTCGACAAGTAGGTACGCTTCTACGCGAAGTGTTTTAGGAGCGTATTGAGTCTTCAAGCGCACGCTAGGGGCGGATCAGGTCATGGGGCTCATAATAACCGAAGGCCTAGGTCAACTACAAATATATGTACCCACCTACTACGAATAAATATTTATTCGTAGACCTACCTATCACTTATTTTATTTATTTATTATAATAAGAACGCTTACAATGCAATTACACTTATTATCAAAACAAAGTCAAAACTCATGATACATATAAATAATTCATAGATCATGATAATTAATAAAATAAATTCAAAATGTCAAGGAGGTACAATATAAATGTTACATTTATAAATTATAATATCACAATTATACATAAATATATTAAATAGGTATATAATGTCAAAAAAGTCAAATAGGTACAATATAAATATTAGAATATTAAATTATCATGTCACAATCACACATAATTATGTCAAATAGGAATATTGAATACAAGAAATAATTAATTAACAATTAAAAAAACCTGACTGCATATTATTTATTTTCGTTAATTAAGCGTTTTATCGTTCTATTGAAATTAAAACTGCAAGTTATATAAATTTATGGAATCGTTTCTGAAACCCCTACATTGTGATACCTTTTGAATTACGTTGGCCCCCACAGCATATTGCAATGATTGCAATATGCTATGGGGGCGTATATCGACTGTCCCTACGTATAGACTGTCCCTACGTATAGACTGCCCCTACGTATACTAACGAAACTAAATATCGGGAATTTTAGGTTTCGTGAGTTTACGAGGACCAGCGACGTCACATTCCATACTTTACGACTTGCTAAAACTGAATATATTAATAATATTTGAAATAATTATCCACATTGTAATATAATGTGATAGACACAAGTTGCGACGGTAATAAAAAAAACCCTTTTTTGCGTTTGGATAGTCTACGTAGGGACAGTCGTTAAGCGTATATTGCGTGATGATTACGGTATACGCTTCATTAGAAATACGACTAACTTAGAGAAAATAATGCTTTAAAACGGTCGCCAACAAGAACAAAATAGAACTAAACTGAAATCAAAATACTTACCAGTGCCCGCACGGCCTTATCATAGAGGATATTTAACTATGTGTACATATATTATCATCTTTGTTGCAGTATTATCTCGCACATCATCAGCTACGCGGCTTTTCGGCAAGCTCAAAGCTCGGATCTGCAAAAGTAGGACCCTTTTTGCGCATCCAGAAGAAGCCGCTCTTGAGAGCGCTGTCAACATTAACGTGAGTTAACTGGTTATGAGCCCAGTCAAGCAATTTCTTAAGTAATTGCTGAGCTGACATCTAAAGGTTTTTTCGGATGCTGTATTATACAGCCAATTAGTATTCATGGTGTAGCTTAAAAATTATCTAATTGCCAATTATTGCAGGTGGAGTGATAGTTCTCTCTGGGGTCATCATCATTATCACAACAACCGGAATATTCATCGTTTAACAAGGTCACCACCATTGTGGGGAACTTGCCATTTTCCCCACGCTTGGCAGGTGACTTGGGGTTTGCATCAGAAATTGACTGCAAATAAATGTTGAAATGTTAGGGAAATAAGACTAGACTTTGACCATCATCTCACATTAACAAACGTTATAAGTCCACCGTTGAACATAGGCCTCCCCTGTGATGGTTGGGTGATTTGCCACTTTTAATTCCCCACACTTAGCAGGTGTCTTGGGGATCACAGTGTAAGATTGCAGTTTTACTGAAGGTGCTGCTGCCCACCTTCCGGTATCAGTTTTATCAGCTTTTTCTTAGTCAGTGACATATCTTCCTGTGAAGCACCTTCTGAAGAACTGCAATCGTACATTGTGATCTCCAAGACGCCTGCCAAGCGTGGGAATAATGGCAAACCACACCCACACCAATACGGGAGACGTATGTTCAACGGTTGTTAATGTGAGATATTGGTAAAAGTCCAGTCTTATTTTCTTACCATTTCCACACTTATATGGAGTCGATACATTACAAATTACAATATGTACCGAGCCGACTTTAAAGCGCTTTTAGTGGAGCTTACCTAGTCCTTATTATCCGATTAACTAGCTGATAGGTTCAGAACGATTAAGCAAGGTACACTTCAAGATTTTTTTGCATTGTACGGCATGATAATGTTTTATTTTTATCTCAGCGTATGATAACACCAAGCGAATGCACGTCCAAGAATTTGAATTTGAAGGCAACCTCTATAGTTTCAAGGACCAGCGCAATCACTGCCTGTTTGGAGGAACAGAAGGAGACATTCGGATGTCACTTGTGCCCTTTTGATGCTGACAGGTTAGTATTACGCCCTTATTATTGCTATAAGCTTAACAGTATTTCTAAATATGATTTTATGCAAGCACTATCGCGTTCTGAGCGAAAATCATTTACAAATTATTGGAGCAATGTTTTGATCCGGATGGGAATCGAACCCGCGGCTTCCGATTTCGCGCCAGATGTCTATTCCACTCGGTCACCGGAACCTTACTCTTTCAAGTCAAAAAATGGATCATGCTCTAAAAGAGTCAAGACCTCCTGACTCTCCGAGCGCACGATCACGTTTCGTCACGCCGGCTTAACAGGAAATTAAGGCGGTATTGTCACTGGACATATTTTTTAAGTGTTTCATTAAAATATTAATTTAATGTATTCTTAAAATAATAATTATTAAATATGGATTTCTGCAAAATAACGCCTGAACATTTCTTGTACTTCCAGAATAACAGTCCTAGACCGTCACCTCCTAAACCATCACAAAATCGGTCTCGAAAATCTCCTTAAACTAGTCATGGCTAAAACAAAGGATGGACTGACTGAAGATAATAATTCCAACATGTACGGCATCAGGCAACCCTATTACAGACTTGAGAATGAAATAATAGAAGAAGGAGAATTTATCATAGAAACTGTTACTCCCAAAATCAAAATTCTCAAACATGCGTCAACGAACACTGAAAAATATAACGAATTTGCTGACTCTTATAATGATACGAATTTGGAAAAGAATTGTCAAATGATAAGTAAAGAAATTGAAAACCTATTGAGTGGGAATAAGATTGAAAATGCAGATTTCCTGTCTAAAATGCAAACGTTAAATGAATGTATGTGCAAATTTGTTGATTCTTCCAATGCTATGAAGAGAGTACTGACGAAGGAGCTGGATTCTAAGAATAATGTTAAAGAGAATTTTAATGGAGAACCATTTTACAACCTTGGTTTGGGAGAGTAAGTACCTACTTTAATCTTAACGATAGGAAAGTACATTGCGCAGCTATAGGTACAGGGTTATTGGAAAAATTCTAACAACCTCTTAGAGTTGACTTCTGTGAGTCCTAACAAACATGTTGGATGCCCACCTCGTCTTAAGTCTCTTGTGCCTCTATTATTTCATATTTTTTAATACGTTTCTCGATGTAAATATTCAAAACTCTATTCAAAGAGAGCACGGCGCGGTCCAGTGTTGCCGCGGCGGGCTCTCTTGGCTCGGAGTAGGCTGTCTTTTTCTACGAGACACAGAACTCAGAGTGTCAGACAGTACTAGATAAACTTTTTTTTTCTGAGAGGTATTTTAGATTTTGAGTAAAGTCGTAGAACTAATGTTGTATGTCTTTTTAAACGGAGGTGGTCCACAAGAAGTTGTAAGCACTTCACTATTGTGACTAAAATTCGTACATTTCAAACCTACCCACGATTGATGCATTGGTTCGGGATATGCTCTAACTAATTTGAACTCACATAACAAAATTCATATGTACTAATAACAGTAGCTAATTTTGTAAAATATTTCACCTAGGGCTAAAACGAGTTGTTTTAGACACGTTTTTTTTTATATTATTGTGACAGAACAAGCTCGAAACCTACCTGATTTTAAGTGGACTAACCTCTACGTACTACAGATGCATTTCATCACAAGTCACGAATTACACTGCGCCCGTCACCTTGAGACAGAGCTGTTAAGTCTCATGTGCCTGTTATTTAACTGGCTCTCAAGGACTGCTGCCGGAACACACCGTTCCGACACCTATCTCACATGATGGTAAGTGATATGTGGTCGAAGATGTTGTTTAGGCTAACCTAGAATTACTGGCTCTCAAGAACAGCTGCTGGATCACACCGTTAGGTGCTTGGCGACAGATTTTCTACTGGTAGCTAGCCGTAGGCGGGCAATCGCAAAATGCCCTTCCACCATGCTCAAGCCGGCGGTGGGGATCAAACCAGGGACCGGACATTCCATAGCTATTACCGCTCGGCCATCATTGCTTGAAAGTGCCTGAAAGATATTTATGCCATAAAAAAATTAAAATAAGGCTTTACGTATTTTGCAGTAGAGAGACTCCAAGAAACTGGGAGAAGGCACACAGTGAGAAAATGGAGCGGAATCGAAATAAATACGGAGATAACTGCAGGTAATTTAATATCAGGTTTTAAATTATATTATCCATATTTTGAAGCGCTCGTAGCGAAGTTTACTCAGCTGTTCTCAACCGATCAGCAAAGTTAAGCAACGTCGCGCGCGGTCATGCGTTGGATGGGTGACCGCTAGTAACATTACTACTGTGCGCTTCCGTGCTTCGGAGGGCACGTTAAGCCGTCGGTCCCGGTTGTTGTCTTACGATGGCAGTCGTTATAGCATGGTGGTAGGGCGTTTTGCGAATGCCCACCTGGCTAGCTACCACCCTCAAGTAGAAAATCTGACGCCTAGCACTTAACGGAGTGTTCCGGCAGCTGTCCTTGAGAGCCAGTGAAATTACAGGCACATGAGACTTAACTGCTATGTCTCAAGGTGACGGGCACAGTGCAATTCGTGACTTGTGATGAAATGCATCTGTTATCGGCAGAGGTTAGTCCGCTTGACATCAGGTGCGCTTCGAGCTTGTTCCGTCACATTAACATAAATATATATATATATATATATATATATAATTTGTGTTTATTAAATATTGTTTGTTTTTATAGCGGATAGCGGAGTTCCACAAGGTGCCTATTTCGGGCCGATTATGTTTTTGTTTTTTATAATTTATATATGTTTTACTTGTTACAGAGGTGACAAGTCAAAGCCATCTGCAGAAAGTTTTTATTTCTGATTATTTAAACATTTATATTTTATTTACTAAATGAATGTATGTGATAAATAATGATAAAAAATGAAATAGTTTTAGCAATAAATTATTTTTCGTTAATTTATGCAGTTTAATTTGAAATTCAATTAAACACTTATAATTGGTAATAATTGTTATGACTATTACGTATGTATCTATATATATAAGAATAATCAAAGTCCTGACTCACTGACTGACAGACAACGCATAGCCTAAACCGCTGGTTGCAGAGACTTGAAATTTCGAGGGTATATTCGTCTTGATGCGTACACACCACTAACAAAAGAGTTTTTGAAATTTAACCCCTAAGGGGGTAATAATGGGTAAAAAGGTTTTTATGAAAATTCTTTGCTCTTTAATTTACAGTTCTGAAAATTAGTATTCGAATAGATCATTCAAAATAAAACATGACGTGATCAACATTTTTTTACAGTGATGACTTTAGGTGGTGAAATCGGGGATGAAACTTTGTATGGAAAGGTCATTGTTTTTGAAGTGATAGTGATGAAAATTGGCATCTGGATAGGCTTTTTAAAACAAAAACATGCAAAAACATTTATTGCTATAGGGTTGATTAGAAGGAGTGAAAATGGGGAAGTAAATTTGTCACTTGAACCTAAGCCGGTGGCACTAGCGTTCCTTTGCCGTGGTACCATTAGATAGTTCCTTTGATGGTACCACGGCAAATTTAATTTGCCGTGGTACCATTGACGCAATGGTACTACGAAAATGCTGATTTCTATTAACCGTGGTACCATTGAATCGTTAGACGAAAAATACCCTTGGCCTTGCTTAATTCAACGGAAAAAAGAATAAAACTATTCTTATGTTAATATTTTTTATTACAGTAGATGTTGATGTGACAGCTTTCAAATTTGACAGTTGCCAAAATGACACTTGATGTTATATTTACCAATTATTATTTTATGATACACTTGAAAATAATCTTAGAAAATATAAGAAACAGGAGGTCTCAGATGTCAAAGTGACAGCAGGCCTGTTTGTCCATCTGTCATGTTGATATATCTTTTGAACCGTAATTGGCAGACACTAGCAATCAACACAATTAAAATTTAAAATAAAAACAATAAAACTATTGTATCTGTGTACAATACAGATCTGAATCTGAAGAAGATAAAGATCCGACCAATTGGCTATAAATGCCGGAGTCCCACAAGGATCAGTACTCTCTACAACGCTTTTTCTGCTGCATATTAACGACCTGCTTAAACCCGGTATTTTTGGGTACGCAGACGACAGCACCGTTGTGGAGAGTTATACATCTAACGCACGAACCAGTGCATTACAAATCCAGTCTCATAGGGAAGCGATGGTACAGTGCTTGAACTTTTCTTTGAAGGAAGTCTCCGACTGGGGCGATGCCAATCTGGTCAAGTTCAATGCTGCCAAAACCCAGGCGTGTCTTTTCTCCGCCAAACGGAGCCTTTTTCAGCTGTCTCCTACTTTCAGGGATGTATCCGTGCCTATAAGTAACCATCTTGAGCTTTTTGGCATCTCTTTAACACCGACTCTCAATTTCGGCTCCTATATTGAGTCTAAAGCCCAGCTTGCCTCAAAAAAGCTTGGTGTTTTGGCTAAAGTGAGACAGTACTTCACACCGGGACAGATGCTTAAACTTTATCAAGCGCAAGTCCGGACGTGTTTGGAGTACTGTTCTCACCTTTGAGATGGTTCTGCCAAATACCAGCTGGAGACACTGGAAGCTATTGAGAGGAGAGCCAAGCGACTCATTAACGACGACCTTCTTGTACGCAAGAAACTCCAAAGTCTTGAGCATCGCCGCAAAATCGCATGTTTATCGGTATTTTATCGGATACATTTCGGGGAGTGTGCCACGGAACTGCATGATTTGATTCCACCATCCCCATTCTATAATCGGACATCCAGGGATACTCAGAAGCGTCACCGTTATATGGTGGATGTTCCATTTACCCGAACGAAGCGATTTGCTTCTTCGTTCATCATACGAACCGCTAGGGAATGGAACACCCTGCCTGAGTCTGTATTTCCGGTTAAGTACAATATGGGTGTCTTCAAAACGCGAGTGAATAGGTAGGTATCTTCTGGGTAAGCGCGCACCATCATCGATCGCATCATCAATTAACATCAGGTGAGATAGTGGTCAAGTACGGAATAAAAAAAAAAGAGAAAAAATAATTTTCTAAATGAGTTTGATCATAAACTTATAGTACTTTATTATTACAAATTAGTTTAGCAAAACATGGAGTGTTCTCTATGCGCTGAGCATCGGAATTCGGATTAGAGGTCATTTACAAAAAAGATAAATGTACAAAAAATGTTCACAAGACAAGCCAACAATATCTTATTAAGACGACCTAGAACTAAATATGGTAAAAGAAACATAATGTATGAAGGGGCACAATTGTACAACAACCTACCGAAGGAAATTAAGGAAACCAAAACTTTGATTACTTTTAAGAAAATGCTAAAGCTACATGTTTTAAAGGATATCTCATAATTATTAAAGTACTAGTACAACATTATTAACGTTACAAGCTGTCACTATGAACAAGGCCTAAATAAACAAACGCTTGCAAGCGGGCGCAACAAATAGCATGAGGGTAGATATTATGCGTTATTCTTGCTATTATGAAATTCTTACGTGGTGTATCTATTTGTAGATTTTGTTTTATGTATGTTTTACTGATATTTTTAAAATTCCGTAAATTTAGTTACATTTCTGGTTTTGTACACTACGATCTGTGGCACAACATGTATATTATAAGTTAATTTAAGTATCTCAGTAAGTGAATAAGTGTATTCTTATGAGATAATAAAATATTCTGAAACCGTAGGTCTGTCGCGCGTCGAGTACCTATGTATAATGTTGCGACCCATCACGTGGTCATCGCTTTACCACTGAGCTCGGACCGAGGTTACTTAAGTGATGAGCGCAGCCACTTTCAATCCCTGTCCTATTTATTCTATGGGATTCAGGAAAGGGCAATGGATGGCCGTAAAGAGATTGTCAGCCACGTAGTGGCTAATTGGCAATAATTTGCGATATTGTCTTATGATGTTAAGTGTAACGGACATAATTTCACCACAGCGGCTGAGTAGGTACTCTATCGATATGTTACTACACTCGACATGGGGCACTACATTTGAACTGGTAGCCGCAGGGCAAGTATAGGTATAACTATGTTTTCGATGTGTAACAGAATGGAAAACTTTATGGAAAATTAGGTACTGGAGGTACCTATAAAAGGAATACGATTTACGGGGCCAATTTAAAATAATTAAAAAGTAACCAATTAATTATATTTGACACGTTTTACAAAGCTCCCAAAAACAAGTAACGGTTCCTGTGGGATAGAACACGCGCGCGAAGCCGCGCGTAAAAGCTAGTATAAAATATAAACTAAATGTTCGAGTAGGATTGATTGACTGGCCAGCTACCCCCCTCAAGTAGAAAATCAGTCGCCACACAAATAGAGGTGTGTACCGTGAGGAGTCCTTGAGGGCCAGTTAAATTACAGGCACAGACTTAACATTTGTATATCTCAGAGTAAAGGGCGCATTGCAATTCGTCACTTGGGACCAAATGCATCTGTCATAGGCAGAGGTCGCCGCTAAACACCAGGTGCATGTTCCGTCGCAATACCATAAAAAAAATTATAACCAAGAGAGAACAAAAAGGCCCGGTTGTACCTTTAATGATAAAGGCTTATTCGAACTACCAAATTTGACCATTTGAAATGTCGGGTTAAAAGCCAAGAAGTCTCCACTCAGCGGGCTTGGGCGTCGGTTGTAAGGACAGCCAGCGCCCAACCGCTGTCCCCTTGTGAGGACCTAAGTCCCGTCAGGGTTAGGACAAGGTGTGGATGTCCTACCAGCAGCTGACTGGTACACGGTGAAAGACGTAAATAGTACCTAGTATTTATATGATTCCTACTACCACAGAAACCTATTTTCAAAAAGAATCAACATTAAATATACGAGAAAGTAACAATTTATTCAAAATACAAAGCCATACAAATTAAAGTTTATAAACTAATAATTATTTATCAAAATCGTTTTCGTTGTGATCGCAGCGGTTTTCTCTATGACACATGTTGCAACACATTACACTCGATGGCATTTTACGGAAATTTTTGTAATGACAACACATCGTATAAATGCATTTTTCGCATCTTCCTTCTTTTTGCTTGTGATGGCAATACTCGGGCTTCACGAATGAATCTCCACTGGACAAGCAATCGCTAGTCTGGCAACACTTGCAAGGAACTTTATCTTCGCTTTCCGAGTTTAAATAGGCATGTTCTTTCGTTTTTACGACTGGCAATATTCTGGGCCCATTTCTAAGCAAAGGCCTATTCAAATCATCGGAAACATCATTTCTTTTTATTTTTCTAACTGTTGCAAACATTCTGTTCACTTCTTCTACAGCGTCTTTTGATTTCGTTTTCTCTTTCATAGAGTTCTTTAATTCTTCTAACTTCATCTGAGGGATGGAAGATGATTTGTGCTTCGGTAAATCTATGATATTTTTTGACCTTAAAATATCATCATGAGAAGTTATGATCGTGAACTTGTCGTTTCTTCTATCAAAGCTGGATTCATCCACTGAGAACTGGAATATTTTGCTTACACGCAGATTCGTTTTCGAAAGAACCCGAACATCATCTGTAGACATGCTAGCATCTTTAAACATCACAGTTTTTGGTTTCATTTTAGGTTCTATCTGCTTTTTATTTTGAAATACTGTAAGAACTTCGTTAAGTAAGCTGAGACTTTTATTGACATCTTCAATTTGCGATGTCTGAGAGGCAGTTTCTACTGTGGTCTTAATTACACAGTTTAGTTTTGTTTCATCTTTAGGTTTACCTTTTGCTTTAGATGTGCAAATGCAGTTTTTTGGAACGGTGCTTTTCGTTATTTTCTTATCTTCCTCTGATACAATTTTATTTGCATTAAGACAAATTGAGCATATGAATTTGTTGTTCAGTGTTGTTTTACTACGTTTTCTTTCTTCATTCATACCCACAAGCTGTTTGTTATTTCTATGGTAAATTTCTTTGAATGTTGTAATGCGTATACGTACTTTCTTATAATTTTCGCTTGATATCATATGAGACCAAATACCTGAAAATATAATAATAATGTACCGTTTTACTAGACGTACCAATGAGGGTGTTCTAGATTCTAGAGCATTTTAATAATTTGTTTGGCCAGCACAACGAAAATTGACTGGCCTGGATAGCTTATGTGTAAGAGCTGTCTCCATGTCCTGACATGATTTTCGTTCTAGAATGAGACTATTGCCATCAACAAGAGAGAGATACCTAATGTAGTAGTCATAGGCTGTCTTTTCTTATACAGTACCCATCGCAAAAGCAGGTACTTTTGAAACAATGATAGCTGAGTGGTTATACCTATGGACTGCCGTGCAGGTTCTATCCCCACCGGCTTGAGCTTCACCGCATGGTGGAAGGTAATTTTAGCGAATGCTCGCCTGCCTTGCTACCACTCTTAAACAGATAATCTGTCGCTAAATACCTAACAGTGTGTTCCGGCAGCAGTCCTTGAGAACCAACTGTAAGTCTCAGGGTGACGGAGACGAATGCACAAAAATGCTTGTGCTAAATTTTCTCCATATTATATTGTCGTGATATCAGAGCGTAGATAGAGTATATATTATTTAAAACGATTGATAAGAGGATGGTATCTACCAACACAGACGTTTTATTCACTATTCACTCTTGAAAAAGACCACCGTATGTGGTTGAAACTATAGTCGGAGCTATCAGACTTATTCACGTGAGTTATCCCGTATTACTTACTTACTAAAATTATATGCACCCTATCACCCGGTAAAAAGTTCAAAGCAAAGTTTCTTACCGAAGGATTGGTCGAGCAATAGAAACGCATACTATTTTCACTGCGTTCACAAGCCACTGCATTGGTTATGTTGTAAAATATTCAAAATTATTGAAATACAAAAATTACGTGAAAATCCGCTTCGATATCTCGACACGAGCAAAAAAACAAAATGTTTGACGCGTATGTAGCAAAACGTCTTAAAAGTCTTTTGTGTCAAACGTTCTATGGAAAATTAAGAAGGTTCTTCTTTCATATATTAAGATATTACTCTTCCCCATAAAATCTTCTTTGATATTACAAAATCTTGTCAACTCTATTCTACGCCTGCGCCTATAATGTTATAGGAAAATGTCAGTGAGCTTGTAAAACTGGAAATTTTTTTGTAAAATTATTCTGAAGCAATAACAATAAATTCCTAGTTATAAATACGCTGGTAAGCAAGAAAATATTTGCCATGACTATAGCACATTTCGCTGTTTATAGGAACGTGTCTGTAAGTGTATGTTTTTTGCAGAAGAAATCGAAAGACGCCAGTGAAAATGCCATTAATGTAAAAGAAAATGATAAACAAGAAGAAATGAAAGAGAGCAAAGCTGTTTACGTTACAAGGAACAAAATAAGAGAGGATCAGAATATTGTATACCAATTTTATAGAAGCGAAAGAGATACTACGGCTCAAAGGCATGAAAATAGATCTCATTTCAGTTGTCAATACGATAGTAAGAAGGACAATGAGATTTGTACTTGTAAGAATGTGATAACTTTACAAAAACAACAATATATCAAATACTTTAGCGGCATGCCAAAGCAGATTTATACATATCATGGATCCAGGAGCTTTACCGATGTAGGAGTAGGGAGTCTTAAATCAATTCCTAGAAGAAAGGTCAAAAGGGTGTATTTGCCTGAAACAGATGAAATAGGCGTAGGCAGCTCTGAATTGTCGACGTATATGTTTCGTAAGTATAGTGAGATTTACAAATAAAGTATAGTCGAAATTAATTACAATATTTATTTCCCACACTTTGAATCATAAGTAGTATATTTGAAGTAACCCAGGTGATTTCCTCCAGGTGTATATGTTGGTTCACAATTTAGTAGAGCACATAATCAGATTTTTTTTTTCAATGTAACGAACAGTGATCTTTTTGTGTGCATCCCTATAATTATCGCATTCAACATAAATATTTTATCCATGGGTAGACTTTTGAAAAATAGTTCAAGTTTAATATGCAATTGGCTATTTATTACAAAGTGGCCATTCAAAACTTCGAAATTAACTTAGATATTGAAAGATTTAGGCATATACATACAGACATAATATTCAAATTATTTTGGAACATAAGCAATTAAAAAATCCGTTAACAACCATTTGCTTTCAAAAAAAAACAGAAAGACTATTTCGTTAAAAGGCTAATAAGTTTTAATTATTAAGTAAATTAATAATTAAAACCTAATAAGCTTTACGGTGTAGTTTCAATATACTACATATTTCTCTTTGTAGGTAAAAGCAGATACCCGAAGATTGTTGCGGTAAAGGGTAGCTATTATGATCACAAAAAAACATCATCTAAATGCGTTGGAGGAATCTTAGAATACAACACTGGGTGCGCAATAAATGAAAAGCTTTCACCTATTGTACATACAAAATCAGGTGCTACAAGTCCCAACGCCAGCTTTGAATCGAAAAATAATGAAATTGGTAGTAATACAGTAGAAAAGAAGTTCGAAACTATTGGAACTCAATTTGAGATTGAAAAGAAGGAGGAAAAACACGAAATGTACGTTAAAACGGTAGAAATATCATCAGTAAGAATAAAACCAGTCAAAAAAAATTCCGATAACACACGAAAATCAAAAATTTTTAACGACGGTGCCGTAGATAAAAAGAAACAGGAATTAGAGAAGGCTAAAGATGCCGATAAAACTTACTCATCTGACTCTCTTGTGCAACACATTCACAATTTGGAAAGCCCAAGCGATGATAAACATAGCAGAAGTTCATTCCAGGATCCAATGGAAAATAAACTGGAAAGAGAATATAGGAAAATGTTCTCAACAACAAAATCGAAAGATTCTAAGAGCAGTTACGATAAACCGATCCCTACATACAAAAGTGCATCAATGCTCAAACGTAGATTTGAAGCATTAAGACGTGGATTAGTTAAAAAGAATGATTCAAATTACAAGAAAAACGACTCGGCAATGTTAAAAACTTCCACTCGTGAAAGTTTTCCTTCACATAAAGATGTTTCTATAACCTCGGATCCACCTTCGCTGATAGCCAGATCTATTTCCAATTCAAAAAAATACAGTCCAGGCACACGCAACGTAGAACAAAATAGATACAAATCTCAGCCAAGTACAAATGAAAAATATGGTCAAGAATGGCCCAATACTCCAACTGAAAGCGATAGCCAAGGAGTAAAGGGTATGTTTAAATTATGGGGAAAGAAATTCAATTTTGAAGATGAAAGTAATCAGAAAAATCAAACATCACCAATGCCTTCTTACGATACAGGCAAAAAAATTGAAAAAGAAGTCAAAACAGTAACAGATGAACTGATAACCAAGAAAGAAGGTAGAAAATTCTTTTTTTTCAAAAAGAAGAGTAAGGATAAAAACAAAGATGCATATATGCCTAAGAAAGATGTTACAGCTGGACGATGTGAAATAAGTGATGGTCTTACTTTAAAATTAGGTGGGACTACTACTCCTAAAGAAAAGATATCAAGGATTTCTGAGGAAGGTGAAGAAATCACACGTAAGGCATGGCTTAAAAAGTTTTTAACAAATACTATAGAATCAGCCAGAAGTGTCAATGTCAGGTGGAACAACAGCATGTATGCGACAAGTAGTAGCACGATATTTGAACTGTTGGATACAGTTTACAAAAATAACGCAGTAATCCTCAGATCTCGAAGTGAAATCACTACTGAGGACTCTTCACTGTATAAGTCATACACGAAACATAAAGTAAATTTTGTACAAGATATTGAAGCTTGGATGATTCCAAAAACTATCCCCGACAGATTAACAAAACAGATACCTGTAAAAATAAATTCAAATAAAGAAGTAAAAGAAAGAACCATTGAAGTCACAATTTCTGACCAGAAATGGTATATAGACAAGTCTGAGGCCTTTTCTCATAACATTGAACTCGTTTTACATTCTAAGAACTTATGTAAATCCAACAATGAAAATGTAAGCTCTGAATACTTGAGAATTGATATACCCAATGACTTTTTTGACGCAAGCAGTGAAGAGAGTGGACCTAACCAGTCCAGTGATGAAGAAGTTTTTAAAATTGTTGAATATGAGACAAACTCTGAATTCAGAAGGGGTAAAACGGCCATCAAAGGTTTAGAAAAAGGTGATCAAGTTTCAAATGACATTAAAGTAATAGTAAGTGCTCAAACGAGTGGAAATAATGGGTCCCAAATCATAGAGAAAGTTATCAAACAGCCACCTAGACGTAGAGATGTGGTAATTCAGGGAAGTAACGTTATCCTACCCAAGCGATGCGACGTAATTGGTGTTGGTATAATAACTCAAAGAGATTTACGGGAAATGACAAATCCTTCGTAAGTATTAGTGCCCTCTGAAACCTTATTCAGATAGTTGAAATACAACGGAATATAATTGTTCCTTTGTCTTTACTCATGCGAGCTGTAATTATTTATATAAAATTGACTAAAAACAATTGTGTTTACAGATTGAAAATAGAAGATGATCTAACTGATGATGATGAATCAGATGAAGCAATACTACCTATTCAGAACAAATGTGAATTTGCTGAAAGCTATTTACAAGAGTACTATCGCCAGTGGACACCGTCAGGTCTCGATGTATGTTCATGGTGCGCAAGCGGTTCCAATCTCAAATCATGCTCAGAAAATTCCATCACAAGCTTAATCAATCAGGAACATGGTTCCAAGTCGTGTCCCAATATCTATGACGATTTGCAAACGGCATATATGTCATGCGATACATCTTCCTGTAGTCGTTGTGCCTACGAAGATCAATGCGACGTAAAGGATTGTTTTTCAGCTAAACTATTTAAGAGGTTAAAGAAGAATCCTTCTAAAGCAAAAACAGACACGGAATTGGAAAAGAGGATAATGCCAAAGGATTCTTTGGAAGTTTTCAAGAAAAGGAAAATATACGCTAAGAGTCTGAAATCCCAATGGGCTGACACTTGTAGTGGCCCCGCGGAAAAGTTCATACCTGTTTCAAGTGTAGAGAGCAGAGGAGCACAAAATGCACCGACCGTTCCATGTCCCAGAGATAAATCTATATTGCGAGGAAGAAAGAAAAGTTGCAAAAAACATGTTTCATTGCCAGACTGTGAAACAATGAATAGTATATTAAATAAACAGTTAGCAGATACAAAACCTGAAGGGATTTTGAACTTTAAAGGGGCAGCAGGTTGTGAAGCCTGTAGAACCAGAGGGTCAAAATGTTCAAAGCATGCAGTTGTATGTCCGCAACCATCTTGTGAAATTCCTCAGCCTCCATGTAAGACATCTTGTGAGACGTTAAAAAACCCACCTTGTAGCAGACCGTATTCTCCATCTTGCAATGTTACACCGAGGTCTGCATCTTGTGTATCAGGTGGCACTCCTGTTTGTCCAAAGCCACCACTGCCTCTTGATTTTAAACAAGATTTCTCGGCCTGTCCTACACCACAATCTCCTTGCCGTCAGTCCCCATGTCCAGCTGCTTTGCCACCTTGTGCGAAGTCACCAAGAAAATGCCATTCTCCTCCAGCAGAAAGATCTTGTTCCCCCTCTTCGGTTAGTTCGGGGTTCATTATATTCGAGCCATGTACAGAAAATCCACACCAACCTTGCAAAAAACATCGGTCATCAGCTAATTGTTCGAAACATTCCATTAGAAAAAGGTCTAGGACGCCTTCACGCTGCTCACCACCTCCATTTTGCACAAAATCTTCACCTCCACCTTGCAATAAGAAACCTCCTTCTTGTGTTAAGTCCCCATATCCCCCATCTCTAGGATGCAAAAAAGGGCTACGTCCACCTTGTAAGAAACCTTCAATCTGTACAAAGCCATCACCTCTACCTTGTACAAAGCCATCCACTCCACCTCGCACAAAACCACCACCTCCTTGCACGAAACCACCTCCACCTTGTACGAAATCAACTCCACCTTGTACAAAACCACCTTCTCCCCCATGTACAAAACCATCTCCACCTTGCTTAAAACCGCCTTCTCCGCCTTGTTCGAAAAGACCAACTCCACCTAGTACAAAACTTCCACCACAATCTTGTACAAATCCACCCATACCTCCCTGCATGAAGCCATTGCCTCCACCGTGCAAAAAACCAACACTTTGTAAGACAACATCACCTCCCCCATGTCCTTGCGGAACTCCGTTAACTCCACCTTGCAAAATCCCGCCACCATGTAACACTCCTCCACCCGTCACACGTTGCTCGTTACCGAGACCTTGTCCTATAAAATATTCCCCACCCTGCCCAGGCAAAACTTGCCCTAGCACCCCACCACCATGCAAAAAGTCTCGATCTCGCCCTCCTTGTAAAAAGTTATTAAAATCTGCCCCATGCACAGCTAATCCCGCTGAATGCTGCCATGATTATTCTTCGTGCAGTATCTCATGCAAATCAAAACCTGTAACTCGTACCGCATCTCAATGCTCTGTGGTTCCAGCATCCGGTGATGGTGGCATAAAGTGTTCATCACAATCTTCATTGCCGGCTTACAGTCCTTGTGTGTCACCTAAGATATCACAGTCACAAATGCCTCCATGTGCACCAAAGCCCCCTACATGTCCACCGAAGCCCCCTCCATGTCCACCAAAGTCCCCGCCATGTCCACCCAAGTCTCCCCCATGTCCGCCAAAATCACCCCCATGTCAACCAAAGTCCCCGCCGCGCGCACCAAAGGCCCCACAATGTCCACCAAACCCTCGTCCACGTCTTAATAAACCTCCAACACCACCAAAGAATTTCCAAGCAGGACCAGGTTCTAAAACAGGACTACTGCTGAATCAATGCCCGTCACCTAAGAAACCACCAAAAAAATCGCCTTGTAATTTGTCACCTTGCGATCAGTTCAGGAAACCAAAAGAATGTGCCATGTCTCCTCGGGAAAGTAAATCTCAGTGTAACGAGTCAGCGAGTGAAGAAGAGTTTCCATGGCCTATGAACAACCAAAACTCCTACCCACCATCACCAAAGAGAAGGGATTCATCAACTTGTCTTGATAAACAGCGTGTAAAATCCCCCGATAAATGTAAAAAGTCCTGCTCAATGAAAAAACTTCCTCCAGAAGAAAATCGCATGTCTGATTGTCCTTCTAAAAACAGGATACGAAGAAAACGGTCAAACCAATCCTGTATCGAAGATATATGCTACCACGAACCAGAACGGTGTCAGATACCAGATTATAATAAAGAATCAAAATGCCCTAATAAACCAATCTACGCTCCATGTCCGATAGGCACCAATTCAAAAGTATCAGGAATATACTTGAAAATGAGGCCATCCAGAAAAAAAACATGTGCAGAAGATTGCACAGCTTGGGATCTAAGTGAAGAGCTGCAAGGTGTAGTAAAGTTGAGTTCACACGAGAAAATATCGATCAGATTAAAACATAAATCACCAAGTACTGAAGAAATTAGAGATTGTGGAGAATCCAGAAATATTAAAGTTCAAGATGAAGATGGTTCAACTCTGTATGAAAGGAAAGATTACAACTGTACACATCAGCGCTATTCAGTGTTAGGAGATATGTACAGAGATTCGAAAATAAATAGAGTGTCAACTCCTATTATTTCTAATTTGGCTGAGAATAATGAGAAAGAATTGTCGGCAGTCAAGAGCGATCGGAGTTTAGCAAATTCAATAGAAATACAGTTTAAATTACGCATCACACAGGGTGATAAAACCACAGAGATAAATATTGGAAAAGAAAACGAGCAAAATAATGATCTGAAGAGTCATATTGCAAAAGCAAGACCTGAAGTGTTTGTTGTCAAAAGCGGTACCGAAAGGGTTAATGAAGATGTTGATCCCAAAAACGACATCAACATTAAAATTATAGTTCGAAATTATAAGCCAAAAAACAGAGAGATAGAAAGTAATCAACACAATGATGAATTTACTAAAACCATATCAGAAAAATTTCATACTGTATCAACTGGTTATAGTGATGTGACTGTAGAACCTGATGCAATTAGGAATGTTGTCTCCATACATAGAACAACAGTAGATTTGTGTTCCTCAGTAGAAGGATCAAAAACCAAACTTAATGCATGTAATGAATTGCCAAGTAACGAATTTACAGAAAATGAGCCGAACCTTATGGTTTCATCCCATAGTACTGAACAAGTGGCTACGGATGCAACAGAAGATGAATACAATGAAATATCGAGTAAAAAGGATAGCCATAGTGAAAAACTTGAGGAAACTAATACGAATGAGTCGGAATTGCCGGATTTTAATGACACTGATGATCAAGATGCCACTTTACGCGATGTGTGTAATGTTGAGAGCGTAATTTCAGATCACACTTCTAAAGAATTAAAAAAAGGATTATTGAAAAAAATATTTCATAAAGCTGGAAAATCTCAAGGTAAGGACAAAAAAACAGTAAGACAGTTGAGAGACATGCTAAAAATTATTTTAACTGACAGTAGTGACAACGATGCTAGAAACGGAAGTAGTATCGAATTACAAAAAGATGTCACATTTGCTCCAATACAGTCGAACTACTTTAGAGATACTGATAGTATGAATAACTATTACCAACTGGAAAGCACTTTATCTTCGCTGAGAAATACGAAAATTGCAACTATTTACCCTTCAGATGAACACCACAGCGTCTCTAGCAAAGACAGTGACACTGACAATTGTGACCGCCCAGCCAAAGGATGTATTTGCAGCAAAATAGCAAAGAAATTAAATCAAAGCAAAATGAACATAAGCTGCTGTTGTCGCCAAAAAATCAGAAAAGATGAGGAAACCAACTGTGATATGAGAAACGCTGATGATTTATTCCTTCTCAACTACAGAACCGAATATGTTGACGTTGAAACTCAACACTCTAAATACCTATCGAGCAAAGTAAACAGCTTGAACGTCTCCATACACAGTAATAACACATCTTTCGTCAAAACCACTAAAGAAACAAAAGTTATTGAAGAATTTGAGATCACACATAGACCAAATGAAAAGAAGAGAAATATGATTATCACTTCTTCTCACAAAAGTCATATTAAAGAAGGTGAAGTAAATGTTTTAAATCTTAACACAGTCTTTGGTTTTTCTGAGAACGACAAATTAACTGCTCTTAATGATGAAATCCCGACAAAAGATGTTTCTGAAGCTGTTGACGGGGAAAAGAAAAGGAAGAAAAGTAAACATTACAAAAGAGAGAAAGAAGCTGATATCCTGCAAAGTTTTGAAGCGAAAAAGGCTGTTTTAGAAATTTACGCAGAAAAAACGATGGATGGCGGGCATTTCGTGGCAAAATTACCTAAATTCATTTATGAACGGGAGAGTGAAATAACAAGAAACTACGAGCAAATAGCAACGAGTTCTTATAAAAGTGTATGTAAAGAGAATATTGTGATGATGTCTATACAGCAGTAGTGTTTTCTTTTTTGTTTATTGGTATTTTTTTTAAACCTTTTTTGTGGAAATATATTTGGGTTTTGTTTTTGAACTCTCTTGATTCAATTTAGCCTGCTAGCTTCCTAGTGACATAAAAGTCTAAAGTACTTTTTTATTTAGTAGGAGCAAACGAGTTGGTGGTTCATCTAGTGGTAAGTGATCACAGTCGACCACGGCCATTCGCATTAGAGGACTCCAGGAAGCGATGCCAGTCTTTGAGGAGAGTATTATGCTCTCTTCTTGTAGGTTGAAGCGCTCGTAGCGAAGTTTACTTAGCTGTTCTCAACCGATCAGCAAAGTTAAGCAACATCGCGCGCGGTCATGAGTTGGATGGGTGACCGCTAGTGACATTACTACTGAGCGTTTCCGTGCTTCGGAGGGCACGTTAAGCCGTCGGTCCCGGTTGTCGTCTTAGGATGGCAGTCGTTACAGCATGGTGGTAGGGCATTTTGCGAATGCCCGCCTGGCTAGCTACCACCCTCAAGTAGAAAATCTGTCGCCAAGCACCTAACGGTGTGTTCCGGCAGCAGTCCTTGAGAGCCAGTACTTCTAGGTTAGCCTGAACAACACATCTTCGACCACATCATCACTTACCATCAGGTGAGATAGTGGTCAAAGGCTAACCTATCAAGAATAAAAAAAAAAAAAAAAAAAAAAAAGGTAGGTATGTACTTACAGGTACGAATCTGTCCTAAAGCGAACAAAAGCACGAGTAGACTGCAGAGCTTAGCTCAGGAATGCGGTGGATGCGATATATATACTCGTATATATATATATATATAAAACACCACATTGCGAGCACAGTAGTGGGCGTGAGATGAGAAGCGGGTGGTGGGGGGTGTTCCCGCTCTTTACTTCACCAGACCTCAACTCTTGATTCAATTCGCGCGCGTAATTTCGGTAGGTTCATAAAGCGGAACATCTTTTAGTTTATTAGGTACCTTTACATCTCTATACTACTTATACCGGTACCAGTATACCTCCCCGTGGGGTGCCGGGTTAGAATTGCACCTCACTATATCATCCCGTGGGTGTCGTAAGAGGTGACTAAGGGAAAAATACTGGAAGGCGGGCAGCAGTGCCTTCTAAAGAACTGCCATCTTACACTGCGATCCCCAAGCCGCCTGCCAAGCGTGGGGATTATGGCAAATACCCCCTTGATAGGGGAGGCTGTGTTCAGCAGTGGACGATCCGGCTGATACAGTAGGTACATCTCTATAGGGCTTCAGAGTATAATACCAGATTCGCAAAACACCAGAGTAGAAAAACATCGGATGAGCAAATCGGCCAGATTCCTAATTTGCAGTCGAGAACCGTACAATTCCCGGCCTATGACAGTCCCTTGATTACACACACATATATATATATATATATATATATGCTGAATATAGCCTCCCCCAGCCAGAACGGCTATGGGGGCCGAGTTGTGTTTGTGCTTGTCATATGGAGGGTTTTGCCATAATCCACACGCCTGGGGATCACAGTTATAGGTGTAAAGTTCTCAGAAGGCGCTGCTGCCCACCTTCCGGTATTTTTTTCTTAGTCGCCTCTTACGACACCCACGGGAAGAGATGAGGAGGTGATATTCTAGCCCGGCAGCACACGGGGCAATATGCTCTAATACCTACATATTTTACCGACCTCACATTAGTGGGACAAGATTAGCCAGATGATTATAAATTGCCCTGGAAGTGACGTCGATGTTAGTACCTCTGGATACTTCACCGTTTCACGAACCCATGGGTGTCATTGAGCTCAGGAGTTCCTAAGCTTATTAGCCTTCTCGACGTGTTCACGGGTTCTATCTTCATCTAGACGAGCTGTCCTAGACATTAATATGGCTGCAGTATCACACTGATATTATGAACGCGAAAGTTTGTGTTCGAACTATGTCAATATGAGGAAGATGCGTCTGTGTATGTTTGCTACTCTTTTATGCTGAAACGATTTGAACGTAACTTGGTATTAAGATAGTTTAGGTCCTGGTTTAAAACGTAGGGACTTTTTATTGTCATCATCACTTTTAATCATCGCTCACGGGAGTGAAACCGCAGGGCGCAGCGCATTAGTTACCTTCGCTGGTCTCGGTTCCCGATGGCACTGATTTTCTTGTGGAAGACAACACATTTGAAGTAATAGGTATAGGTACGCTTCGCCCTGTGTTCCTAGACCAGTCCCCTTGGGAAAAGCGGGCTCAACAGCATTAGCTGTTCCAGTAGCAGACCAAGCACTCTGCTAAATACCCTAGAATAAGTGTCCGATCCCTTAAGAATAACATTATTCGTGTCCCCTTTGCCGACTCGAATAGTGCTAACAAAGTTTACAATCTCGTATAAATAAAAAATGTTAACCTACTTTCCCCTTAATTGTATGTGTCTAAAAACCCACGTTTTGCTGGATTGCAGGTTATTTAGATTTTATAGATGGACCCATAATGGGGTCGAGTCTTTGCTGTCTAAAGTAACACAGTTGTAGTCTAGCCTCGGGGCTGCTAGAAATGTATTTTTCAGAAAAACCGTCAGGTTTCTCATGGTCCTTATAATTTATAATGCAAGTAGGTGAACCAGATCTTTATCTATTGATCCCACAGGTGAACAGCTTTGGCGACGATGTGGTGTAAGTTGGAGCATGTCTAAGAAGCACCTGATCACCTTAGACTTGAAGATTACCAGGTTATCTATAACTATCAAGAGAAAAGGCACGCTGGCAAGTTGTTTGATTGCTTTGCTGTTCTCATTATAAAAGGGGAAGTGTAACGCTGTGATGTTGATGCTTGAACAAGTCGGCCGAGCAGGCCGACTTGTCTTCACACTGCTATGTCACGCTGATGTATGTAACGGTTAGGAGGAAAATTTCCCGACCTTCACATTAGTATTAAGGGTGAACTGGCCGGTTGCTTCTCCATACAAACGCCGTAGGGTGATCACTCACTTATTTGAGATTTTAGGTCCAAAATTAAGCATAATATTGTTTGAACTCGTCATTATCTAGGTTTGTATGGTAACGAAATTTTAATATGATAATTAAGTTGAGAGTTATGAGCCTCGAAACATTTTCATATAGTTTTAAAGGCTCATAACTTTCAACTTAATTATCTTGTTAAAATTTCGTTACGATACAAACCTAGATAATGACGAGTTCAATCGATATAATATCGATTGAACTCGCTTAATTCTGGACCTATAATCTCAAATAAGTCAGTGATCACCCTACGGCGTTTGTATGGAGAAGCGACCGGCCAGTTCAACCTTAAGATAGGAATTCGGTTTACTTTAACACCATTGAATAGTGTTATAACGTTCACACCACATCACTGACCACGATCGACTAACCTTGATACTACTCTCTGTATCTGTATATTATCTATGTATCTAGATATACAGCCTTACTTATAAACGCTACTTAAATTTTAAACATTACTTAGCCTTTGATTAGCAAAATTTCTTACTCATAAACGCTACATAACTTTATCCAGTACCTAAGAACTGCTTAAATCAGCTGTCAATTTAAACACCGTCCCACCCTTGTTTAAATTTTAAGTAACAAGATGGCGCCCATATTTCTGATCAGCTGATTTAGTTACAGACCCACCAACTTATCTGTTCAGGTGGCAGAAAAAAGAACTACAACATTCCTTCAAATTGTGACAGTTCGTAGTTGATTTCCTTGACCAGTAGCGCCCTCGAAAACTGCACAGTTAAGTTGGTGGTACTATACAAAGAAAAGTATTATATTTACTTTTTAATTTCAAGATATTTAGCACTAGATACATGCTATTTGGCCATTTAGGTCATTCATAATACTTATTAGTACAATGTTGTCAGTTTAAAATACGTTCGACCTCATTATCCATTGCTTAGCTAAACAGGTGCTATGTAGCGTTTATAAGTAAGAAATATTTAAGCATTACTTAAACACTGTTTAGGTATCCATTACTTAGCAACTACATAGCGATGTTTTTATAAGTAAGGGGGATAATGTTTCTACAGAATAAAGTACCAGGAGACAAGATATTCTGAAGAGGTAACGGTTATAGACTATGTGCAAAACGATACTGTGATACTACTTTATCATGATCACAAGGTCTCTACCCCTTTACCTCTGCATTATTTCTGATCTCCTGGTACTTTTTACTGATTTGCTTTTGTAAACAGGTGGAACATAAATGACCCTTTTTAGCCTTTATGAAATAATATCAAAATATAAACAGATTCAAATGCGCCGCCTATCTCCATTATTACAGTTGCCCAGTAAAAATGACTAGTGCGATATCTTTTTTCTCTAGTCCAGTTGAAAATAAGACAAACAGGCGTCTGGTTTCATTGTAAATATATATTTTCATTAAATAGATGATTCTTTTTTTTTCTAAAAAAATAATAGGTATATTAGGATGGAGGAAAATGCAAATATATAGGTATGCTACGAATATGATTGAATGTTGAAATTGGCATAGGAGCAAATAGTCATGACTTTTATTGCTACGTCTTAGACTCACTGCATTTCACAAGCGGAGAAAAACCTGTGTAAACATAGGGGAGAGAGCAACCATCTGCTAATTTTTATCCTTGCCATATCGAAGTGTAGGTTCCTTATGTCAACTCTTCTGCAGACTGAGTTTAACGTATAAGTAGGTAGGTACTTACTTAGTACATCTATCACTTGAGAAGTAAAGTAAAAATAGTAGATTATGATACAAGTGAGCTAAGTTGCTCATTATACACGAGGCTGTGTTGCAGCCCGAGCCGTAGGCGAGGGCGTAAATCAGTCGAGTGTATAACGAGCAAGTTGCTCACGAGTTTCATACGCACTTTTTCAACACCCTTGCAAGGAAAAAAAATTTATATTGCACAAATGCGATACAAACAACATACCTACGAAAATTATGGAAAATAGCGCGCAAGTTTTTTTTTTGCGCGCGGCAAATGTCTGATGGTTGATTACATATAAACCTCTTTGATGTTACAAATCTGTATATTACCCGGTTAAATTGAAAATGCTCTGTTTATTCGCATATAATTTGCAGTTAGGTACTAACTTAACTTTGTACGGATTAATTACCCGATTAAATAGAAAATGCTCTGTTTACTCGCATATAATTTGCAGTTAGATACTAACTTAACTTTGTAGGGATAACTCTATTACGCACTAGTGTATAATATTATTATGCACGAGGGTGTTATAGTTCGGTTTATGGCCCTAAGAACGATATAATAAAGCTCAATTTACGAGCAAGGGTGTTGAAAAATATTTTATTCAAATCTGCTATTCATTACTGCATCAGCCGGATCGTCCACTGCTGAACACAGCCTCCCCTAAAGGGGGTATTTGCCATAATTCCTACTACTTAGCAGGCGTCTTGGGGATCGCAGTTCTTTAGAAGGCGCTGCTGCCCACCTTCCAGTATTTTTCCCTTAGTCGCTCTTACGACACCCATGGGATGATATTATGTGGAGGTGCAATTCTAACCCGGCACCCCACGGGGGCTTTTCATTACATTGCATTAATTATTTTCTTGATATTCCTAATACCAATTATTAGTTTAAATATGATAATATTATTATATGTCAAGTTTCGTAATTCGTGTTTATTATAATTTATTTAATGGGTTACATACATAACCAATTATATAACATAGTGTGCATATTATTAGTGCAACGTACTAGGTCTATTACGAGTATTTATGGATAGATGTCGCCTCATTGGCGTAGACCTCCCCCAGTGGTGATTTGATCATAATTTTCTGTCGCCTCATCCACTCTACTCCGTGTCGTAGTGTAAAAACATCTTCCCATCGTCCGTATGGTCTTTCTCTTTTCCGTTTATCTTCTCTCGGTATCCACTCCATGACTTTTTCGTCCATCTCTGGTTATCCATTCTACTTAGGTATATTTGAAAAGTATGGGAAACTTAAGTAAATTGCTTAAATTATATATTTGTTTGTCGTGTTACGAGTAATAACTCATGTCTGTTCTGAAGAAACGAGAAATAAAACCTTATTTGACCGGTTTATGTCACTAAAAAAATCGCACCAGTTCAGTCAACTGAAGTTATGAAGCAGTGATGACTCAGTGGCATTGAGTATGGACTGCCGCGCAGCAGGTCCATGTTTCGAATTCCGCCGCGGGCTTGAGCTTCACCGCATATTCGAAGGGCATTTTGCGAAAGCCCGTCTGGCTAGCGACCACCCTCAAGTAGAAAATCTGTCGCCAAGCGCCTAACGGTGTGTTCCGGCAGCAGTCCTTGAGAGCCAGTGAAATTACAGGCACATGAGACTTAACAACTATGTCTCAAAGTGACGGGCGCAGTGCAGTGCACATCCGTTGGTCCTTTTCTAGGTCTTTTTAGTAGCATTAGAACTTTTACTCCACTCTCTCTACTCAACTCAACTTCAGCCTCTTATTGGCTAGCACTCGATCGTGCGCTCGTAGAGTCAAGACCTCCTGAGGATGCTTCGTTTCGAAGCGAAACGCGGCGAATACTCTTCCGGTTTGGCTGCGTGGCTTGTGTGACGTCACGTCGGCTCAGGAAATTAGGCGGAATTGTCACTAGATATACATAATTTTTATAAAGATTTTTTAAGTGTTTAATTAAATAATTAATTTGATGTTTTCTTAAAATACCTTTTGCTATGCCTACCTTTTGAAGCGCTCGTAGCGAAGTTTGCTTATCCGTTCTTAATCGATCAGCTAGGTTAAGCAACGCCCGCCGCGGTCAGGAGTTGGATGGGTGACCGCTAGTGACATTACTACTGAGCGTTTCCGTGCATCGGAGGGCACGTCAAGCCGTCGGTCCCGGTTGTGGTCTTACGATGGCAGTCGTTATATCATGGTTGTAGGGCATTTTGCGAATGCCCGTCTGGCTAGCTACCACCCTTGAGTAGAAAATCTGTCGCCAAGCACCTAACAGTGTGTTCCGGCAGCAGTCCTTTCGAACCAGTAAAATTTCAGACACATAAGACCTAACAACTTTACGTCCCAGTATGACGGGCACAGTGCAATTCGTCGTTGACGAAATGCATCTGTAATAGGCAGAGGTTAGTTCACTTAACATCAGGTGGGCCTCGGGCTTGTTCCACCATAATAACATATAATAACAATCTAAAACTCAGAATTTGTACGAGTGACTTCATAATTAATGAATTTGCTAGCCAATAAAGGGCTGTAAAGGTAATAATGTTTTTGTTTCAAATCCGTTACGTGTCCACCGTACCACCGCCACCACGACCAAGGGCCTAACTCTACCCCATAAAAACCATTATGGGAAAGAAACGTCATTATTTCCAGTTTAAAATATTAATACCAATTATTCGTACCATGATCGTCATGAAACAATAATGTTCATATTTCGCTATCTCTATGGCACATTTCGAAGCGCTCGTAGCGAAGTTTGCTTAACTGATCAGCAAAGTTAAGCAACGTCCGCCGCGGTCATGAGTTGGATGGGTGACCGCTACTGACATAACTACTGAGCGCTTCCGTGCTTCGGAGGGCACGTTAAGCCGTCGGTCCCGGTTGTCGTCTTCGGATGGCAGTCGTTATACCATGCAAATACTATAACTTTCGAAGATATAATAGGACGATTCCTTGAACTCACTCCTGTGAAACTGGAGCTCATGAACATCTTGGTAAGGCTAGAATAAAGTGCAAACAAAATAAAACAAAAGTTAATATAATATTGTTTTTAATTATACTTATATATCACCTATAAAAGTAGACAAACCTTGAATTTAATAAAATGGCTACCATTCCAACAGGGCTGTGCGAAGAAGGGATGATTGGAGAGGAAATATCTAAGATTGGGAGTGTTGATTTAGCTCACTGAACTTCAACTAATAATACTTATAAATCAGCCCAGATTTTTCAACAATTTATGAAAGAAAATGTCGATGCGACGCGTGATCAAAATGCTAGCACTTATTTGGATCAACGAATAAGCATTGCAATCAAAAGGGGCAAAACTGCCAGAATGCTGGGCACGCCTGCATTGGCCACTATGTTGTCTAATGCTTTCGTTGTAGTACCTGTGGTATTGTATATAAATAAAGACTTACTGCAGGAAAAACTTACAAATCGTAAGAGTCTTTACAAGACATATAAAAAGAGTGGCCTCGAGTTTCTTGCCCGTTCTTCTCGAAGTGGCTCGATGCCGTTTATAGGGTTCCGTACCCAAAGGGTAAAAAAGGGACCCTATTACTGAGACTTCACTGTCCGTCCGTCTGTCATCAGGCTGTATCTCAAGAACGGTGATAGCTAGACAGTTGAAATTTTCACAGATTTCTATTACCGCTATAACAACAAATATTAAAAATTAAATATTTAAGGGTGGCTCCCATACAACAAACTTGTTTTTTTTAGCGTTTCTTGCTCGATACTAATAATGGTGACAGGTAGACGCTTTAACTTTTCACAGAATATTTAGTTCTATGTTCTCTTTAAATATAATTAATTAAAATAAAATAAATATTTAAGAGGGCTCCCATACAATAAAAGAGGTTTTCGCCGTTTATTTGCTAATGAAAACGAGATAATGGTAAAACCACTCGGCCAACTGGGCACGCTATTTCTAGACGAAATTTCGTGCTCCAATTGTATTCCTATAACCGTTATAGGTACATATAATTATATGCTCCAATAAATAATAAAATACAATACTGTAAAAGTTAAATTCACTAATTTTGTAATACGTCGTAGTCGCCAAAATCATAGAAAAATGCCAAAATTGAATAAATGATTTTGACTTTAACTGAGGTAGAATATCTGGTACTGCGGTAATAATTGACCATGACGTGGATCCGAATCATTTATTTCCATATGACACACAAATGAAGCCAACATAGTATTTGATTTTGCTCCGTCGCACAGCCCTGAAGGAATCAGACCGCTTTATTACTATATTATCTTAACAACACACCTATGATATAAATAAATTCAATAAATTACTGTGATGATGAACCACTGAACTTACCTACCTCACCAACACTCGTCAACCTGATCTTAGCCCATACTTACTAGAAATAAATGCAGAAATAAGGAACTGTGTAGAACACAATAAAGTAAAACTATTCGGGACATATTTTGATTTTTTTGTATTGAATTATAGTCAGGCCTGTGACACTATCGTACGTGTTTGATCGCGCGATGTTGACTGTTGTGCCGGCACGCGTGCACACACATACACTCACTCGAAGAAGGTTCTTACCTGCAGATTAACCTGTAGTTAGCCGTAGCCATTTCAATTGAACACTAAGTAGAAACTATCATAACAAACAGGTGTGCCTGAGAGAGAGCAAGTAAGTAGTAAATAGTAGACCAAGGGAGACCAAGGATATACATTTATATATGTGTGTGTACTTAGATTTAAAATAAAGAGATGGTTATCTATTATCTTTTAACTATTACATAATGCTTTGGCATAAGTTTCTTTGCCGGTATCTTCTTTGGATCAAAGTCTTGTCTGAAAAAGAAAAACGGGGAACATATTATAATTTACAGTAGAAGTTTTTTTTGAGATGAAGGGTCGAAACGTGGTATCTGCCTGATATCAAGATGTTACCCTTACGAATTACGAACTCATGGACTACGCAGCAAACCCGATTCACTACTTTAGTTATTTTCTCATCAAATTCCAAACGTCAGAGATTCAGCAAGTTTTAATTTTTTTTAGAAAGAGTTAGCTATCTGTTTATCTCACCTCGATGGGACCAAAGAAGAAAACTTATAACATGACTGTATAATTCCACTGAGACCCAGTCGTAGAATCATTAACATAGATTGTTTAATATTGCTGCCTAGTAGCTGGATCCGTGGTAAAGGCATTAAGAATTTGGTTCCCATCCAGAAGTCTTTACCCAGGAAAACAGTTACAATCTCATATCAAAATATCGACCGATATTCAGCATGTCATATTTGCGACAACTCGAAACGACTTATCGAAATAGCAACTACAAAAAGTTAAGGCCAACTTGCACTATTCCGTGCGAGGTAGACATAGACCATACATTTTAACTTGCTATAAACCTGGAAAACCCTTAACTTACATCATATATATTTATTCAATGTTAATTAAGAATAATGTATAATTTTATGTCGATTATTTTCGTATCAACAATTGAAACACATTATCTTCAATAATTATAAGTCTATCATATTCTCACTGTTCGGATCATCACATGTGATTAAAATTCAAAAGGTGTTATTGCAATCAAAAATAACTCAAGCAAAAAGGTTTTTAAACATCATATTCATAAGCGTTAAAATTAATTAAACATATTTTGAGATAATACAAACAAGTAAGCAAATGAACATACTTACCAGATCCTGGTCGTAGCACCAAAAGCCCAAGTTGTTAGCACAGTCAAACAATAGTGAACACACGAAAATGTGCAAATTGTGAAAAAAATCATTACTCACAAGTGACCATATAAAGTGCAATCATAAAACATAATTATAAACACCACACACTGTGTTAATTAACTATTTTTATTAAAAGTCTACCTGCAAAAGACTTTGTTTACGGCTACAAGTAATTTTGTTTGTTTATATAAATATTATTATAAAACTATATCTTAAATCACTCGTTCCTATATTTTTTATTGTAACAGAACTTTAAGGGTGAACTGGTCGGTCCGTTTTCCATACAATCGTCGTAGGGTGATCACTCCCTTATTTGAGGATTTAGGTCCAAAATAAAGCATAATACCGATTGATCTCGTCATTATCTAGGCTTGTATGATGCCGAAATTTAATGAAATAATTAACTTGAGAATTATGAGCCTCGAAACATTTTCATATAAAGTTTTCGAGGCTCATAACTTACAACGTAATTAACTTTTTAAAATTTTGGCATCATACAAGCCTAGATAATGACGATATCAATCGGTATTATGCTTAAGCCTGGACTTAAAATCTCAAATAAGGGAGTGATCACCCTACGACGTTTGTATGGAGAAGTAACCGGCCAGTTCAACCTTAAGTGTGTAATCATAATAGTTTGTAAAATCTATTTTAATATACGAGCTAAAAAATATTAGTCACTAAAACTAATAATTATGAAATTAAAACCGTTGAGCTTACGCTTACACATTATCGTAGCACTTTATATGGCTTATCAGCAAGTTTTACCAATCAATCCAATACGATAATCAATTATGTCCTATAAGTAACAGAAATACTTATATAATTGTACTTACATAATAGATAAAGGCCATGTTTAGTCAGCCACCAGTGGCAATTCCAACAAAAATAATTAGTGCACTAATAAAAAAAAATAGTTTGGTATTTTTTTTCCTTTTACAAAAAAGGATAGGTTTAATAATTTTAATATAATAAGATAACTTAGCTAGTATAATAAGGTAAACTAGTGGCAGAAAAACGGAAAAGTTATTGTGTCAACAACACAACTCACGTCAATAGTCGTCGGAATGTATTAATTATGTATTGCACTTCAAACATAATGAAGCACATCTTATAGGTATCGTAGTGAAGTTAGCCAAATCACAGTGACATTTTCAAAGATGACATTATTTTTTTTTTGCTAAGCAAACAGAAAATATTGTAATATTAACAAAATAATCCTTCTAGAAACCATGGCAGTTCTGGGCCTGCTTAAATTTGCTACCAGTTTGACAGGATAACACTAATTCTTTTAATCCGGTTTTTCAATATTTACTTAGTTATAATTCCTATGAATAAATGTATACACAACCAATATTAACAGAACGAAATTCTGTTCATTAAAATAAAATTTAATTTGTTTAAAAATTGGTCGGTTAACATTTTATCTGCCTGATTTTTTTATCGGGTGCTTGAAGAACCCGGCCTCACTAGTGGTAATTTTTATTTAACGGTCACTGGTGGCTACTAGACACATCCGAAAATAAAACACGTTACTTGGAAATACGCTTTTTAATCACGATATACATATAAGTACAGAAACACACACTACAGCGCTAGCAACATTTAACTTGGACATACTGTACATAACAACGATTATTAATAATTTCATTATTTGTCTTGTATTGGGTAAATACTGATTGTGGATTGAAGTCAAAATTTTAAATAATTCTTTGTTTGCACGTTTCCAGGCATATTGAACTCAAGTTTTTTATAAAGGGGTTTTCAACAAGTACTTTGTTTTCTAAAACAAAATAAAACAAAGAATTTAGATGAAGAGGATTCAAATTTTTACTGTCGAAGACAAAAGTTTGGCAATTATGAATCACGCCATTTTGCCAAAAAGTGATTAAAATCTTTGGTGAAAGAATCGACATCTCAGCGTGGTCGTGGTGGACATTTGCCAGATATCATTTTTCATTCATAATTTCCAAACTTTTCTCTTCGTAATACAATAGAAAAATTAAGTCATCTTCATATAAATCCTTTGTTAAAAAAAAACGAAACAAAAATTCGGTTCATAAAAGTTCTTGTTGCCCTTTACAACTGTATACCTAGAAACATATGGGTTTCATTCCATGCCATGTACACAGACTTTGTATCAGATGGTATAATAAATAACATTTTTATTACAGTTGTTTTGTATATAGACGTCGCACGGTACCAAAAAAGATTTATCATGCCAATTAATTTACATATACATTTAAAAACTATTAGTATTCATACTAAGGCCTGAAAAAAGTTTAAGAAATAAGTGGTACTTGGTGGCACGCACTCCAATCGAATTTATTTTGATCTTGGCAAGATATCATCATACCCATTCCGGTGACCTGTCAGATCGAATACTTCTATACCTAGCCAATATTTTACTACCTTTTGAATCTAACTAGCTGTCAAATGTGACAGATTTTACTATAAATAATAAATGCTGTACAAGCTAAGCCAAATATTAGTGATTTTTAAATTATTATTGTTTGACTACGTAATGATCCCGATTTCCAATATATGCAGAAAATATTTTATCACCTAAAAACAATTTCATATTTTGACAGTAGCTATAAATTTATTAGGAACCGGCTAGTTAGTTTAATATAACGCGGGTCGCGTTATATTTACCGGAAAGATTCCGACCCGTTTCGGACTGTTTTGAAGTCCTTCTTCTGGGTGTCACGATTGCACGAAGCGACGAGCACGGGCCTCATAGCGTAACTCTTTGGAGATTTGGCTGTTCCAGGGGCTGAAATCTAGCTCGAACAATATTTGGCCAAGGCATTGCAGGACCGTACCCCTGATGAGAGGATTGAGACGCTATTTCAGCTTCGTTTCGTATTGAATATTCCGCCTGATTTATATGACACAGTTTGTAGTTGGTAGCAATGAGAATGTAATTACTTAATTTGTTTGTAGTAGCAGGTGATTGGTAGAAGTTCCGATTACTTAGAACACATATATTTTCGATATTTTAAATAGTTACTAAATATAGTTAAGATTACGACCGTCATTATTTATTTTTATTTTATTACATAGTAAAACTAGTCCTGACTCCTGACATAGATAAACTCATGTACTCGATTCAATCATTCGTTGACTCGGTATCCGAGCCCAAGTAACCGAATTATTAATTTTAATTAATAATCTTTTGACTTCAACCCTAGAATATACAATTAAACACACAATGTAAATTATATTAATAATTATAATACGGATACAGAACAATTCATCTATTTCATATATAAAATACTTATCTACCTACTTCAATGAACACATTATGCGACCACGTTTCCGATTTCCAGTTCCATCGATCGGCTCAAATAAATGTATGTGTAAAAACTAATAACATACAACTTATGATTATAACATACGTTATTAGAATAACTTTATTAAATAATTACATTGTTCAAAAACGTTATTAGGGTAACGGTTAAAAATAACGTTGTTTGAAAAATCAGTTACGAAACTAATAAAATACATATTTTGAATTTCATCGTGGTTATGTTGCTGATTAAATTGTTAAGCTGAATTAAATATATATATAAAATTATATATTTAATAGGCGAGTAAATATATTTCCCGCTTATATTTGAAATTTTGGACAAAGCACTACTTATAGTCTTTTTTAAATAATAAAATAAATAAGTATCATGTTATTTATTTAATATAGCGTTATATAACATGATACATTTAAACATTATATTTGTTATGATTACTTGTAATATTCCGCTGACAATACATATGCCTGCATGAATTCTATAATGATAAAATCTTTGAAAATTCATGAGAGTCTTCGGATAATACATAATTTATATTGATTAACGTTGCTTCATATCCTTAACTCTTTATTAGTGTATAATGTCAATTTTTATATAAGATCATGATTTCCTGAGCAATAATATTCTTAACCATTAAAACGTACTTTTCTTACAAAAATAACTTAAAATAATTAGGTACAAAAACATAGAATCAGAATGAGCAAATTTATTTAAGTTGTAAAAATAAATTAAGTTTTAAATCAGATCGAATCAGTCTATTCAAATTATTCAAAATAAACCACTATAACTTGAAATGGTTAAACAAACACTATAAAAACTAAAAAATAACATACGAAAATGATTACTTATTGCATTTATATATTATAATTAATATCATGCTATAAAATTACACGCTAAGCACAGTTTGTTTATATCGAATTGGCAGTAGCTATTTTTAGCTGGAATATCGTCCATTTATCTTTCTTGGATATAGTAGAAAGAATAATGTTTAATGCATATCCCAAAACAGCTGCCGATCCAAAAGCTTAACACCTATATTTATTATGTTCAGCGCCCTGACTCAACACACTGCATCCAATTTCTCAAACCTATAATTTAGAATACATAGTTTTAGAATGCTTTAACAGCAAGGTTTTAAATAAATGCGCTATTCCTCTTGCTCCTTACTCTATACAAATTATATACCTACCTCAAATCAATTTGTCAAAGAGTCCCAACATACAAACTAACATGTTTTTCTGTTTATAAAAAAGCAGCAAAGATCTTCGTCTTCTTCCAGTACAAAGAGCTATAGTTGTAAAAAAGCTAATTATTATTACATTACGCTAAATGATTATAAATAGTTGAGGAATAACAATCACATTGAATCTATTTCTTGTAATACATAATAAATGTAAGAAAGAGATGATGTTCGCACTATAACCGGATTTTTTCTATAGAAAAATAGTAAAAATAACTCTTAATCTTCTTTGAATGAATTAAATATTGCCGAACTACTTTTATTACATTTTTGTTCAATTAGATATTTGTTATATTCATTATCATGTTATTAATATACTGCAAAAAACAGACTCAATGTGCTCTTAACAAAATAATTAACAATTTTCTTCTGTATGCACAGAAGTCTCCATATGTTGCTGAACCTCGTAGGTTGACACTGTTATACGTGATGTCTCCGAGGTGAGATGCGATATTTCCATCTGTTATAAAAATAACCGGTTATTAGAACGTAATTATATTGATAATAACTCGTACTAAAGATAATCATATTAAAATATTAGATTAATCAACATGTGTTAAGATAGACTAGCATTCATGACTAGAATATATCGACATTCAAAACAACTTTTTCAAAAAAGTTTATCAAATATTTTATATTTTGAATGAATATTTATAGAGTAGCCAAAATACTTATCAAAATAGTTCGTTTCAAATATTTACTGTCAAGATAATACAACCTATATCCATAAGATAGAGTGAATGTAGTGGAAGTCAATGCCTCAGAAATGGCATGAAGTTTGTACACAAATCAAAGGTTTTGTGTACATACTCCTGGTCTCTTTACTTCGGTCTACTTTAATAAAATTATAAAGATATTTCATCTAACACAACCCCGATACTACATAAGAGTATTATTTTTCGATATTACAGTTTTTTATAAGGTAAGTATTTCAAGAATTCACCCTGTGTAAAATGGTATCGATTACTCGTGTATCTTTCCTATCCTAATAAAAAATAACTTAAAGAAGTAATTTTCCATTCGTTAAAACAACGTTATAGTAGCAGTAACTGCTGCAAAAAGAATATTAAGTCCAGGAATTAAAATTATCATGAAAAAATACAATAGACTTACCTTTTTAACAAGACGTCACTAAAATGCGTTATTTTTGCATAAAGCCATTCTATGTTGTAAGCCGAAGCTGAGTTCTACTATTTTAGTACGTTTTATATGATTATGGTAGATATTTATGACGTATGTAAAAGAGTTCATATTCATGCTCGGCCTCTTTTAATGCTAAGAATAGCGACAGAATTATTAAAATAATCAAAATTACTATATGAAATTAGGACAGAAATGAAAAGCAGCAGAATAATAACTGTTTTGACTTAAGGTATAAAGGCACGTAAATTAATCGAATTTTGATGTTATTTATAGCTAAATTTAGTAACTATCGTACACAATAACGGATTCCAAGCTACGAAAATGTGCATTTGAAATTAATTGGGTATCTACCCAACTTAACTTCAAAATAAAAAATTAAATTTTGGTTTAGTTTTGAATTTACCACCAAAGACATGCCCTGAAAACGTATTTAACGGGATAAGAATATGTTTCTAGTATGACTGTAATATTATGTGTTAATATTAGTTTTGTTTTCTCGACTTTCGTCGGTCTTTCATAAATACCCCGTCCCGTAACCCACAGGAAAAAAGGTATTTATGTCCCACTTATTGTATCCTAGTTGTTCCTCTCCTTCGTCTTAGCTGCCTGTTTTGTCGTGTGTTTGTTGATTGCTGTGAGTTTGGTGTAATAGTTGCGTTAAGTGTATCTGGTGTGTTTGACGTGTCTTGTGTGTTTGATGAGTCTGGTATGTTTGTCGACTGCTGTGTGCCTAGTGTGTTAATTTGGTTTTGGGTATTGTGTACGAACACGGTATCTCCTAGCACTTTACTTAATATTGTGGATGTATGAATGGCTGCTTGTTTTTGTAGAATGCTGATATCTATGGTAGTTTCTAGTTTATTGAGATGTTTAGTTAAGCTTTTCGCTACTATGCCAGTTGCGCCTATCACTATGGGTATGACAGTCGTTTGTGTATTCCACAGACGACTGATTTCGGTTTTGAGGAGATGGTATTTGCTCAGTTTTTCTATTTCCTTCGCGCCTATGTTATAATCAGAAGGTACTGTAACGTCTATGAGATATGTTTTATTATTTGTTTTGTCAACATATATCAAGTCGGGTCTATTATGCGTTACGGTTACATCGGTTTGGACGGGTATTTCCCAAAGTATTTTAGCGGAATCGTTTTCTTTTACATGTGGCTGGCTGAGTGTTTCTTTCCACCAAAGGTCCGAAACAGCTATTGCATGCTTTTTGGCAAGACACCAATAGACGTACTGGACGAGGTTATTATGTCGTTTGACATAGTAGGTCCCCGCCAGTTTGTCGCATCCGGATATGATGTGCTGCGTGGTCTCATCTTTGCTGGCACATAGGCGGCATTTTCCATCCACTGCCTCTTTCAAGATGTCGCGTTGGTGTTGCCGGGTCATAACAGCTTGGTCTTGTATTGCAAATATGGAAGACTCTATGCTTGGGGTTATCTGTTGCTTTTTGATCCATTTAAACGAAAGTACTGTATCGATATTGGCCTGATCTAAAATTCTTTTAGGAAACTGTCCGTGCAATGGCTTGCTTCTCCATACATCATTCTGCTTTTTGACTATAGATTTTTTTATTTCTGTATCTGTGTGTTTGTTGCCATGTGGTAAGTTAAGTTCGGATTCAATTTCTTGTGCTTCTTTGACTATTGAGTATTTGTCTCTGTTAACATCATGTTGTACTATTGCCTTGATGAGGTCGTCAGTTTTTGCTTCTAAATATTGGTTGTATTTGACTATTTGTGTTTTGTACATGTACTCTACATTTTGAAGCCCTCTTCCTCCTTGTGCTACTGGTAAGTATAATCTGTCTACTTCTGCCTTTTGCTGATGAGCCTTGTTAATTGCTAGCAACTTTCTAGTTTTGGTGTCTATTTTCTTAAGATCACTGTTTTTGTAATTGATTATACCGAATGAGTAGAGTAATACGGGAATGGCGTAGGTGTTGATTCCTTTTATGAGATTGCGTGAATTGAGATGGGTGTTGAGTAGTTTCTTTATCCTATTGAAATATTCTTTACAGATTTGCTCCCTAATGATGCTGTGTTCTAATTTACCTGACTCGTGAATTCCTAAATACTTATATCTATCCCCAATTGCCAGTTGTTTGAAAGTTTCCCCACTAAGTAGTATATGTCCCTCACCTGTCACGTTGTTTCTGTGTCCTGAACTAATGTGTATGGTATTGCATTTATCTAGACCGAACCGCATTCCTATGTCGTTTGTGAATATTTCTACACTTTCCAATAGTACTTTGAGATTGTTTTTGTTGTTTGAGTATACTTTGAGGTCGTCCATGTACAATAGGTGATTGATCCAAATACTGTCTTTGAGTTTGTACCCTTTCATTTCGTACTTATTCAGTATAAATGAAAGGGGGTTGATAGCTAGGCAGAACAATAGCGGTGAAAGGGAGTCGCCCTGGAATATTCCGCGCCTAACGTAAATTGGTTCAGTAGTTATTGATTCTTTGGAGCCACGGGCCGTCATAACCACCTTCCATGAGGGCATGGCCAGTTGAAGGAATCCCTTGATCATGGCCGGGCACTTATAGACATCAAGTATTTTGTGAAGCCATTCATGTGAGACACTATCGAAGGCTTTTTGATAGTCTATCCATGCCATGCTTAGATTCCTTTGGGATTGATGTGCATCCTCTAATATAGCTTTGTTGACCATGAGGTGATCTTTACATCCCCGAGCACCACGGCGACATCCCCTTTGTTCTATGGCTATTATGTTATTGTTATGGCAGTGGTTGTACAACATGTCAGCCAGTACGGAAGTGAGTACTTTGTACATACTTGGTAAACATGCTATTGGCCTCCAGTTTTTTGGGTCTTCAGTGTTGCTATTTTTAGGTAAAAGTATGACCTGTCCTGTGGTGAACCACTCCTCTATCGCTTCTGTACCGTTTACTATCTTTGTGAATAATGAGGCTAAGTATGTATGAGTGCTGGTAAGATATTTTAAGTAGTAGTTTTGGATTTTATCAATTCCAGGTGATTTCCAGTTCAGTAGTTTTCGAATAGCAGCTTTTACTTGGTCTTCTGTGATTTCCTCTGTTTCAACTGTAGTGACGTCTCCTGATGAAATTTCAACCTCTTTGATCCATTTAGCTTGTCTGTTGTACTGTTCAGGGTTTGATAAAATTGATTTCCAGAATAGTTCCACTCCTTCTTTACTAGGGATTTTGATGTCATTATTACTATTGTCTCCTAAACTTCTGTACAGTCTGTGTTCATTTTCTTTAAATAGCCTATTTTGTTCCTTTCTACTGTTCATATCTTCATATCTCTTTATCCTACCCGCTAAAGCTTTTACTTTTTGTTTTAAATTTTCTGCAGTGTTGTTGAGTTCAGTTTCATTTTGAATGTTGTACTTAGTATAGAGTTTTTCTTTATGTTTCCTCATCCTGGGTGTGTCGACTCCTCTTTGAATTTCAGTCAAACGTCCTAATTCCTTCCTAAACTTTTCTATTTTCTTTTTAATTCGTTTTTTCCATGCTGGATCTCGTTTTGGTTTAATGGTATTGTTTGGAGTGTAAGGTGTTTGGTTATTGTTTGTTATGAGTGTTTTGGCGGTGGCATAGATAATGTCGTTGATTTCCCTAAGATTTCTATGGGTGATTAATAAATTGGGTAAGTATGTGTTAAGTGTGTTAAGGTTTTTTATAAAGTTTCGATTAATTTTAGCTTTCGGTAGCAGTAGACGCTCTGCGATAGGAGTCTCTTTTGTTTCAGCTAGTGTTTGAAGAAAGTGTAATACTAAGGGATCCTGATGTTCGTCTACTTCTATGTTGCTCGTCAGCTGGTCCATAATTTCTGCTTGTTCTGGGTTGATTTGAGATTCGTGTGTTATTGCCGGTGTTGGAGTTGTATTTTGTTGCTGTGTATCAATTGAAATCCTGTCAGGGTTCTCTGTTGGTAGTATACCTTCTGCTTGTTTCTGAATTCTATCAAGTAGTTCTTGTGATATAACATTTTGTTTTATGATTCTGCGAGCTTGATTAGATAATGTGTTTCCGTTAAAGTTGTGTATTTTAGGGTTATTAGGGTTCCTATCCGTGAAAAGTGTTTGTAATCGGCCTATATAGCCGGGTCCGTCTGCTCTTGCCTTGAAGTAGCAGTTTATGTGTTAATATATAATATATTGTAATAATATTTTATATATTAAAATAATATATTATAATAATATTTTACATATTAAAATTTTTATTGAGTATATAATAAACACCCTTATTTTTTCAAATGTTTATTCTACACGTCGTCGGCCGTCTTAAATAGTTAACAACAACAAAATATACAATATCGATATAATAGTAACAACGATAATGTAACAGTTATACATCAGACGAATTAGTTGCAATGGTGACCTCTGTTTTATTGAAAATAAAACTTTGTATACTTCTCGGGCAGCGTCTAAGAATACATTATCCAATAATATATGGAAATAGATGCATCAAATTTATAAAAAAAGCCGATGTTATATTTTTTATTACTCTAATGTTATAACATAATGTTTTCACAGATAGAAAAAAAAACTCTGTACTGATTTGTAAATGTAAGATTTGTAATTTATGTAAAAATGTATGCTATCCCAAAACAATTTAAACTAATATCAACTTTTCTGAAATATGCATTCATGATTTTTTTTTATTGCAGCCATGTAGACTTTGATCACAATATTACCATCCGGAAAGTAAAGATGTGGTCGAGTTGTTGAGTGTACAGGCTGACAAGGAAGTCGTCCCGTTGTTTGGTGACAACTTCGATAACGTTTATACAAACTAAACAGATATATTTTTCAAACGTAATTAATCACTTGCAAACAACTCATTAAAAATAAAATTTTAAACATGATATTTCTTATTTATTTCTGACTAAATTAAAACAACACAAATCGGAGACTCGATCTATGTCTCATATAAAAGATTTATGAGTAAGTATCTGCCTGTATAGATTACATAAAACCATAATAAGTAAGTAGTTTTTTTTCTGGATAGAGGTCACCAATTACAATCAAGATATTTAATTGATCTGTAAGCAATTTAGTACTATAAAAACTATTTATAAGTGTTGACACATAAATGAAAACACTTTTAAATTTTACTGGCTTGTACATTTTTTCTATTAAGACTTGAACTAAGAACATAAATAATATTCATGAAGTTTCTAAACATCGAATTCTATTGGAGACTATGTACGTAAGTGACCAGTAGATGGGAAAACGTGAATATTATTTACAAATCTCCGGTCAACGAGAGCTAAAACATGTATATATAAAAAAATACATTGTTATGAATTGTAACTTCCTGAATATACACTGCAAAAGCACTACGTGTATAAAAAGTATTGATATTTATTTTTTCAAACTAAGCAAGTACTTCAGTATTCCAAAACTGTCATTACATAACTCAACCTAAATTACTAAGCCTATGACTATTTACGAATAAAAATAAACGAATTCTGTATTATTTTATAACATATGAATAAGTACGATATATTAACCGAAGAAGTCAACTTTATTTCATGTATCGTATTGAAAATTGCTTACAGACAATTCACAGAATGAACCATTATTTTAATAACACGCACATGAAAGCTGATTATATAATAATATTTTGTATCTCAAAAGCGACAACGAATTGCTTTCGTTATCCCGTTAACCATTTATTATTAATTAGCCATATCAATAACTTGAGGGATTATATTTATTACACAATCAAAGGTAGATTTCGGAGACTTGCAATTGGCAACTCTGAATATAATGGTAGCAGTTTTATTAAACAATTGAAATTTTAAATGTTACTTGAACACTTTATTTTTAATTTGTACTATGCAAACAATTTGATATGACTGATATTACGTCCATAATGGACGCATTTACTTTATATTCAAATGCCTACATGATTTGAAACACAGGGTGTTCTATTAAAAGTGCTGATGGTCATGATGGTGCTATCACACTCAGATTTAAATAACACCCCGCAACAACTACCGTGTGATATTTTGATATCAGTCGTTTTTAAACGATTACGTTTTTATGAATTCAGTCGATAAATCTTTTTAAAGCTTATAATCATGAAGTGTTTCAATCTATTAAATTATATTTTCACACCGATGACTACGAGTATAATATTATACCATCGAGCTTTAGCGAACGATCGCTTACTATCAGGTAATTATACTCGAAACTACGACTGATTTTGAAAGTGTAGCCATTGGCTAGATATAGATGTTATAGATTTAAAAAAATCTTAGTGATACCAGTAGGTACAAAATAAAATTACCACTTTACAGTGGAGCAAATTTTCACGCGGATTGATTTAACAATCATATTATAAGCCTTAAAAGGGTCATCATTATAAAAATTACAACAAAATCACTACACGGTTACTAATTTACACATAGGTATAACATTTTAATCATCAAAATGGGTCCATGTATTTGGCAATCAGTTATATAGTAGCGTACACGATAATTATTAACAATGGCAACACTATAAACAAAATGGCGACACTGAATTCAACACCTATTATTGCTCATTTTATTAATATTGCTATTTTTGCTTTCCTAAGTGGAAGCACTGAATCTTATATGGATTCATTAGTAGTCATGATTTATGGTGGGCGGCCATCTTGAGCCCACCATTTTTGATTATTGACAGCTGTCATGACTTAGGTAGGTACATACTTTGTTTCTTTATAATATAGGTACGTTATTAGAAAGAAACAAAGCTCATGCGTTGTGTGATTGAATTTAAACCGTGTTTATGTTTGAAGCGCTCATTACCTACTCTTCCAATATAACCAATTTGATTCAAACACCTATCTTATACCATATTTTCAAAATAAACTGTTTATCATATCACCACAATCACCTTTCCTAAAGTCATTATTGGTCAAAAATGATAAATTCTCAACATCCAAAAGTTGCCATGACAAAAAAATCTTCTAAAAGCTAGCGGTACAAGACGAACAGATCCAAGCGTTAAAAATACTAATATTATAATCATTTGTAGTCGTTTTCTACTTTCTGTTTTAAGTGCAACTATAAATAAACCCACCATTGAAGCAGCGTCCAAAATAAAGGATATAGCATTAATACATTAGTTGCAAAAATGTACCTAAAATGTGTAAAAATTTCATATAAGTGCGAGCATGCGAGCAATATTGGAAAGTCATTATTGATAATGTACACAGTTGTGTTTATGCTTAAATAATAAGTTAAAAGAAGTGGAGGGAATGCGAAGTATTGCCATCCAAACTTTTTACATATAATAATTTATAACATGAGTCAATTTCTTTATAGATTAATATCTAATTTTATTTATCAAATAAGTAATAGCTTATTGAGAAGACGATGATTTACTAATGAAGTGACTTTAGCACTGATATCCTCATCTTTAACTGTTATCTACGAATAAATAATTTATTCGTAGACTGTTACTAACCAAGTAGATTTAACCACTCCGGAACCGTGAACTTTGTCACTAAAATTAAAAATATTTTACAAACTTGGCTTTAAAATAACGTACTCTATGATTCAAATTAATTTTACAATAATTGTAAAACCTGTTTGTGTAAATTTTACATAAGTTTGTAAATTGTTAATAGTTTACCGGCCGCGGCTCCGCCCGCGGGTATGTCAGTTATCGCGCAAAACCATTAACCTCTTTTTGCGCAGTTGGATAAAAAACTATCCTGTGTCCTTCCCCGTGTCTCAAACTATTTCCATACCAAATTTCATCCTAATCGGTCCAGTAGTTTCAGAGCCTATTCAATGCAAACAAATAATCAAATCTTTCCTCTTTTTATATTAAGTACAGATAACTCTTGTTCAAAAAAAAACTTACTTCTTTTACTTGTATACATTAAATGCAATATGAATGGGTTAACGGAACTGGACGGGTTATTTTTAGGAACAGTTTGATAGTTACTTTACTGGACTTTGATAGAATACGTTGTATTGTACAAGAAAGATGTTAAAATCTCTTGAAGAGGCCAGAAAAATAAGAGCACAGATATTTGTGCTCTTATTTCCAATCAGTACTTATGGTCGAAACACGGCCAACGTCAAGACGTGCTATCATTCCACAATGTTCCATGTCGGAAAACTTTCTGAACTGCCATTAACACATCAACATTCTGGAGGGAATATAAGAATATAATTTCAGTAAGTGAATGTTTTAATATAAAATCAGTTAAATCAATCGAGATTATAAAGCTTTAGTAAATGTTGGACAAACACGCGCCTGGCTAACCTGAGAGGGAAAACATTATACTCAACGGCAACGAAAACGCGAAATTCGAAATTTTAGAGTTATATAAAACAAGCGACACTATTTTAGCTTTATTTATTCGATTCGAAAATGATGTTAACGATAACGTCATGTTTTATACATTGATAACTAATGTAAGTTTATTTTACCATCAAAATTTTTTGTACATACTGCCAAATTGTTTTGAATGATTCAGTGACATTTCAAATTTAGTGTCTTTATTCTTTTGTTCGATACCAAAAATGTATTTATTGTTTTTTTAGCTATATATATATGTAGAAGGTTAACGTAATCGCGCCAGCTAATCTTATGCTTTTTCGACTAGGGTCGATGACGTATTTGAAATATGATAGAAATGTGAGTTAAAATATGATTTATGTTAAAGCAAAACACTAAGAATGAAATAAAATCTTTTGTATTTGTATAATGTTTATGGCATTTTTTTTATTAGGTACATAATTTATACGCCGATATTTCTTTTAATGTGAACCAAAACAAGTTTTAAACATTATCGGCTACATAACCCTATATTGTATTTAAAAAAACACTTCAAGGAACTAAATTTGTTTCTACTGAATAGCTTGAATAACTTTCCAATATTGCACAAAAAAATACAAAACGAATGGACATATCAGAAATTTAAACAAAATCAAAAGTGGATTTCACCAACCTAAGGTATACGGGGATCACTGACGAGGATAACTTTAATCTATGTAGCCAACAATATATGACAGACCTTCATAACCAGAGATGTCCAATGACATTGACTTTTATGACACCTGACACCAGGCAAACAGTTGTAGCAAAGAAAAATATCTAATCCAAAGATTAAAAAATTATACCGCCTTGGCGATTTAGCTTTATAATGCCTGGTGGAAGGGCATTTTGCGCCTGGCTAGGTACCACCATCAAGTAGAAAATCTGTCGCCAAGCACCTAACAATGTGTTCCGGCAGCAGTCCTTGAGAGCCAGTCAAATTACAGGCACATAAGACTCAACAACTGTATGTCTCAGGGTGACGGGCACAGTACAATTCGTCACTTGTGATGAAATGAATCCGTTATAGTCAGTGGTTACCGCTTAACAGGTGGGCCTCGTGTTTGTTCCGTCACAATAAAATTTAAAAAAAATACAACTTTGCATACTATACCTGTGTATATGCAAAGTTGCCATAACAGTTTTTTTAAATCCAAAATTGGTGAAATTGAATAATCACGTAAGTAAACTTTATTTATTACAATGTTGGAATGAAATATTTTAATAGTACCATTCGATTTTGTAATTTCAAAAGCTCTATTATAAATAAAGCCAATCGCATGTGATAGTGTTAATGTTAGTTGACAAAAACCATTAACCATGATATATAGATAATAGAACCCAATTTAGTTTGACTCACAACTATACGAGTCAAACAACTATAAGGTAAATATATTTTTAGACATAAGTAAGTCAAACAACTACAATAGATAATACGGCAGACTTACTAAAGAGCTTATAAATTCTAATTGAACTTATCTATATAGTTGTTTGACTTACAACTATGTGAGTCAAACAACTATAAGGTAAATATATTTTTTGCCATTAGTAAGTCAAACAACTACAATAGATAATACGACAGACTTACTAAAGAGCTTATAAATGCTAATTGAACTTACCAATCATGTCATAGAGTATGTGTTCTCATGTTTTGTGAACGACTTTTTGTTAGAAATGTTTGGTAAAGAACTTACCACGTTGCTTGTAGTTCATCATGTTGTTTATTATGCTACCGTAATATATATTTCCTACATTACTCACCAGTTCGCAATTTTACTGTACTGATGTCTTGATGATTTAGTCAAACAACTTTTCAGTAGAAAAAGATAAGTCAACTCACCACTTTGTAGTTGCGGCTGCAGATCTATTTAACGCTTAAGAACTTTATGGTACGTTACAGGTGAGACCCGTTTGCGCTTTGTTGTTCGAGAAGTCAAACTACTACAAAGTAGTAAACGTTTGGTAAGAAACTCACCACTTCGCTGGTAAGACAGTTGATGGCGTTAATGGTACGCGCGGGAGGCGGAGGGGGGCGCGGGGAGCGGCGGCCTTCGCGGGCGGGAGTCATCGGGAAGCCTGGAACGTTTTAATAAGAACATTATTATCTACACACTTAAGTTCAATAAGTCTCTAAGATATAACAATTCCCTGGAATCACAAGGGAAAGTCACATTTGGTTTAGGATATAAGTAACAAGTTTACATAGGTACACATATATTTTTTATTTTTCTGCATTCGTCCATCATGTTGTAATCCTGTTTAGTAAGGTCCGTCACCCTATAGCGTAGAAAACAGGGTAACGTAAACGTAGCATCAACTACCTACCTCGTTATCGTATTCCTTCCGTGGTCGTCAGGTAGGTGTGGCCGTCAAACCAAACACCACGCTTGACAGAAATGTGCTTGTGTAATAATAATAATAGCTTTTATTTATTCCTTATACTAAATTTTATGTATAGAGTTTTATAAATGTTAGTTTTGTTAGACATTTGTGTAAGCGAAGAAGAAATCTAATGGTACCTACCTCCTTTATTATAAACTTATGAATTTATTGATAATTCTTGACTTTCGCTAACACTATCAAATGCACTTTTATGTCATATCTGATGCTTTGGTTTAATGCCCGCACCTCCCTGAAGTCAACCCTTATTGAGAAGCCATATTAGTAGTACGAGTATAGGTACACTTGTTACCCATCTGGAATTAATGATTACTGAATATGGTGGGCCCTATTCTGCACCAAATGAGCGGCTAATTCCCCACTAACACGACTGTATTGCTACTAATTTCACGCATTATTTATTTGTTTTTTTATTTTTATTTTTTTACCATTTAGGGATTCTTACAGCTAGATATTTAATAGCTTAAAAACTCTGTGTAGGTGCTGAAGGCCATTTAAAAGATTCCACTAATAAATTAAGAGAATTATTCTAATCGAGTAGACTAAAACAATGAGAAAAACAAAATAGATATACAACACTTGCACAAAAATAGAACTAATTAAAAAATGCATTAGACAATACCCTCTTAACTTGCTCAATAGACGTATTGAAAATATAAAGGCCATGCCGAGATGCTACGTTATTGAAAAAACGGCTTGCTCTTATCAAGTAGGTGTTCCTGTAATTGGTCCTGTAATTAGATTTATCAGATAAACAGATAAACAGATAAACATTTTATTAATAATTGCTAAAATTATACGTCATTTACATTCTTTGTCAAATAGTTCTACATAGTTGAGATAATGAGATAAACAATAATTCACACAAATAATACTTATAACTATATAAGTTAAAAAATGTACTAGACAATTAAGTAATCATCATACTATTAAAATTTATTTGAAATTACATATTATCAATAATAATTTACGTAGGCAAAAAAAAAAAATATTTAATTAAAAATAATAATTTGTATAGGTAATCGTATCACTATTAACAATAATAAATTAATATAGTCATTATTTAATCATAATAACAAATCAATAATAATCATTAATATAATTATTTGGAGTCAAAAAGTTCGTTGACTGTATATAATGTCCTTGCGATAAGCCAGTGTTTTAGTTTATATTTAAATGATGTTAAGCTAGGTGCATTTATTATGTGATCGGGTAGTTGGTTGTACACTGACGGACCCATCAAATGTGTTAATTTCTTTGACCGTACCAGTCTGTGAGGCACTGCAGCAAGTTTGTGTCCACTTCGAGTGGGGTAGTCATGAGTATCGTTGCGTTTTGCAAACACGTGTAAGTTTGTACGCACATATAATGCAATTTGAAAAATTACTAACGAGGGCAGCGTCATTATACCTAGTGATTTAAAGTGTGATTTTGCTGATTCGAATCGTGACACCTGAACAATCGCTCTTACGGCCCTTTTCTGCATTCTAAAAACTCGCAGAATATCAGCTGCGCAGCCCCAGAGCTCGTTACCGTATTGGAGGATCGAGTGCACAGTTGCAAAATAGCAGGAGCGAACCACATCAGCAGAAACCACACGAGATAGTCGTTTAAGAGCATAACAAGCGCTACCTAATTTAGCGCATAATTTGTCAATATGCGAGCTCCATGTAATTCCGCAGTCTATTTCAAAACCGAGAAATGATATCGCTTTCACTTGTTTTATAGGTATCCCCTTGGCTAAGACCTGCATACTCTCCGTGACTCGCCCAGATAATGAGAAATGTACAAAATGGGTTTTATTTGAGTTAAGAATGAGGCCATTTAACTCAAACCATTGCGCAAGCTCGTTTATAGCAATGTTTAAGCGTCTTTCAAGCAGTTTATTAGTTTTTGCAGTGATGATGGCTGCCACATCATCTGCGTACATAAAAATGTCCCCCGCAGTGATGACATTCGGCAGATCGTTCAGTAATAAGGAAAAGAGGATGTTTGACACCGACGACCCTTGTGCCACTCCCAATGCAGTTGAGAGTGGGTCCGATTTAGTCTCGCCTCCATCGGTGACCACCACCTGTGACCTGTTACGCAGGATATCAGTGAGAAGTGCGTGAGCAGGTCCCCTCACTCCATAATGGTGTAGCTTGGCAGCGAGGACGGCATGGTCTGCGACGTCGAATGCTTTCGACAGGTCGCAGCACAGCACGGCAACCTGCTGTTTCATCTCGCAAGCATCCATGACACGTCGTAGTACATCGCGTGTGAGTGAGGTAGTGGAACGACCTTCTCTGTACGCAAATTGACGATCCGACAAGGCATCAGTGGAGTTCATAAAATTTTTGAGGCGTTGACATAAGCCATTCTCAAAAACTTTGGCCACTGCCGGAATAATGGAAACTGGTCTATAGCCGTCGATGTTCTCACGCTTTCCTTTTCCTTTGAATATGGGAGATATTTTGCTCGATTTCATCACCAAGGGGTATTCTCCTTGATGAATGCATCTATTGAATAAAGTCGCTAGGTACGGAGATATTTCAATCGCCGCTGTATGGAGCACTTCCATTGAGATGTCATAAATATCTTTGGTGGACTTCCGCGGGATGCGTTTTGTGATGATCTGATGGACCTCATCAGCACAGAATCGAGCGAATCTCAAGGAACGGTCGGCTGGCGGGCGCGCTGTGGCAAGCGTGGCACTTACCACCGACACAATTGCGCGTGGAGCTCCACACGCGGCGGCGGCACTCACAAATCTTAAGTTAATGGCGTCTGCAGCTGCTTTCCTGGTAATGAACTTCAATCCACTAGCGTCTTTTACGACATCTGTGAAACCAGCTGATGATCCCGACCTACCTCTCTCCTTATTTACAACTTGCCATATAGCCTTTTGTGTACTACAACTATTTGAGATAAACCTTGAGTAGAATCCCGTTTTGCTCTTCTTTATGGCATTTTCGAATAAGGTGTTGAATTGTTCTTTTATTTTTAACAAATGCTCATCATCCGGGAATCTGTCACATAGTTTTAAGGTTTCAAATAACATAGATTTAATTTGTAAAATGTCATCGTTGACCCATGATTGCTTCTTAACATTTTTCCGTTTCATAGGGAAACATATTAAAAATTTACTTGTCAGTGTATTTATAACTGATGTGGCTAAGTTCTCCAATGAGTGCACATGCTCCATAAACGTATTATCCCAGTCAACACTTAAGAGTGCTGCACGGAAATTCATGCGACTTACCTCAGAATAGTTCCTGGCGAGACGAGTGCGTGGGGGCAGCTGTCGCGCTTGGCAAGTTATTACCACGCGCACCGCTCGATGGTCACTCAACTTAGTGATGACGGGAGACGCCGCAATTGACCTCTGAACTATATTAGTATACACATGATCAAGGCAGGTTGATGATAAATTACTCACGCGTGTTGGAAAGTCAACAACATTTGTAAAGTTGTGGGCCGATAGCATATCGATCAGCTGTTTCAATACTGAGCGTTGAATACCTATCCAGTTGATGTTCACATCACCTAGAATTATTACATTTTTACTTAAATCACTGGCTCGATCGAGGAGTCGTCCTAAATAGGGTAAAAAGTCTTTGGATTTTATAAGATTAGTTCTATATATACACAACACAATTAAACCATAATCAATGAGTTCAATGGCCGAAACTTCACAGTAACGTTCGTGAGATAATTCGATAAACTCAGTGCATTCGATAGCATTGATGCTTTCTTTCACGAATAGACAGGAACCGCCACGCGCGATGCTCTTGCGGCAAAAACTGGAGACTAATGTATAGCCGTCAATCTTAACACATTTCAAGTTAGAATCAGACAACCAATGCTCTGTTATCGCCAGGACATCACATTGTAATTCATCTTGCAGCAGGACCTCTAGCTTAACCGTTTTATAATCTAGGGACGCTATATTTTGGTGGCAAATAACGAGAGAAGTGTCTCCATACGTGTTATACGTTTTTTGTTGTTGCTGGACTCGCTGGTACTGTGTCGGAGATTTGTCTTCGGTCAACTTCAGAGCCCCGTGACCGGGGCCTAACGAGAAACCACTCAGCAAACTTCACACCCGGAGGCCACACCGAGGGCTTACAGACGTGGTCCTCTAGTGATTCTGGCATTCCGATCACGAAGGATGAGTGTAAATTAGTTTTAATTTTGCGTTTTTCTATGATATAGTCATCCGATTTCACAATTTTATTTAAAAAATTACGTACATTTTCCGTTGTAGTTTCAGGCTTAAAACGCCAGGCTTGGATATATTTTAATCGCTGTATTGTTTGCAGCTCGTCATCCTTGGCTCCAGTTCCAACAATGATTGGTCGTGATTTTCTTTGCTTTTTTGCACGTACTGTTTGCCATTCATCATTATTGCAGTCATAATTATTTGACATGATATCATTCATCACATCGGGAATTATTTGCGCTTTTAAGTCATCGCTCGTCAGGTGTTCATTTTTTCCTTTTGTTATTGTTTTGGCCAACTCCGCCGTGTTCTTAGTTTGATCGCGCACGGTATTAACAGCGCTTAGAGCGCTTCGTTTCTTTGCTGCATTCGAAGAGGAACCCGCTATCGCGACAACAGCTTTGCTATGCGCTAAGCGCTTAGTGCGCTGCATTGACGTTGGCGCATCGGGCAAAATTATCGTTGAAATGTGGGTATCGATGGGTATCTTGTCACATTTTTTCTCAATCCCAAATTCTGCGATAGCCTGAGATTGTTTCGTTATTTCTTCTTTTAACGTGTTTATTGTACTCTCTTGGGAGTCTACTTTCGTCACAAGTATTAGCACTGTCTTTTGGAGATCACGTATCAACGTTTCGAGGCTTTTTATGGACATTTTTCCACAACTTTTAATTTTTAATTACGGAGCCGATCTGACACACTGGCAACAACAGTACAATATCTATTGGGGTGTATAGTTTACACGGTCTCCTAGTAGGATCAGCTGACACCTTCACTCCCACTAATTAAGCAACTCAGGACAGTCAACTGTACTGTTCGCTATCTTAATTAAGTGTGATTAATTAATTATTTTCCATTATAGGCCAGGCCTGGCTCACTCCACACTTCAGGTACAAAGCTACAAGTACATCGGTGTTTCCGTCCGGATGGGAGTATTTTACGGTAGAAAGAGAGAGACGTCTTGTAAGTGAATATAAATATTAGGTACTCCGTGCTTTGCGAGCTGAAGTGCACTTTATTGCTTCGTAGCTAGAGTCGCTTATTTATTGGTATAGCTTTCCGGAGTGATCCTTCTGACCCTTTTTATTCTGTACACCTTTTACAGACATGTGGGACAAATAGGACGTTGTGAACATTTCTAAACTCCATTTCGTCCAATTCCTGAAAACCACTACAGGAACTGGGTAGTATACAGCACATCCCTATAACGTAAGCACATCACTACGGCAGCTGGGATATAGACTCCCTGCGATCTATGGTCTGGTTTGATGAATACGATAAAAATTAGAATATATATTTGTGTGATTTAGGGCCTGTTTCAGAATGTCCGAGTAAGTTCCGGTTATACAACCCAGAACATATTTAATAAATAAAACATTATCTTTGCGTTTCACAGTCATCGATTTAGCCTATCCATCGGTTAAGAAACGCGCTGCATGTTAACTGTCATTTTTATCATTCAGTTATTTTAGATTCTGGGTAGTATAACCGGAACTTACTCGAACATTCTGAAACAGGCCCTTAAGATTACAAATAAATAATAGTTTGCGTTGAGTTGGAGTTTATTTGTTGAACATAATAAGCTGTACGGATGTGTGAGCAGCAGATATGTATTGTAAAGTATTGTCTTGCTCAGTTACCTTGTTCACTACTACTAGATTCCGTGAAGCTTGGAGTACCCTCTGTCCAGGTGGGGGTGGATCCTTCCACGGATGCGGGAGGCGTCCAGCACACACTGTAATAGTACATAAAACAATTTGGACTGGGTAAGTTGGACTGGGAAGAGCTAAGTCATAAAACAGTAATGACCTAGCTCTTCCTTGTATTAAACTAGGGAGCTACCTACTTTGCATGGTGGTAGGGCATTTTGCGAATGCCCGCCTGGCTAGCTACCACCCTCTCAGAAAATCTGTTGCCAAGCACCTGAAAGGTGTGTTCCGGCAGCTATATTTTTTAGCCAGTGATTCGGTTAGCCTGAACTACATCTTCGACCACATCATCACCTACCATGAGGTGAGATAGTAGTAAAAGGCTTAGGTTTAAAGAATAAAAAATGATACTATTCATCATACCTCACGTATACTAAACTTACTTAAATGTTGGCAGGTAACTAAAATTATTTTAGATGGAATAATAATTGACTACTAAGGTGATAATTGACTTAGGGATTCGAACCTGCTACTATAGGTCTCGGGCGTTGTCACTTTATCGTGTAGCTGTGTAGCATCCGGCAGTAACTTTTTCTATCTATCCTTATTGAAGTCAGCGCCATCTATTTGTAGCATCTGGTATTGGCGGGTGTTACTATATCTTAAGGCACTGACTGACTAGATTTGCAGCAAAATGTATTTAGTTTGTAGCAGTAAGAAAATTATATGTTAATCTTGGTCATATTATCTAAAGCCAAGAAAAGTCCGAAACACGTTTCCTTAAAATTTTCTCTATATAATAAAATTGCAAAGTTGACTCTAAATTACGCTTGTAACGTAAATATCTTAATTATTTACGTATGAATGTGTATAAAATATATTAATAAAATAGCAAAACATTATCAGACGGGACAAGAAATGTTATTCGCTTATCAGGCGTGAATGCACCAATTACAGTGATATAATATAGATAGGTATACTGTCACTAAATATTTATCCTCAAATTATAGTCGGTTAGAAGTTCTGCAAGTTTCTATAATATTTTAATATAGTAAATGATGTCTTTGAGAGCCAGTAACTATAACTAAAGGTTAGCCTTAACGACATCTTGGACCACATCATCACTTACCATCAGGTGAGATAGTGATCAAAGGCTAACCTATCAGGCATACAAATTACTAGAGAAAGAGTCGAGACATTGGAGTAACCTATGTCGAACATTAAATTTAAGAGTAGAGTTCACGGAGCGCTTTCCATATAAACGTAGTTTCACCATATTTTAAATACTAAGGGTTCAAACTCGGTGAAACTTTGCATGTATATCTTTGATCCTAATATCTAGGTTTCTGGTTTGCCAGATTTTCCATAAAAATACGTATTTTTAAAATAATATGAAAAATTGTTTTGTATGGGAATTGTTATTTTGACATTTAGGCATAATATAAATAATAAATCGAAAAATTGGGAAACCAGAAGCATAGATATTAGGCTCAGCAATATGCGTACAATATTTCACCGAGTTTGAACCCTTAGTATTTAGAATATGATGAAACTACGTTTGTATTGTAATCGCTCCGTGAACTCTATTCTTAAGCTAAGTATTAAAAATCGATCTCAGCTTTATCTCAAGAGACATCTAATGATACTGAACTATTTAATAAAGTAATCATAAAATGCTATTTGAAACCTCGCAATCAACTGGTACACTAACCAATCTCAGGTCTCATAAAGCATGTTAATTTTTGTAACTGGTAGTAAATAAACTGCCGGCATACTACGGTATTATCTTAATACCTGGCTGGCCAAGTTTTTTTTATGTTATTGAGACGATTCTAGCACGAGGCCCACCTGATGTAAAGCGGACTAATCTCTGCCTATAACAGATTTATTTTCGTCACCTTGAGACATAGTTGTTGAGTCTCATGTGCCTGTAATTTCACTGGCTCTCAAGGACTGCTGCTGGAACACACCGTTAAGTGCTTGGCGATAGATTTTCTACCTAATGGTGGTCGCTAGCCAGCCGGGCATTGGCAAAATGCCCTTCCACCATGCAAAATCACAAGTCTTGCAAACTTAGCAATTAAAATTGATCTTAATACTACGAAAAGAACAGGTATGTTAATACGGACCTACAATATTAAAGAAACGAACCTCGCTTCATTACTCCTGGCGCTGCTTAACGCGGCAGGCGTCAACGCCAGTGAAGAAGCACTCGACGTTGTCATAACACTGGCAGCACTCGAGGCTCCACCACCGCGGCGTCTTCCAGATGCACTTGATGACGTCGTCGATGAAGAGTTGGTGCGACTCGTCCTAGGCGGTGGAGCTTCTTCGAACGGGGGTGGTGGCGTCGAACAGCAGGACAAGGGCGCCATGGCTGGTCGAAAACTAGCGTTACTAACTAGCTTTAAACTTAGCGACGAATCAATTTGGGAGGACACAACTAAAACTACAAACATTGAAGAAGAATATGAAGAGAAGGTAGGTACTGGCAATGAAAAGGATATTAGAAGAAAGTAACTACGGTAAATATAGATGTTAAATGAAATTCGTGAAACTATCAGAAGTTTAACAAAGAAAAAATATGTATATTAGGAAGGGACATACTTAGGACTACTTATGTTTAACTTATGAAGAATCTATTTGAAATGGCTGGTAATTAAGTAAATATAGAAAGAAAAGTAACTTAGACGACTAAGTAATAAGTATGTGAATAGAATGTCTCAAAAAAATAAAAAATAATACGAAGTAGAAACCTTTGTATGCAGACAAAACAAACACGTGGAAGCTAAATAAAACAATCAAATCAAAAATAATGAAGCATTTAGTAGCATGAATATCTCATGATTCGATAAAACTAGTAACTTATATAAGATTATTAGTGCAACTAATATAAAAATATGTGATTATATTTACGATTGCAATTACTATTACCAACGACCGAGCAAACAGATCTAATAAACAAAACAACATTAGTAAATACAAAATGGCAGTTGTTATAAACGGGACAAAATCACAACAAAATCTAAAGACACAACTAGGCATGCTAAAGGAACTATTGTTACTTCTAAATAAGTTAAAACACAAATAACACGAAACGTATCAAGTAGGTTCTCTATTATTTCGACAGTTGCGAATTTGAATTCCGTTTTGTTTTTTTACTCCAGCAAAATGACTTTCTCATTGTTCTTTTTAATGCTTTTATATTGACATGCTTTGCTTTTAGTTTCCTATTTATCCCACTTTACATGCTTCAAGTAAGCTGGCATGTTAGAACATTCAGATTCTCTGAACGAACTCTACAAAACTTCTTCGAGGTCTTTCTTCATTTTAAATATCTTTTTCTTCTCGGATCTTTTTTTAAAACTGCCAAGTTTCTTCTTCTGTCGTGGAATTTTGATTGGTTCTTTTGTATCGGAGTCAGTGCCTTCGGAGAACTTTTTAATTTTCTCATGTACGTTGCCAGTCATAGTCTTAGATACTGCAGGGCTAACTGCTTTGCTTTTAAGAGAGAAATGCTTCTTGTCAACCGAACTAAAGCTTCCGTGAGAAAATACGATTGGCTCAAATATCTTTTTCGTCTCTTCAATACCGATCTGCTTTTCAACTTTCAGAGTGTTATCACTGATTGGTTTACTATCGTAAGATGATGATATTGAACTACGTCTAGAACTATTTTCGGAATCAGTTTGTACTTTCCAAATGTGTTTTTGAAACATATCGATTTTACTTTTGGCTTTCTTATGACAAATGACTTCATCTTTGGTCATTCCACCTTTCGACCGTCCTTCAACATAGGTCCTTATTTCTACAGCAGGTTTAGTTTTCTTAACTTCTTGCATGTGACTCTTATCTTTCTTCGGTTGATTGAAATTAAGCTTTTTAGTCAATCCAGATATGATGCCAGCTTTTGTACCGTTTTTCTCAAATTCTTTTTCTACGTTTTGAATATTTGTATTGCCCTTGTCGTTGGATTTGGGAGTCTTTTTTAAGGCCATAGCAGCCGAAATTAAATCTGACGACTTAATGTTGTGCACACTGACTCTTTCGGAAGATGACATATTATTATCAGTAGGTGTTTTTCTAGTAAGCTTATCTCCAATTTGAGTCACTACACCTTTGATGTATTGAGATGGGCTTTTGGTCTGCCTTTCTCTGACTTCACTAACATCATCAAATATTTCACTTACTTCTATAACGATCTTTTCTTCGCTACTGGATTCAGTTAGTGATGTATCATCGTACTCCCCAGAATCCAGATGTTCTCTAACAAGTCTATCAATATTGAACTTTGCCATCATAGTAGACTGAGCTATCAAATTTTTCCCTGGATGAGATCTTTCAGTAATACTGTCCCCTTCTTCGGCGTAATCTAAGAAAGAGTTAGAAGCAACTAATTTTGTAATTCTTACAGAATGTTCAGACACGGACGGTGCAATGCGACATGCAGCAGGCTCTTGGAACTTAAAATCATGCCCGTAGAAGCAGAAATCATCGTCGCTACTCGTGATTGGCGTCGGTGGTGGTATATCGTTCACAGATATACTTAAATGGGTATAGTCACCTTTGGTATCGAGGCTGGACGATTGTGAATGGGCTCCACCGCGTTTCGCTTTGGGGGATCCTCTAGGCGGGACCGGTGGGGGGACTCTCTGTTTTTGGGAGCCTTTCAAGACCGCTGGGAAAGCTACATCTGGCTCAGACGCTGAAGTCGACTTCGCTGATGACGTTACAACTTTAGCAGCGGTCGAGACAGGCGACGTCACTGACGTCGGTGTTATATGCGCAGTAACGTCAGACAACGAAACTGGATTAAAAAAACACGTAACAATAGTATGTAAAGGTTTATTAATAATTAAAATGTATAAATGGAAAAGGGTTTGATTTGGCACGTTAGTTACAATATTTGTGTGATAAAAATGGTAGCGTAGAACAATATAGTTAGTTACATGTCAAGAATAGCATGTTTATAAATATATTTTTTGTGTTGAGCTTGACCGTTCAAGTTGTCGTTTTTTATTGGTGCATTTTAAGTTTATTTTAGAAGAAAGCAAGCAGGTTAAAATAATAAAGTTAAGTGGTATACCCAATAGAAAAGATCCGAAAGGTCAGAGCAGCATGGAAAGTAGGAGAATACATGAAAATAAGCTTATTGAGTTGTTTAGTAGGCAGGATTAATGTTTTATTATGCATTTAAAGCGTAGCAAGGGCCGTACAACTTTATACAATGTGAGAACTACGAGCTTCTTGGTAAAATAAAATATTAGACATGAAAATTAGAAAAATAAGCAGACAAATGACGTCAAGCCTGATAAAGCTCCTTGCTATACTTTTAAATTTTATTTAGGTATTGTTATTAGGTACAGTGGAATTAATAAGTATGTCTAATTATCTGAGAATTTTTGACGCCATAAAATTTTATAACATGTAAAATGCAATGATACCCTTCGCAAAACTAGATGATATAGTATACATACTACTCTAAGACAATTTTTAATGTGTTAGCTTTTTCCTAAATTGTCCCGTTATGGCGCGAATACATTCACAAACATATCTTCAAAACGTCTTCCAAATACTAAGTATAAAATATACTAAAATAGTATCATGAGCCACGTATATCCCAGAAAGGGTAAGTACTGTTCTAAATAGTCACGTTATATTCGCAGACAGAGTCACTCTATATATACTATTACGTATTTATATTACCTATAGAGCACATATACAGACACCGGACTGCTTCTGAGTTTCTTCGTCAAGAAAACTCCATATCCAAACCGGGAATCAAAGCAAATTTTAAAGCGAGGCAACGCCACTCACACATATCTTCTGTTAGTAATCGTACTATGCCTAGTATATTCTGTTAGCATTGGCATCATCAGACGCATATGTATCTATTTATGAATGAAATTCTATTGCTCTCATTATCGATGATGCCAGTGAGTTAAGGCGGCGGACACCAGCACGATGCAGACTCAAATCTAGGTAAGTACAGACTTCTCCACTCAGAATGGCGCGCCCTTCCACAGTAAAGTATTGACACACATTTGTACGTGTAAGCTTAGTTTATACACTACGTCTTGGTGTGATTGTAAATGTTTATGGTACGTATAGTAAAACAATTTAAATATTACATATGACCGTATGGGTTAGGCAGGTAGAAATTGCAACTCAAAAAATATGGAGGGGCGCGCCGGTCTGTAACCGTTTCTTGTTCTTTCATAGTCGAACAAAGAATCGCTGGTTGTCCACGCGCGGACGGTGAAGACGCGGCTAGTGGCCTCTTCACGTGTTGTGATTTGGCAATCATCGATAAACACGTAACGCAAGTAAAGATAGCTCAAAAATGAGCAGACAACCATGTCTGTTATAATACGTGCAAAACGCCGCTTCTCCTTTCGCGTACAGTAAAAGAGCACGGCTACATGCTGTAGCCATGATAGCCTAGAAGCGCGCGGTACGCGTTGAGTAATCTACAGGCAGGCTTGCCATGCCTTCACTGTCATTTCTGTTTTATACTGTCGGAGCATGATATTGAGCTTATATTAAGCATGTACTTTGTTAAGCTGCGCGAAAGCGATATAAATGAACTAAATGCTTCGCTCAATTTGTTCGTACAACCATTTCCTAATAGTCCGGTCAATTTAGACATTCGAAGATACCTAAATTCAGCCACCAAGCCGAAAATCAGTACGATTGTTTTAAATTATGATTAAAAATAAAATTTGATAGTTCCCCATCTTTCCCGTGTTTGGAATTTTTTTATTCAAGGTCAAAGTTCAAAAATGTGTTTTATTCGCGATTTTCGCCAAAACGTTAAGTTTTATCATACAAAGAAGAATCGTTATATCTCAAAAACGGTGGCTCGTAGAAAAAAAGGTTTGGTGAAAATCGTGAAACTATTTTTTTTTACCTTTGACCTTGAATACCTTTTTTTCCATAAAGTGGAAAGATACCTTTAAAATTTTATTATTAATCTCATTTAAATTGCTTGGTGGGAATATTGATGTAGCTTTACTCTTATTTTTTGGTCTACAACAACAACAGTGTACGAATCAACGCCTATCGGATTCTGCGACTCTCAGAAGAGTGCTTTGTCAATTTAGAGCGGCTTGACGGACCGGCTTACTTGAGACGACTGACCCCCTCAAGAGGACTGACCCCCTCAATTTAATTTGACCGGACTAGTAGACGTCTTCGGGTACGTCAAGTACGGAACCAGCTTGTCCTGTCCGTATTATGCCTGTACGTCTCTCACCGTAAATCCCAACTACTAAGGGTTCGTTTACACTGTATCGTTAATGATTCTCACCTGCCTTCCCGCTGTTGATTCCACTTGTGCTTGCTCCTCCTATCCATTCAGCAGCGTGTAAATTAAGCAGGTGTTCACATTTATTTAAGCGTGCATTATGAAATTATGATCGTGTTGATATCCTACATTATTCGATACATAGATATAATTATTTATTGTTACACTAAAATACAAATCTAATTATAATTAAGTGTTTATAGCCTTATCACCCATAGCGATCTCTCGCAGGCAACCTTTGAAATGAATACGAAATATAGGAAATATGATGTAAGTATATTTTATAGATAGACAACAATTAGAATAAAGAAAACTAGGTCTAGATATTTGGTAAGTCGATACTAAATTATCACAGTAATTATTAATGGGAAAGTTTTTGAGTGAGTGTGTATGTTTCTTAACCCACATTTATTTATTTTAGTTATTTTTATTATGTTATTGTGACGGAACATGCCCGAGGCACCTGATGTTAAGTGGACTAACCTCTGCCTATAACAGATGCATTTCGTCACAAGTCACGAATTGCACTGCGCCCGTCACCTTTGAGACATGGTTGTTAAGTCTCATGTGCCTGTAATTTCTTCATGTTAAAACAGCTGAACCGATTTGGATGAAACTTGTTTTTCCATTATTTTGGGTGATGGATGAACAAAGGATTCTAATTATCATCATCGCGACTTAACCCGCGTAGACTATGATGAAGATAGGGCGCAGTTGTAATAAAATTAATTCACTTGCTCCGTAAGGTGATTTTTACTCCACGTTGTCGCATTTTCATTCATTTTAAGTTATGCTTGGGTATGTGGTTTACATTGAATTACTGCACTAGTGCATTTTACTCAATTTTGTTGGAAATATGCGTGCGTTACGCGTACGTACTTACATAAGTTATCGACAGCTGGAATGCCTATGGACAAAGAGATGTCAACATCTAGCGATATTGTGATCCATTGACCATAACCACAATTCCAGCCTTGATTTTGATGAAAGAATCGACATCTGTCAGCGTGCTCGTGGTGGACATTTGCCAGATATCAGTTTTCATTTATAATTGCCAAACTTTTCTCTTTGTAATACAATAAAAATTTGAATCATCTTCACCGAAATTCTTTGTTTTATTTTGTTTTAAAACAAAGTTCTAGCTGAAAAACCCTTTATAACACTGTTCATTTCCCTTACCTAAACTGAGCACTATTCGGGCTTACTTCTACCTACTTAAATTAAAAATTTATACACCGATTATTTTTTCTCTAGCAGAAGTAGGTGGCTCGGTTGTTAGTCCGGTTGCCGAGTTTTAGCAACAATCGTTTAAAGAAAAAGAGTAAACAAAACAAGCGACGTGTAATCCGTAGTTTTTGTCTTTAATAAAACAAACTTTCTCTTAATAAATATATTTGACAACTGAGTACAATGACAGCTGACAGTGACAGCTGCAACGAAGAACGCATAAAACCGGGAGAAGCGCGACGTAAACAGTGGGATTTAAATTATGTGCTGTAAAATTTGTAAATTTGATTGCGCCATTACTGATAATGATAATGATGATGCCACATGTACATGTTTCCAAGTTTAGCACTCTACATGTTATACAGTATTTTTTTGCTAAGCTCAGATTAAACTGCTAAATTCACTTAACCGATATCGGTCCAAGTACTTACTACAAAATAAAACAATACATTTGCATCATAATTTCATTTATTCAACATTATATACATAAAAAATACTTGGTCATACAAGCAAATCATTTCACTCTAATACTACTACATAATCACCTTATAAATTATTATAATTACCAGAATAATACAAATATGCCTTGGGTGTTGGAAAAAAATATCACGTCTTTTACACCCGAAAAGTATATGCAGACTGCATTGGTGACTAAAAACTTAAGTGTCGACACATAATGTTCTAGTCACATGTAAGAGGAAAACTCAATAACCATCTGATCCGGAAATTAAGTCGATGTGTCAGTCTAAAAATGCACGGTCTAACACAACGTCATAGTTTAAATGTGTGTGCAGCGATGTGTACTGTGAAATCCGACTCGTCAGCACACACACACACACATAGTGATTACTTAAGAACCAATTATATTGACATAGTTGCGTGTTTTGTTTCTATACACTTTTCGTATGAAGGAGTAAAGACATTGGAGTGGAAGTGCTTTTTTATCCTTACACATCTCTACCTTGATACATGAAAGCTTCACTAGCCAATCGATATCGTTAACAGAAATCAAGAGTTAGGAGAAAAAAATAATGGCTGATAATTATTACAAATTGTAAGATACATAAACAAGCCAATTCACTGGTTTGAAAATTAAAACCCATATTTTCGTTACTATCCTACATTTTCTATTGCATTTGAGCTAACCATTTTTACCACCGTTAACATAAAAAACAGATTTATATTTTAAAAATGTTTTAAGCAGGTTTTCATGATAAATATATATATATATATATAGTTTGTTCAGTGTTCATTTTTGCAGTCGCACTTTTCAATATTCTGACAGAAAAATAATGAATGCACGTGCTTTACAAAAATGTTGTGTTTCTTGCAGCATTCTCAGTACTTTTGAACATTTAGATAGATAAATAATTAATGCATGTGTTCAACAAAATTGCTTATAAATAAAAATTATCTCAGCAATATTTTAATTTTTTATATTAATATTATTGGTCGCATAAAATGTTATCTACGGATTTATACGTTTAATAATATCTCTGCCAATTTCCACTTTGACATCCGCTGTTTGACCAAGAAAAAATAAAATACGATTTGTCTGCCAATGAATAAAAATACCAAAGCGAAAATTAGTTGCGAACATCTTTGATCGTACAGAGCAGAAAGTTCTATGACAATATTGTTTTATATTTATTGATTAAGTGTTAATCATAAAACTGCAATAGAGATTAAACGCTCATACACAGGTGCTTCAATAAAGTGACATTAATAAAGTACTAGGGCAATATACACTTTATAAACAGTTAAACAACTTGAACTAAAAGTAGTTATAATTTGGTTACTTATGGATTTGGTGCAATATAAAAAAAATAACAGAGCAATCAGTGTAATACATAATTGTGGCGGATTCAAGAGCGCATTCTTTCAATTTAAAATAATCTAATTTAATAATATAATGTGTCAAACAGAAATTAGAATTGCGCACATTTTAAAATAATGAGTAAGCCCGCTAGAATTGAACGCCTAAATCATTATGTGTCTCCAATAACTACAGCAACGATATTAAGATTAAGGGCCTGTTTCAGAATGTTCGAGTAAGTTCTGGTTACACTACCCAAACATAAAATAACAGAATGATAAAAATGACGGTTAACATGCAGCGCGTTTCAAGCTTTAATCGATGGATAGGCTAAATCGATAACTGTGAAACGCAAAGATTGTGACGGAACGAGCACGAGGCCCACCTGATGTGAAGCGGTATCCTCTGCCCATAACAGATGCATTTCATCACAAGAACTGCAGTGCGCCCATCACCTTGAGACATACATGTTCAGTCTCATTTTGCCTGTAATTTCACTGGCTCTCAAGGACTGCTGCCGGAACACACCGTTACGTGCTTGGCAACAGATTTTCTACTTGAGGGTGGTCGCTAGCCAGGCGGGCATTCCCAAAATGCCCTTCCACCTCGCGGTGAAGCTCAAGCCCGTGGCGGGATTCGGACCATGGACTTGCTACGCGGCAGTCCATAGCCAATGCCACTGAGCCATCACTGCTTCATCAGTATATTTATTAAATATGTTCTGGGTAGTATAACCCGAATTTACTAGCACATTCTAAAACAGGCCCTAAATGAATTTCCTCTATAAAGGTCTAAATCACATCTTCTATTGGCTTTTGTCGTTGTTTGCCGATATTCTGCCAATAGCAAAATGTGACATATGTTTATTAGAGTAGGCCCCGTGGGGTGCCAGGTTAGAATTGCCCCTCCCCTTATCTTCCCGTAGGTGTCGTAAGAGGCGACTTAGGGAAAAATACTGGAGGGTGGGCGCCTTTTAAAGAACTGCTATCTTACACTCCGATCCCCAAATCGCCTGCCAAGCGTGGGGATTTTGGCAAATACCCTTAAATAGGGGAGGCTGTGTTTAGCAGTGGACGATCCGCCTGATACAGTATATGTTTATTAAATTTTTATCGTTATATTCAAGTACAATGCGATTAAAATAAGACGAGAAGAAAGGACGGGCTCTCGGCTAACTTCACTCATATTCACTCTAATAAGTACGATCAGCAGAACAGACTTAAAAATAGAGCCGTGCCATATTTTTATACGTAATTTTAAATAAGTGACCCGAAATTGTCATTTTTAATAAGTTCCAATTTTTAAGGTTGACAGCACAGACACCATCTTGGTTTGATGACAACGCGGGCGTCAGGGTCTTATTTCTCCGACAGTGTACTACTACGCGACACGTTTCCGAGTACTTATTGATTTGTTTAATTTGTTTTTGGAGATTGTTATATTTGTTTTTGTTACCCGTTACGATGATAACGATGAGTCTAACTTAGTTGACCATCAGGACATGCGGCATCGAAGAGCTAAGCGATTCAAATTAAGATACCTAAATACAAAATATTGCTAACAAATAAAATCTGTTCAAATTATTTCTGTGTTTGCTGTACCTACAGTCACCTACAACTTCATTTACCTACCTATGACTGCTTGTTTTTTACGAGACTGCCCACATAAACGTGTGTTAAGTTTTCAGGGTTCATGTATGTATGTTTGTGAGTTTCTTTATTTCACTATAACTTCTAAAGGGCTTAAACGATTTTAATGTACGAGATATCGTTAGATTTATCTTGATAGTATATAAAATAATAAAAAAACAAACTGGTGGATTTTAGACGCCATATAGTGAAAAAAATATTTTTTTCTTTCAAAGCCATCGTGATGTGTGTCAAAATGAAGGGCTTTGAAAAACGATTCCATAAATATATAAATCGATAAAACGCTTAACGAAAATAAATTATTTGCAGTCGAGTTTTTTATTTTCTTTATTAATTTATACATGTTTTTTCATATCTTTTTTTGCACACTGTACGAAGTTCTAGTTTTGACGTCACAACATGGCGCTTGGCCGATCCTATTCTTATTTTAATCGCATTGTAGGTAATAAATCTTGCGTACAGTTCATTTTCCAGCTTTTATGTGTACTTCATCTGTCAAGGATATAGAATTGTCATAGTCATAGTCTTCACCAGGAAGATATTTTAGCATTGCTGTGTTCATCTTTCAACACAAAAATATTTTATTTTATTGTAAAATAATATATTTACTATCGACAAGAGAAGAATCAAAGCATAAACTTTTGAAATAAAATAAATTTACTATAAATAATTATGTTATTCATATTATTTATGGTATACGAATTAATATTCATTGAACTATTAACATTTAATTATAACAGTGCTACATAACTATAGCCAAAACCGGAACTGCCTCCGGAAAATTTTCCAAGATAAAGTACGGTAGCCGCGCATGAATAAATTCGGTCAACGACCCCAACAACCGCCTAACTTATGAAGTCCTGGTTTGGGCGTAAGAGTCAGAAAAGTGACACTAAAACAGTGACATATATTTGATAGTGTCATTTCACAAAGTTTATTTATATTTATATATTATGAATACTTGGTAATTTAGTTCTGTAAATTGTTTGGGACTTATCGAAGCAGTGCTGGCTCTTTTTGAAGCAGTGATGGCTTTGTGGCATTGGCTATGAACTGCCGCGCAGCAGCTTGATGGTTCGAATCCCGCCGCTGGCTTGAGGTTCACCGCATAGTGGTAGGGTATTTTGCGAATGCCCGCCTGGCTAGCTACCACCCTCAAGTAGAAAATCTGTCACCAAGCACCTAACGGTGTGTTCCGGCAGCTGTCTTTGAGAGCCAGTACTTCTAGGTTAGCCTGAACATCTTCGACCACATCATCACTACCATCAGGTAAGATAGTGGTCAAAGGCTAACCTATCAATCATTACAAAAAAAAAGTCATTCTATGTTAAGCCTGCTAACACCTGTGACCACCTCATCACTTACTACCAGGCGAGATTGTGGTCGAAGGCTTATCTAACAGCAATATAAAAATAAAAGACACGACACGCCGTCAACATTACTAGGACTTTAGTTATTTAAAAACAAGTTTACTTTATTTGTAATTGACGATATGGTTAACCACTTTATCAATGTTAATAATCAGGCTTAGTCTACAATAGAAACTCTCAAGGACAACTGCCGGAACGCATCTATAGGTGCTTGGCGACGGATTTCCTACGAGCGTTTGCAAAATACCCTACGACTGTGTTCCAAGATCAAGTCCGAACTAGGAGTTCGAATCACAAAGACCCTGCGTGGTAGTCGATATTCAATTAGCAAATACAAACCGTACACGCCTTATTACATCAGAAAAAAAATAGCCTCCACACAGTAGGTCATTGACTTACTGTGATACGTGTTAGTATATGTCTGTAGGAGTATGACAAATACGAAATGGGGGTTGATGACCGAAATTCTTTCTGGACGGCTGCCATACATTACCTATGATAATATTTCTTTTGTTTTTATTTTATGTCTATTATATTCAATTAATTAGGTCACAAAAATATTTTTTCTCATTACACCGATTCGTGGGGTCAGCGACTAGTCTTAGTCGCTGATACGTAAAAGCGGGAGCAACGGGTTTGATTCCCGCAAGAAATTGAATTTTTGTGGTTCTTAAATTATTGAAAGTAGAAACAATTAACACTGGTTTACACTGGCTACCTACTAAAAGTAAAAATTAAAATTGTGACAATTCAATACCGAATATTCAGAAGTAAAATGCACAGTGAAACTTTACTTCATTTTATGGAGTAGGGTAACAATTTTTTTTCGAGTGAATTGAAATAAAAATGAAAATGAATTGAATTATAGAAAACATTATTACATCATTTTAAAACTGTATTTGATACCCAATGTGTATAAAAATCAGTTGCATTTTATTTTGTTATGCACCAAAATTAAACTTATATACGATTTTTTTTATTTTGTTTGTGCTAAACTCAAAATTGGTATAACACTTAAAACTTCATAATCATAAAATATAATTTATTCTATGCAACCAAGATTGACTTAAAATTACCCGCAATTAAATTGAAACTTTAAATTTTTTAGGAAAATTTTCTAAAGTGTACAATTAAAATTTAAGCATTAACAGAATAAGAACTTTCGGACTTAATTTTATGCTATCCACCACCAAATTAGTTTGTGGAATAGCAAAATAATTACGGTCATTGTCTTTTAACACTTCATAAGTAAAGTATGTGTGGTCCATTTGTCTCCATTCTCTTTTTGTTTTGAACATTGATGGGATTATTAAATTAAAAATTGATCATACTTAACCCAAAAACCATGACTTTTTAAATCATTATTCTTATATTATTACCTCCATTATGACAAAAATAAATAATCATAAATATATTCTTGGATAACCCAAATCTGTCCCGAATAAATATAGTTGAGATCTATTCTAATACTTTTTATCGAAAGGAATACCAACTTTTTTATATATGAAAAAAATGCCGTGAAGTAGTTTAAGACGATTGAACCCGCTAAAAGTTATCTTTTTCCATCCGAAATAATTTCAGTGCAAGACTCGCACAAAATTAAAAACAGGTGTATATGGACATAAAGGATGAAAGTAATAAATATATACGCCACCCAAAACTCGAATATTACAAAAATTTTCGAGTCTTATGTTCGATGAGTAATCTATATTGTAGATATAAATAACAATAGTGAAAGCTATTTCACGCGCCAGTCATTTTATTTTAATAGCTGAAGCTTAGAAAGAGAAGAAGGATTTTAAATAGAAATGTCTTAACATTCTCACACATATTTTTACCCATAACATTTTGGAATTTACGTTCTAAGTCTAAAATCTTAACTCATGGACACCACAATTTACTATGAATTTATTTTTTAATGATTTCATATATTAAGCTGCTAAGTATGGTATGTTCAATTTTTTTTCATCAATCACTATAAAACTACAATCTTACGTCCAACATAAAATATCGTACAATAAATAACATCAAATTAGAAGCTAATGATCATGAATAAATGGAATTTTATTGAAGTGTTGACATTGCAGCAAAAAAGATAATACTACAAAAGTCTACAACCAGAATCTGCTGTGAACTTCGATAAGAACCACATTTATACTAAATAATATATTATGTTTTCCAAACTTAAAACCTCTAAAGTACAGAAGATTTTAAACATTTCAACTAATAAATAATGCTTGTACTTCATATACAAGATATACATTAGCAATTCATGGATTACGTATTATATGCATTACTATTTTTATAAAAGTAATTTTAGAATATAAGGCTTCACACTTACAGAAAATCTGACTTATATAATGCCTTTGAAACTATCTTACATCCTAAAATTACTGCTTATGTAAGAAGTCTAGTACAATTTCTGATTCCATAACAATATTCTACTCGTCGACAGATAAATCTGACACCATATAATGATAATCTTTTAATAAAGATTCGTGTTAGTCTATTTATCTATAGAGGTCTTCCACAAGGTTTGTGTTAGGTCCTCTTCTTTATGTATTCTTCAGTCAGCAGGCGGAACTACGATTATAGTACTTCCACTGTCTTTTCCAGAATATATTTCAGCTTTTTCTATACTTCTCACGTACACAACTTCGTTTATAAACCTCTCAGAATCATCTTCTTTAATACCTTCATCTCCATTCAGTTGGACGACTGAAACATGCTCTTTTCTAGTTTGTATTTCCTGATCTACCATTATTATGGGAGAATCAGGTCTTAGGTATACTGTTTGTGACGATAATACTTTACGGAATCTCATGTCTTTTGGGAGTGTTGATGAATCTCTTGTTTCTAATGCAGAGGGCGTGGCACTTCTTGTTCTATAGCTCGAATTTAGGCTTTTTGGAAGTGTGCTCGCATCTCTTTCAGTTTGAGTGCTTGTTGCATTAGGCACGCTATCAGCTTTAACAAGCCCAATATCTGTAAAGAATTTCTTAAACTTCTCAACGAAAGTAGGAGACTTAGCTCTATTAAGACTGTTTGTTAATCTTTCATTAGAATACTCTTGGCCATCTTCTTCTGTTTTCTCCGGTATGTTGGTCATGCTTTTATGTTTCTCTACTATATTAGATCTTCGTTTAAATTTATCTTCGTCGTCTTCGTCAATAAATGGAATTTCCTGTTGATTGTTTTCATTTCTAGTATCAACAGCAGCGTCTTTCATTCCTGGCTTTCTTACCGAAGCCTCAGCTATATATATCTGAGGTACACTAGTACTCGTATTATCTGTATGAATACCGCTATCAGCTAGACTACCATTAATATGGGAACTACCTGCACCTGTGCTTAATACTTTAGTAAGTTGTTCAGATAACGTCTCCATTCTGTCTTGAATAGAGGATCTGTAAATGTTATCTGCGTAAGAAGTACCAGGTTCTCTGACAGGTAAGTTGGAAGTGTCAAACTCTATTCGCCTTTGGAATGGACCCCTGTCCATGGTTTTTAACCTGTCAGATAGTACTGAAGGATATTCCGCTTTGGGCGGGGGATGTCTTTGATTCCACGTTGATATAGTAGTGTCAGTGAAGTCGCTCATGCTAGATCTCCTTGAAGACCTAGGTGAGAGTTTCGACTGTCTCATCATGTCTGGGTTGTAATCGAGGATTGGTCTCCCGATGTACATACGCCCTGAAGCAACATACTCGTGTGAATACGTGAGACTGTATAAGTCTGATTGTGATACATTTCAGTTTATTTTCATCTCACTCCCGACGACAAATCTCATGCCGTTACTACGACATATTTTTCGACCAACACCGTTAGCACAAAAAAACACATCACAAATTGTTTGTACGTCAAAATAAATACGTAAATCGCGCGGACATAGACAAAACGGGCACAAGGCGTAAATTTTAAATTTTCTACTTTGGATAGGGGGATAAGAACAAAAAAGGATTGCTCACAAAACTGGGTTACAATCACCGGATAAAGGAAGGGAGAAGGTAAAAATAAACTGAAATGTATAATAATATATAGGTATCAAAATAATGTCGCATTCATGTTAGGGTTGGATTATAAACTACAGACTACAAAAATAAAATTAGTTAACACTACAACTAAATATTAGTATAGAAGTCGAGCATTTCAGTTTTGAATGAGTTGGATTTTTTTATTAGTCCTATCAAAGTTGACAACTAAATGGCCAGTTTCAGAGAAAAAATATAAAGAAAATTATCAACCAAATTAATAGGTTGAAAATTTATTTTCAAGTGCATAAAAAAATTCTTAAATTGAGTATGTATGTGGATGGTACATTTGGTGTACATAATTTTTTTAATCCAACTCATTTGAACTTAAAAAAAATATTAACATATAAAAAAACGTACCTGGCGTTTCAATTTCTTCTTGAGTTCTGGCCGGCTTGGCGATGCTCTTTCTCTTAGACGGAGAGTGTTTCAGTGCTGTAAATTTTTAATTTCGGTGTTAGGGCGGTTTAGTTTTTGAGTGACAAAATTAATTTGGAGTCCTTTTGTGACTTACTAATCATTGAAACAAAACTGACTTTGATGATTATACATAAATAAATTAAACGTATTTTGTACCGACAACATTGACGACAACAATTAAAAATTAATTTATCGAGCAAATCACAAAAATACTCCAGATTTTGTATAAAAAATAAAATGTCAATATGTTGCACTATTTTATAAAAGCAGTGCTGCCAAAATAAAATTAATTCACAGCATTGCAAAATAATAATGAAATTCATGAAATAAGCACATAATTGTTAAATAAAAAATCACACGATGTATGTGCACATTAAAATATCATTTCATTTTTTAGTTGCCTTGTCATTTTGTATACGATGAACATTAATTATAGACGTCATATTTATTAAAAAAATGTTTACTTTTCATTTTAATTTATTGTTGAATTAAATGAAAACTTCAAACAAAATCATTTCAATGTTCGCCAAAACAATCAATGACAATCGGCAATACCAAAAACGTGACAAAAAAATAACAACAAGAATAAAAACACATGACAAATTTTCTTTGCATAACGTAGTAAAAATACCGTGCTTGTCAGTTTTGAAAATTTCAATGAAGATTATTACGATAAGTAAAAAACATTTGATAGAACGAATAGAGCGATGTTATGCAATAAAGAGGGCATAATGTAATAAAAGGGAGTGTTATGTAATAAAAGAGGGTGTTATATAATAAAAGAGGGTGTTATATAGTAAAAGGGCGTGTTATATAATAAAAGGGGATGTAATGCAATGAATAGTGCGCTCGAAAGGTGGAGCCACATAGCAATTCGGATGGAAAACACCAAGGGGTAAATCCTTAAAGGGAATGATAGAACGAAATAAGAAATTGTCACAAACGTTTTGTTATTAAAAATAAAACTAAATTCATTGATATTCTGGCGTTATTCATACATCCACTTTATTTGTTCTGAAGCTTTTATACTATAATTGTTACTAATGTACAAAGTTGCACCGCAACCGCACAAGGCACAATACATTGACTGCACCTTTTTGAGAACAAAAAATCGACGCATATATAACGCCATCTGCTAAACCGATATCAAACAATCCAATCGCATCACATTCAATAAAATATAAATGTATACATTAATTACATAGTATTGAGTAAAAAATCCATTAACAATATATTACTTCAATAATATAACGCAACGTTACAAAGAAATATCACTTGCGGTGCTTTTTGTAATTTTAAATTACGAATGCAGAATAAGGTTACACTCAAAAAGTCAAAACCCCATTGCGTTATTTTTAAACGCAGTTACAACTAAGGAAAATTCTAGATAAACATTATTTTTATTGTCATTTTATTAATGTACCTACATATTTTGAATTTAATTTAATGTATTCGGACTTACAATTTGACATATTATTATTTCAACAACAATTAGTATCAATGCAATGTCTAATGCTAGTTTATTTATTGACAATTTTATGTGCCTTCTATTATGTCTTGATAATATTGTATGATCTGAGTTGGTCGAAATAAAGAATTATTAATATTAATTAATTAATTTGAATAGTTTGACTATATGTAAATTACTATTATTAAGGCTTAAAACTTTATAACTTGAATGTACGATTAATATACATTATCATTATATTTTTGACCAGTTGCAAACCTTGATGTTGCTGTTATATATTATATATTATTGTTATACTGGTAATAGACATCATAAATAACGCCAGAATACAGTTATTTTTCTGACAGATAACACTTTCGCAAACTTGACATTGACATACTGCCTCGTGTAGGTTTGTAACAATTTCATTAAAATACACACCAAACTAGTAATACAACTCTCAACACATTCAAATGGGGTCAAATATGGTAAACATGTACGAAAACACGTGTCATGCTTTGATAATAGGGGTCCCAATTTTATTTTTCGAACACAGGGACTTACTTAGACCTCCAAGGACCCGAGCGAGCATCCGATTTCGGACAAAAAATTGAGAAAAAAACAAAGATATTATTTCCGAATGGCAACATCACAATTTCACATGGCAACACTGGGAAGTTAGGGGCGTGCGTGACATATTTCTTTATTTAGAAAAAAAATAAAACCGTCATGCCTTTAAATTTAGAAAAAAGCATCCAATCATAAAAAAATAAATTAAGAGTGGCTAATACATGCCTAAAATTTGGCTTCAAAGTAAAATAAATTATATATTATGAAATTATAATATACACTCGTCAGCTATATCCTACGGTAAGTTGTGAAGGTGTTGGCATCCTAATATACTACCCCAAACATAATACATAAAAAATGCAACAAAACTTTTATTCAAATCAAATATGTATAAATTTATAACATTAATTCTATGTTTATAATAATAAATGTATTTACATATAACTAATAAAAAAAAACTGAATCATTCTATAATTTTATGTCGATTTCTTAATAATTTATTGTTATTTTTAATTTTAGACATCAAAAAGATATCATGGATCTTTCCCAATTACTTTGACTACTATAAAACTACTAAAATTTCGATTAAAACAGTTTTACACAATAAAAATATAACAATTAACGTAAGTAAGTAAACTACCCAAGATAAGATAAATTTTCAAATAAACACCAACACCGTCACAGCTACACAAAAAACGCACACATTCACATTAGAAAAAAAAACAGAACTCGTCAAAACAAAAAAAAATAAACGCTTCTAAATTCAAACACATAAGATGCCCTACAGTACCTATGTAGCTGGTGACAAGGGTCCTAAACTTGCGATGGTTCCCTTTAATCTCGGGTAGGTCCACTGATTTGGGGAGAATGAATAGGTTATTTTAGGGTAATTTTGTTTACGACAATGGCAAGTTTCGCTTTGTCATTCATATTTTATATGAATATTTGAATGGAAAACAATGAATATTATATTTTTTTTACATTTTATGAATAAAATGTTTATTACCACTGCTTCTCTCTTCCAGTGGACAGGTAGGGTTGTCAAATAGCTAGCCCGCTAACGAAAATGAATATTTTTTTATGATGGGAGATGTGCAGTTCCTATAGCACGAATAACTTGACAAAACTTATGCGTATCGCTTACTTAGACAAAATAAAAAGCGCGCTATATTTTACAGTCGAAACTATTAGATTATTTGTGATAGCAGTCGCACGAGATAAATTTAATATAGTGTAGTGAAAATAAGTGCATGCGCTGACGCGGTCGGGAGCGCATGTACTCGTGAAGCTACTCTGTAAGTCGCGAAACCGGTCGACATCGAGCAACTCAACTGTTTTAACATAAGTGAAATCGGATTCAAAATTGTTTATGTATATAATATACGTAGACGATACTTTATTGCAAATATTCGTGCTATGGCAACCAGTGATCTTTATTATAATTCGAGAATAATTTTCTTTATTTTGCTAACAAAGCGAAACTTTTTATACAAATTCGAAATTCACGATAAAATGGTATCTGTAAGTTTTAATCAAAATGGTTGATGTAATTACAATATGTAGCAACGTGTAGTAATACTGAAATGTTTGCACGATTTTCAAGGCAATAAATACCAGCCAATAATGTTGACACCAAATGTAAATAATCTTCAGTATTATTTTCGACAACCCTGAAATATTGCATTGAACTTCGCCAAGACGTATGGATAAAAGTAGCACCATCTAGTGAGTCGGCGCAGCAACTCTTTCAAAGTGTACTATATCTGACCTTCCCCTCACACCCGTAAACGCGTATAATTGGTTAACAGCGCCATCTAGCTCGATATTAAAATTAACGTTAATTAACTAAAATCGCTAGTTGCGTCTTGGAATCAGCAGACGAATTTCGTGTTCTAGGGTTGCATCTGGTTATATTCTGAATACCTTGTCATGTTAAAACTTGAAAAGTGAATCATTATCTAAAGTACTGTACTAAAAAGTAAATTATGTTTGAATACATTTCAATATTACTACACTTTATAAGACTGCCTTAATACACTGCTACATAATTTAGGTATTTTATAATATTGACAATATTTTTACATAACTTACAAATACCATAAAGATTTTGGTTAAATTACAAGGCTATATACTATATAAAACAAATGTCTGAAACTTCAAAATGTACAATAAAAAACCAATCTCATTGCACGTTATAACCTGTACAACGTCTCTTACCACGTTAAGTAACTAATTTACTTATGGTTTTATATGCAAGGACCTAGACCAAAGAGTTTCAATTCACGAACATCGTGAGATTTCCGCCGAATAAAAATTGCCAAAGGACAAGTTATCTATGAGCATCTGTCATATGTCATTTGATTAGCCAATCAGGAGCGTCAGAATGGATAATAGACAGCTAAGCAAGTTATCTAGATATGTTCGTGATATTTTACCAAATCCTCAATATATATTAAAGAGGACATTTTACATTTTTATATGAAAATAGTATGTGAAATATTATGTATTACTATATTTTTTACAAAAATATGGAGCAAGCCTATTGCCATATATATGTTGAACATATATGCTGAACAGAACTTGAGCTAAGGGTCTCAGGTGCGACAATTTAGGCCACTCTCAACGAAAATTATATAAAATAAATTAATTAACATACACCTACTGAATATTTATTAGAGATTGGCTTTTAAATTTTGATGTTTCAAACATACAGAAAACTTACATTATCCACCTTTGGGTTAGACAATTTACATAAAGCTTACAACGGGAGTTTGATTCTTAAAACTACAGAAATAAGGTCCAATTTGATACAGTAGTTTTACTGGAGATATGATAGAAGCGAAATGGTGTTAGCTTTTACTAATGATTGACTGGATTTTGTAAAATTATATAACAGTATGATATAATGCTGATTATTTATTATGTCCCGAAATACTGAATACATTATACTGAAAGTAAGATTATGAAACCCGGGAAGAAGTAAATAGTAAGGAATCGCGATCTTATACAACAATGAAAACGGTCCAAATTGTATATCATCAAATGACTGTAACTTCACCGTTTGTATAGTACCACCAACTTAACTGTGCAGTTCGCGAGGGCGCTGCTGGTCAAGGAAATCAACTACAAACTGTCACAATTTGAAGGAATGTTGTAGTTATTTTTTCTGCCGCCTGAACAGATAAGTTGGTGGGACTGTATGTGCTTTGTCTCCTTCTTAAGAGTAGAGTGCACGGAACGCATTCCATATAAACGTATTTTCGTGATATTTTAAATACCAAGTGTTCAAACTCAGTGAAATTTTGTATGCATATTGCTGAGCCTAAAATCTAATACTCGCATAGTCACAAGTAACGAACTGCACTGCGCCCGTCACCCTGACACATACAGTTACGTGCCTGTAATTTTACTGGCTCTAAAGGACTGCTGCCGGAACACACAGTTATGTGCTTAGCCGATTTTCTACTTGAGGGTGGTAGCTAGCCAGGCGGGCATTTGCAAAATGCCCTTCCACCGTGCATTGTAGCTCAAGCCTGCAGCGAGGATCTCACCATGGACCTGTGGCACTGCAGTCCATAGCTATAACCGCTCGGCCATCATTGCTTCAAAAAATTTCTTCTTTATGTCTTATTTTATACATTGCCAGAATATGTGAACACGATAGCAGGTATGGATCATATTTTTAAATATTTTTTTGGGCATTGCATTTATTTTATGTTTATTTCATAACAAGTGTATCAGTAGTAAAATGTTGAAAATAGGCAACCATCCTATTTATGGAAAGAGGTCAAGCACATTCCTCCAAATTTGGACCGTTTTCTATAGTAATTAGCGCGCGTTCTTCTCATATAACGAGGATACAACCTCCTTGCAGAAGAAGACGGCAGTCACGAGTGAAAGAGTCAGAATGATACTTACACGAAGGTATCTTCTTGAATACCGTCTTGCCCATGAAGTCCAGAAATCTCTGCGCGTAAAAACTTGGTCTATGTACGGAGACGGTATCCTGAAATCGTATTAAAAGAAAAATGGTTGATACAATGCTTAAAAAAACACATATGTGAACATATCGACACATTTTGAAGCGCTCGTAGCTTAGTTTGCTTAGCCGTTTTTTACCTATCAGCTAAGTTAAGCAACGTCCGCCGCGATCATGACTTGGATGGATGATCACAAGTGACACTGATTTATACACGCTAACACACATAAGTTTTTTTATTTATTTAGAAATTGTGACGGATGAAGCACGAGGCCCACCTGATGTTAAGCGGACTAATCTCTGCCTATAACAGATGCATTTAGTCACAAGTCACGAATTGCACTACGCCCGTCACCTTGAGACATAGTTGTTATGTCTCATGTGCCTGTAATTTCACTGGCTCTCAAGGACTGCGGCCGGAATACACCGTTAGGTGCTTGGCGACAGATTTTCGATGTCGCTAGCCAGGCGGGCATTCGCAAAATGCCCTTCCACCATGCTTTGAAGCTCAAGCCCGCGGCGGGATGCGAACCATGGACATGCGGCACGGCAGTCCATAGCCAATGCCACTGAGCCATAACTGCTTCATGCTGCACATTAGTACACATTCAAGTATTTTCCCCGTTTAAAAATAGTACAGGTGCCGATATGATTGCAGCATAGAGATAAAATAAAACTCACCATTCCAAGAACAAACAGCATAAAGTGCGCTTTCCGCTCCGGAACACCACCCGAGCGTAAGCTGTATACACTGAAAAGCTGAGCGAAGCGAGCAATATAACTTACCCCGTCGTGAATCATGCTCTTCCACGTATGCTCAAGTTTCTTGCGGAACCGATATGACTGTAGGATGTCTATGATGCCCAGGAAAAGGAGGAGTCGCTCGCCTCGCGCATTCCGAGCTGGAATACCGCCCGGACTGAAATGAGAAAAGACGAAAAATTGTAGGTAGTCCAAATTAGGCATGTCAAAAATCATTTTAGCAAAGTTTTTTTTTTATTAGTAGCCTTTGACCACTATCTCTCCTGATGTTAAGTGATGATGTGGTCGAAGATGTTGTTCATGCTAGCCTAGATTTACTGGACAACTGCCGGAACATACCGTTAGATGCTTGGCGACATATTTTCTACTTGAGGGTGGTAGTTAGCCAGGCGGGCATTCGCAAAATGCCCTACCCCCATGCTACAACGACTGCCATCGTAAGACATCAACCGGGGCCGACGGCTTAACGTGCCCTCCGAAGCACGGAAGCACTCAGTAGTAATGTCACTAGCGGTCATACAACTCATGACCGTTGCGGACGTTGCTTAACTTAGCTGATCGATTAAGAACGGCTAAGCAAACTTCACTACGAGCGCTTTAATAAAAGTTGTTTGACTTTCATCATTATCAAATAATAACTATTGCACATCCACGCGTGTTTATTTTTAATTAAAACGCTCAGCCTTAGGTAACATATTCTCTGAAATGTTCGTCAAACCCTTGCTAAGTTGACAAACTAAATACCCTGATTGGTGAATGGTATTATAACGAGATATGTGACCAATGAGCGCTCAGTTTCAGTGTTTTAACTGATCAAAAGTTTGACAAACGTTCTAGAAACTGGGGGTAATGAAACGTTTGATAAAATCTTGATTAGTTGACAAAAATATACTCTATGCTGATTGGTACTCTATGACGAGATAGGTGACCGATGAGCGCTCAGTTTGTGTTTTAACTGATCAAAAGTTTGACAAACGTTCTAGAAACTAGGGGTAATGAAACGTTTGTCAAAACCTTGATTAGTTGACATAAATATACTGTATGCTGACTAATCAATGGTATCAATAAGCGTTCAGTTTGTCCGTTAACTGGTCGATACTATGACAAACGTTCCAGAAATTGGAAGTAATGAAACGTTTGATAAATCTTGATAAGTTGACAAAAATACTACTGTATGCTGATTGGTAAAGGTATTCTATGAAGAAATAGGTGACCAACGAGCGCTTAGTTTCTGTGTGTTAACTGATCAATACTTTGAGAAACTTTCCAGAAACTAGGAGTAATGAAACTTTTGTCAAAACCTTGATTAGTTGAAAGACTAAAATACACTGTACTCTGATTGGTGAATGGTATTCTATGATGTGATAGGTAACCAACCAATCAGCAATATTTAAATATGACAGAAAGTATGCAAACATACGTTACCGGCAAGTCTTGCCTTGCTGCATCAATATATATATAGCATTCTTATTGAAAAAGACGTGCATTAAAATTTAAGGAAAAATTAAACTGTCCAGCAACCGCTTCCATAGCATAATTGGAAATGCACCAGGGCGCTATTCTGGGATTGCGGGTTCAAGTTCCGCTGAAAGTTATTTTTTTCAATTCAAAACAATTTCTGTAATTTTATTTTATGGGATTATGATTAATCCCGTATGAGGCCTGATATCAAGCAGTAACCTCTGCCTATAACAGATGAATTTCGTCACAAGCGACGAACTGCACGGGGCCCATCACACTGAAACATAGTTGTTATGTTGTCTCATGTGCCTGTAATTTTAAAAAACTTACTGGCTCTCATGGAATGCTGCTGGAACACACTGTTAGGTAGCTAGACGAGCAACAGCAAAATCCCCTTCCACCAAAAGGGTAAAGTTCAAGGCAGCAGTGGCGATCGAACCAGGGACCTGCAGCACAGTAGTCCATAGCAATCATCGCTTCGAAAATTAGTGTAAACAGGGCTCTTGCCACTTCTTCAGGAAACAGTAGTGTCTTTAATTGTAGGTTAGTAAATCTGGTTTATACTCACGGTACGTCCTCTTCTTCATCTATAGGTTCGCTTTCTGCATGGATTGACTCCATCGCCGTGGAATGTGCGACTAACCGCTGACGGTTTATTGATCTGGAATAAAATTGGATATTTTATCGGAATATGTTCTATATCACAAATAGAAATAAGCAAGGCAATCCCGTAACTACTCTAGAGACAGAAAGGTTACAGAGGAAGGCAAACAACCCAAGACATGGGAAAATAAAGAGAAGAGTTGCCTTAAATGGACATTAACGGTAAGCGTTAGGAGGCCTTTGCCTACAGGCACTCTGAAAAAAAAGGCATTATATAAACTGAACTAATAAGCTTTGTCCTTAGACAAAGCTACGTATATTATAAAATAAAATCCTTTTAATATTGTTATGTTTGCAATAGTGCCTGCTTGGCGAATAACATTACTAAATTACTAAAGAAAAAAATATAGTCATGTGCGGGATTCGAACCCGCGTCCATCCACCCCTTTAGCCGGGTTATGCTCTAGCCCCATCCCGATACGATGGTTAAAGAACGAAAGCAAAAATTAGAGTTATGAGTCAATGTGTCATGTTAGCTCAATTGATTAGAGCATACCTCGGCTAAAGGGGTGGATGGACGCGGGATCGAATCCCGCACATGACTACTACATGACATGAATAATTTATTCTCTCGTAAATTTGCAATTTTGTAATAAAATTCTTTATTTGTTATCTAATCCGCGGTTTTTGAACGGTTTGTCAAGGGCTTGATTTGTTTACTGACTGTATATTGAAGCTGATTGGTTGCTTGTTGCGTCATTGGTTACTATTGACCAATGAGCATTCAATATATAGTCAGTTCGCTATTCAAGACTTTGGTAACGTTCCAGAAACTGGAGTTAAGTTAATAATGAAAATTCTTTAATAAAACTGTTTTAGTTGAAACCTGAATCAACAATTTATATTATACCCTGTCCGTTGTGTTATTCGCCTTTTTTTTGGTGCTGATACGTAAGCCTTTGACCAAAATCTCAACTGATGGTAAGTGATGACGTGGTCGAAGGTGTTAACAGGCTTAACCTAGAATTACTGGCTCTCAAGGACAGCTGACGGAACACACCGAGAGGTGCTTGGCGACAGATGTTCCACTTGAGGGTAGCTAGCCAGGCGGGCATTCGCAAAATGCCCTTCCATGGAACTGCTGCGCGGCAATCCATAGCCAATGCCACTGAGCCTCTTTGTCATAATCACTGCTTCGGCGTTTTGACTCTAGCTCATCCAAAATTGATGAGATAACTTTGCTATATAAATCCCCCTGTTTACACCGTGATGGCTTAGCACAGCCTGATTTTGATTACATATCGTCAGGCTGTTAGTTAGCACTGAATACGCGGTTAGCTAGAGAGAGCAAAGATTTATGAATTATGGTAGCCATTGTACTTGTTGCGTGGCAAATGTCTGTTTCAATTAATAATAACATCTCTATAGTAATTAAACAACTTTATACGGTTTAAATCGCATATATTTATCATTATTTTGTCCCGAAGACAAACCCAACCACTACTTTCGGTTCAACAATCAAAAAATCCTCGCCAGAGAGACCCGGTTTATGCCAAGAATGTTACGCGAGGGTATTGAAATCAAAAAGTACCCAAATTTCAATAGAGATGATGGTTGGCAAGTACCACCTGCTTGGGATCCTGTTATGAAATTAATTAAATCCCAAGGCCGACACAAATCTGCAAGGCCTCTGGACACTGTGAGCGAATACTGCGTGAATAGGGAACGTTATGATTAATATTAAAAAAAATCTGACGGTAGGACAAATAATTTCTTAATAACTTATGTGACTAATAAAACCAATTAGTCACCCCGTGACCACGATCACTGCTAAGCATCTCACTCAGTTAGAATAAACATTTGTTATTCGTTATGTAAAGCTGCAAAGTTGTTATTTAGCGAGTACTTACATTGAAACCTGAGGAAACGAAAGATTCTAGGTTTAAACCACGAGCGAAGCGAGAATTTCAAAGGTACGAGACGCAAAATAACATTGCGTATCCTACTATCCACTTTTTCACCTCACTCTAGCTAGCTCCCTATATTACATAAAATAGTTAATTTGCATTTCTTTTTATATTACAAATTAAAAGTAAAATTACTATTATCGTTAATATTGAATGTTAATTTACTGTTACGACATTTTAAAAACATTTCCAACTCCACGCTGATTTCGAATGATAAACACAACCTTTCCGAACTTGCGAGATGAAGTTTTTTTCTGTTATCACTATTAATTATGGTTTTATTTCACACTAGCTTTCAAGCCGCAGCTCCACCCGTGCGTGTCAGATATCACGCAAAACCAATAACCTCTTTTTGTGCAGTTGGATAAAAACTATCCGATGTCCTTTCCCGGGTCTCAAACTATTTACATTCGAAATTTCATCCAAATCGGTCAAGTAGTTTTTAGGTTTATTTGTTGCATACAAAAATACAAATCTGTCCTCTTTATAATGTTAGGGTAGATAAATCTCTTACATATATCGTAAGTGTTGTTCGTAGCATGCTGTCTCATCACATGCAGATACAGAATAGTGTAAACAGGGGTCGTCTTGATATTTTGAAAATACGATGCAATATCAAAAAGATGGTTGATCTGTTTTTATCGATAGATTTATAAAGACGTGAAATGGGGTATTTCGCTATCAATGTCTTATTACAATTATCACAAGTACGGAGTGGAAAGAATTTCGGTCAATGACCCCGGCTGTTCATCTCTGTTATTTTCCTACAAACGATTGCCCTTGGACTGAGTCAATGACTTTTCATGCACGATTAGTTACTTCCATTTTTGCTAAAGTCTGGATTTTGCATTTAAAAATAACACAAATTGTTTGGCGAGCATAATAACTAAGACTGTCAGTACATCATGCATTTCATTAGGGTGTGAGAAACCTAATTACAGTTTGTAAGTTGCATTTTAGAGTTAGAAATACTGTGCAGTATAAAATGTGCCTCATCTGAAATTCCTTTTAATTTTTATCTGTCTACCCCCAAATATCAAAAATCTATAGACTCATAGATCTTTGTTTGTATTAGTCTTATCTTAACCTGAAGAAAGCCAAAATTTTAATTCATATTATTTTATTTCAAGACACACATTTGATCTGCACAGATTTCACGCTCAACAAGTTAACACGTTCACAGTAGGATGTTAAGAGGTAAGAATGCACATTCTAAAGTTTGCCGCTCATATATCAACCCATTGTTTCAACTCGAAATTAGTCGATTTTACATAATGAATATGATATTAATTCCACAATGGAAGGAGTACTTTACAATATATGACGATAAATTTGCATCTAACGCAAAAGAAATATGCAACATTGCGTGGTAGAGTACAGAGTAAGGCTCTGTCCTTTTAATAGACATCATACATTTATTTTTTTGCACCCAATTAAAACCTCTAGAATCCAACTTTTATTCATTGAATGAATACGCAAAAAAGAAACGAAAAACTATATGACATGCCTGTCAAATGTTCGAATGTGTAAAAATTTGGTAAATTTTCAGTCTGTCTAATACATCTTCGAATATCTTCATGGATTGTAGGATATTTTTCGACTTCGAAAATGGAGGAGGTACTCAATTCGTCTGTAGTTTTTTCGACTTAATAGGGAAATTAGGCGGTATTGTCACTAAATATTTTTTAAGTGTTATATAAAAACTTTAATTTAATATTTTATTCAAATGTTTGTTATTATTATTATATATATAGATATCCGCAAAGTAACACCAGAATCTATTCTTATAGCAATTGAATAGTTGATTTCGAGTTGAAAAATGACAGGGTTGTCAAGTGCGCGACAAACTTTAACACAAGGAAATATTAACGGTTAACGGCAATATATAAAACATATCGTACTGTGTCCTTTTGACTTGCATCCCAAAGTCCTCCTTGCCTTGTTCAGATCTGAAATATACACCTTCACCTTAGAAATAACTAGATCGTAATAATAACAAATTTATATTATTTTAATAGTGCATTATGCAACAAGTGCGCGAAGTTGTTTATTACAATCAAGACGGATTTTAGTAAATATAATCCTAAATGGATATATAAACAACTTCGCGTTGAATAACTGTTTTTATGTTTTCTATATTTAATACTTCGTTAAATACAGAGGACATTTTTCAAAGATGTTTTATTTAATGACAGTAACAACAGTAAATACGCGTATACCAGAGTTAAATCTTTTGTTTTTACGCTTTCGCTAGTTACTCGGTTCATTCTTTTGGCCAACACCAGTTTTCTTGGTTTAAGATAATAATAAAGTTAAATGAGCAAAAATTATTGACAGTAAGTGGTAGCGCATGTGTCCTAAAAGGCGCAAAATTTTACATTTATTAATGTATTTTTAAACCTATCTAATCGAAATAAAGTACATTTTACAATGCTTTGGAAGTAAAGTGTTTGTAACAAAAATGTGAATATTAAAACAGATGTGTAGCGAAAACGCCCGTTCTCATCTGTCGAGTGTTATATATCAATACGAAATCTGTAAGTACAGTGAGAATAGTGCAGCAAGTGTAATAAAAATACATGTTGTAACGACCATACTAAGAGTCTGATAGCGCCAGATGATGTTTTTAATGCACGGAAAACGACCTCGGAGCTTCAACGACCATCGCGATGGATCATCAATGAATATAAATGATTGGGTAAGCTACTCAACGTTCACTGATCATTACGCTCATTCTGCTCATTTTGCTTTTTTCTGCTCATTTCGCTCTTTTTACTTATTTCGCTCACCTAGTCCGGTTAAGTCCGCTTCGCTTGGGCTCGTCGTCGTCATCGCTCTGTCCGCAGTCGGAGCGTGCGCGCGCTTCGCTCTTCTCTCTTTGCGCCTCGTCTAGATTGTGAATGCCGACTAATAGAGAGTAGTCCATAATCTGTAAGATAAATAATAGTTAAAACTTTGTCGGTAAGGCTTGAACATCAAAGCCACGAGTTCCCTAGTTCGTTCCCCGGGTCACCCAAGTGTTATTGATTAGATTATAGAAAAACCCTTTGAAGACATACATGCCTAAAGATGTTTTTTTATAAGTATCACTTTTGTATACTTCGAAACCACAGAATGAAGTACTATAATCTAGCTCAAGTTTCGTACTATCGAAGGTGACATTAAAGCCAAAAGGACTTAAAAGCTCCAGGTAGCAAGCTTCTTCATCAAGAGTTCGTCTTAGTGTATACCACAGTGTGAGATATTCTGTCTCGAATCAGTGTGGACACACTACTGTGTTTAAGCGTGATGGGCACTGGAGCAAGTGAAATAAATAAGCGAACGAGGCATAAGAATTTGGCATTTAATTCAGTACATGTAACCAATCTCTAACTAACTATAAAACCATAGTCGACTACAACCTGAAAATGGCTATACAAAACAGAAACGAAGAGGTCGTGGAGGCTCTAACTAAAACAAGAAGGGAGGGGGGGGTGAAAAAAAAAATATTTATATATGTATGGACTCACTTTAGCTATATGATATTTGAAGAATTAGAATATTGATAAATTTGGAGAATGAAGTCATAGTTTTAAAATTATTAAATGTAAATAAACACAAATTAAAATCAAATAAGAGTACGGACCACGAGTCTTTAGTGTGTAGCATAAAAATAATAATAAAAAAAAAAAAACAAAAAAAAAAATAAAAAAACTAAATATTTAATAGCCTTGCTGAATAAACTATAATACATTTAACAAATTACTAGAGCACAAAACTATATGTTGCGAGCGGGAATCGAACCCGCGTAGAGAAGGTGGGTGGAGCTCACCTTCTGAAAAACTGACATCTAACACAGCAATCTCAATACGCCTGCAAAGCGTGGCGATTATGGCTCCTCTAATGGAGGAGCGGGGTGCCGGACTAGAATATCTCTCCCCTATCTCTAGCCGTGGGTGTCGTAAGATGTAACTAAGGGGGCTAACACCTGGTGCGCAGCAGTACTTTCTGAGGAACTGATATGCCACACTGCGATCCCCAAAACGCGTGCCAAGCGTGGCAAAACCCCCATAATGGGGGAGACTGAGTTCAGCAATGGACAATCCTGCTGATACAGTACAGTATAATGGAGGAGACCTTTGTTGAACACTGGACGGTATTGTTGTTGATGTGACTATAAGAAGAAAGGAATGCTATGGATGGAATAGTCAGTATAATAGACTAATCTTTAAGAAGCGCTCGTAGCGAAGTTTACTTAGCTGTTCTCAACCGATCAGCAAAGTTAAGCAACGTCGCCCCCGGTCATGAGTTGGATGTGTGACCGCTAGTGACATTACTACTGAGCGCTTCCGTGCTTCGGAGGGCACGTTAAGCCGTTGGTCCCGGTTGTCGTATTAGGATGGCAGTCGTTATAGCATGGTGGTAGGGCATTTTGCAAATGCCCGCCTGGCTAGCTACCCTCAAGTAGAAAATCTGTCGCCAAGCACCTAACGGTGTGTTCCGGCAGCTGTCCTTGAGAGCCAGTACTTCTAGGTTAGCCTGAACAACATCTTCGGCCACATCATCACTTACCATCAGGTGAGATAGTGGTCAAAGGCTACCTACCAGACATAAAAACAAAATAAAAAATATATAATCTCCTTATATACAAAAACGACTTGTGGGCAAAAAGCAAGGCCAGTTAATTTTGTGCATTCAGCGGTCCCTCGCGCGTCATATATTTAGCAAGAAGTGTATGAGTTCGAATCAATAGACGGAACGCTGCTGTACCATTATTGCCTGATCATATTTGTGAGCAAACGAAGTTGGTTGTCGACTCAACTAGTAGTTATTAGTAGGAGCAAATAGTCTTTACTCTTATAATCCTTATTTTTAATTACCGTTACAAGAAATGGACCACGAAAACATTCGTACGAACTTAAGGAATAACCGACCCAAGTTTGGTACCGAACGAATTTGATACACCTCCAAAAAAAATTTACTAAAATCTCAATACTTTAAAATTTCCAAATAGCTCCAGGTACTAATTCTATCCTATTACAACTAACAAAATTCATTTGAAATTTGGATAGCAAACTTCAAGATACGTTTGGTAGCGCTCGTAGCGAAGTTTGTTTAGCCGTTCTTAACCGATCAGCAAAGTTAAGCAACGTCCGCCGCGGCCATGAGTTAGATGGGTGACCGCTAGTGACATTACTACTGAGCGTGCATGTGCTTCCGTGGGCACGTTAAGCTTTCGGTCCCGGTTGTCGTCTTAGGATGGCAGTCGTTATAGCATGGTGGTAGGGCATTTTGCAACCTGGCTAGCTACCATCCTCAATTAGAAAATCTGTCGCCACGCATCTAACGGTGTGTTTCGGCAGTTGTCCTTGAGAGCCAGTAATTCTAGGTTAGCCTGAACAACATCTTCGATCACATCATCACTTACCATCAGTAAGAATGTGGTCAAAGGCTAACCTACCAGGCATAAAAAAACGTGTTATAAGATATACAATACAATACAATACATACAATGCTATATTAATTTTTTTACAATGTTATACAATACAATGCTATATTTTCGGCAGGAAACGTGCCTAAAAACACCTCGTTTTTGTGTTTTGGCCTTACCCTTCACCTTAAGTCACATTCACTGTTTCTACTCTCTCTTTCTCTTTATGTCTCACTCTCACCTTAAAGCTCTCAAGCACTCGACAGTCCCGTTGCATGGTTTTGGTAAGCGCGTTGTAGGTGTCCGCCTCGAGGAATATCCCTTCTGGATGCAGTTCCATGAAATCCAGGTCTTTGTATGTTGGGGAGCTCTTTTGCCGTTCTGATTTACTTGCCTGTAAATAAAATATACCATTTTATTTTGTCCTTATTACTTATATACACCGTGTCCCAAAATTCAACGATAAGCCGGCATCGGTGCATGGACCTACTCATGACTACTAGGGAAAAAATAAAAAAAAAATTATAACTCTTTTTTTTTTTTAATTACAGAGACTTTTATAAAGTTGCGCCAACTTTTAATAAAACTTGCCATGGTAGTGTCCATACTTTTTTTTTTTAACCCAGACTATAGAAAGTGCATAGAATGTTAAAATCTATGAAAATTATAAGAAAAAAATTTTTTTTTACTGATTTTTGTAAAATAACTACAGACTTTCTGTAATTTTAAAGGATTGTGGTAGATAGCCGTCCTTCTTAGGTTGCTAATGCACAAAAAATATCAAAAATATGTCAAAAATTGTGGTCATGGTAGTTGAAAATAGCATAATGGGTATCGAATATCGATGAAATTTATAAAAGTCTCTGTAATTAATAAAAAAAAACAGTTATAATTTTTTTTTTTTTTTTCCGAGGAGTCATGAGTAGGTCCATGCACCGATGCCGGCTTATCGTTGAATTTTGGGACACGGTGTATATTCCCATGTCTAACTTATGGCTGTCAGACTTTGTCATTAAGGAAGGAAGGGTAAGAAAAGATCAAAGAAAAATGGAAAGGAGTATGTTGGGGATAAAACACTCCGACAAGATCGTAGATCTATCAAAGTAAGATCGTACTTCTGTTGCAGTTTCACAAAAGACGGCAGTAGATTGTTCATAGCGACAAAAGCACGTTCTTACTGTTGCATTGGTAACAGTCCAAACTGAAGAACACTGGCAGTAACAGAGTAAATAAAACAGTGATGTGTATGTTTTCATACCTTCCGTATGTTAATAGACTACTTGAGATCGTACTTCTGATGCAAATGACGGCAATACATTGTAGCGACAAAAAGCACATTTTTACTGTTGCATTGGTAACAGTCCAAACTGAAGAACACTGGCAGTAACAAAGTAAATAACACAGTTATATGTGTATGTTTCCATACCTTCCGTTTGTAAATAGACTCCTTGAGATCATACCTCTGGTGCAAATGAGGCCAATAGATTGTTCATACCGACAAAACGCACGTTCTTACTATTTATTGGTAACATATCAAAACTAAGAACTCTAGCTGGAAAACACTTAAACATAGTAAGTAACATGCATGTTTTCATACCATTCGTTTGTAATTAGATCCCTTAAGGGTGAACTGGCCGGCCCGTTCTCCATACAAACGCCGTTGGGTGATCACTCCCTTATTTGAGGATTTAGGTCCAAAATAAAGCATAATACCGATTGATCTCGTCATTATCTAGGCTTGTATGATGCCGAAATTTTAATAAAATAATTAACCTGAGAATTATGAGCCTCGAAACATTTTCATATAAAGTTTTCGAGGCTCATAACTTACAACTTAATTATCTTTTTAAAATTTTGGCATCATACAATCTAGGCTTGTATGATGCCAAAATTTTAAAAAGATAATTAAGTTGTAAGTTATGAGCCTCGAAAACTTTATATGAAAATGTTTCGAGGCTCATAATTCTCAGGTTAATTATTTTATTAAAATTTCGGCATCATACAAGCCTAGATAATGACGAGATCAATCGGTATTATGCTTTATTTTGGACCTAAATCCTCAAATAAGGGAGTGATCACCCAACGGCGTTTGTATGGAGAACGGGCCGGCCAGTTCACCCTTAAGATCGTATTTCTGATTTGCATTGGTAACAGTAGAGAACTACGAACTTTAGCAGGGACACAATTAAACATAGTAACAAACATGTATGTTTTCATACCTTTCGTTTGTTAGTGGAGCCCTTGAGATCGTACTTCTGATGCAATTTAACAAAATACAGCAGAAGATTGTTCATTGCGACAAGACGCGCGTTCTTACTGTTGCATTAGTATCAGTAGAGAACTACGAACTTTAGCAGGGACACATTTAAACATAGTAACAAACATGTATGTTTTCATACCTTTCGTTTGTTAGTGGACCCCTTGAGATTGTACTTCTGATGCAATTTAACAAAATACAGCAGAAGATTGTTCATTGCGACAAGACGCGCGTTCTTACTGTTGCATTAGTAACAGTAGAGAACTACGAACTTTAGCAGGGACACATTTAACCATAGTAAAAAACATGTATGTTTTCATACCTTTCGTTTGTAAGTGGACCCCTTGAGATCGTACTTCTGATGCAGTTTCGCAAAAGACGGCAGTAGATTGTTCATAGCGACAAGACGCACGTTCTTACTATTGCATTGGGAACATAACAAAAGTAAGAACTCTACCAGGAACACAATTAAACATAGTAAGTAACAAGTATGTTTTCATACCTTTCATTTGTAAGTGGATCCCTTGAGATCGTACTTCTGATGCAGTTTCACAAAAGACGGCAATAGACTGTTCATAGCGACAAGACGCACGTTCTTACGATTGCATTGGTAACATAACAAAACTAAGAACTCTACCAGGAACACAATTAAACATAGTAAGTAACAAGTATGTTTTCATACCTTTCGTTTGTAAGTGGATCCCTTGAGATCGTACTTCTGATGCAGTTTCACAAAAGACGGCAATAGACTGTTCATAGCGACAAGACGCACGTTCTTACGATTGCATTGGTAACATAACAAAACTAAGAACTCTACCAGGAACACAATTAAACATAGTAAGTAACAAGTATGTTTTCATACCTTTCGTTTGTAAGTGGATCCCTTGAGATCGTATTTCTGATGCAGTTTCACAAAAGACGGCAGAAGATTGTTCATAGCGACAAGTCGCACGTTCTTACTGTTGCATTGGTAACAGTATAAACCGAAGAATTTTGGTAGTAACGTCCGTGGGTTCTGTAAAAAAGAGAACATTTTGTGAATATTACAAAAGAGACAGTACGATATTAGACTCATTGTAAATAAGAGAAGTTAAATAAGCGAGCATTTGTTTTCCAACCAAAGGTTTTCAATTCGACATTTATTTTTACGTGTTTGTTATGAATTGTTTTTGGTCCTTATTTTTTGTTGGTCGAACACAACACTGAAAAGTATGGAATAGCTTGTCTTGTCTTAATCTATTGCCAAGCACCTAAAGGTTTGTTCCAGCAGCTATCTGTATATATATAGTTGAGAGAACAGCATCTTCGACCACATAACACTTACCATTATTGGTAAATGAATCAGGTGAGTTAGTGGCTATGAATAATAATAAAGTCGAACCTACTAGTGTGAGGTCAGTGTTTTGAATCATCTGGCTCTCAAGTACAGCAGCTGGATCACTGTACTAAGTACTTGGCGACCGATTTTCTTCTTGAGAGTATTAGCTAGCCAGGCGAGCATTCATAAAATACCCTACACCTGCCATAGATGTTGCTACTCGGCCATCACATCTATCTTACCTGATCGAGGTTCAAGTAGTATCCGGGCAGCAGCTTCTGCAGAAACTCTCCCTCTTTGTGCATCACTGTCTTTATGATGAATTCGTCGTCGTTCGTCAGATAGAATATGCTACCGGACGCGCCGGGGTTGCTCAGTTCGCGTAACGGGGCACTGCACATTGACATCTGAAAACAATTAACATATTCGATCTTACAATTAACATATTCAATCTTACAATTAACATATTCGATCTTACTATTAACATACTCGATCTTACAATTAACATATTCGATCTTAGGGTAACGATTCAAATACGCTTAATGTACAACGCAGACATCTACTGAACGGCTTCAGTTGAGGCGATGCCGATACGGCGCGGGATGGATTAGTGTGCGCTACCATTAATTAATGCCCTAATTATCCTGAAGGTATTTGGTGAAAGGAATGATTGACAGTACTTAAACCAGTGATCTGCGGTTCACTTATTGACTGCATTGAACATTTTAATATTGTTATGTTTGCAATAACGCCTGCTATGCGGATTACATTACAAAATATACGATAGAAAAGATATTTTTTTTCCGTACAGGACTTTTTTTCTATCTTTGTAATTTTGTAATGCTTAGAACATAATTTATTTCGAGCTGTATTGACATTGAGTTGACATTGTTTTTTTTTTTATTGACTTTCAATCAATGTAAGTACTCGGAAGTTTCTACTTATAATGTGACATTAATGAAAGCACTGTTCCTTTTATTTAAAGTATGCTATAATAATATTAAAACTATTAGTATTAATGCAATGTTTAATGTAATAGAAAATGTGCTGTGCCTTGTATTGTAGTAATTCTCGTTAAAAAATAATATTGTATGATCTGAGTTGTTCGAAATGAAGAATTATTATTATTATTAATTAGAAACTTATCAGCTTAATCCATGCCCATAGATAATTATAACAATTGAATTTCATTCAATTAATTCGGTTCGTGTGATGCTAATTAGGTTGCATTAGTTAGTATGCAGGTTATTATTGTTTGGGTAGCGAAAGCATTGTAGCGCTGAGGTGACCATTGATTGCTTTGAACTACTAATATGTACTATACAAAAAAAAATTGTTGTAAACCTTAGAAATTTTACAACATAAATACTCAATACAATTTGTCCGAAAAGAATATACATAAAAGTTCCAGTTAAATTGTATTTCAATAAACAGAACACACCAATACTACAACATAATAGCATTACATAATATTCCTTGTAAAGGGACGTATGATGTACATACTATTCCTGGTAAAGGGACGTATGATGTACATAATTATACTAGCGACCCGCCCGGCTTCGCACGGGTGCAATGTTGATACTAAATATATTACATAATGTCTTTATTCAACCACCGTTTGCAATGTAAGCGCAAAAAATTGTGTTTATTTACGACATCACATTAGAAACCTTTAAATTATCAGTGTTTCTCTACTATATTATGCATGTATCCTTTTCTTTATCCATCTCTATTTGTTTTGGGTATGGTTGGCTTCGTGTCTTTAGAACATAGACGAAAGCTTTCACTCATCATACACTACTGTCTATTGATGCGAAACCAAGTTGACAACCCCTCTGCTCTCTCAGAAATAGGTTACTTTGTGCCTGAGAATTATATTCGCATGGGCCAGTGGCGCCAGCTTCGACTACTAGCGCCCCCTTCAGGGATGCACACATTGCACGCGCGCAATGCACCGACGGCGAGGGCTATTACTCTTATCAACGACTTTCTAAACGTGGTCCAAAATGCTGACATACATAATGATTCTATTAGCCATATTTATGTGTATATGTTATCTTATTTAAATCGTATTTGGTTATTTTAGTTTGTACTGTTTTGTGTATAAAGGCATACCGACTATAAGTGTTACCTATGACATTGTGGATGTGTTGGCTTAGCTGTAAGTTCACAATTGTAAGTCTTAATAAATAAATACATAAATGTACAATTGTACACTGAATGCCACTGAAAAAGAATCAGCATTTAAGGCTCAGAAAAAATGCATTCGCGCCATATGTAGACTAGAATCAACAGAGTCCTGGAAGCCGTATTTTCAAAAATTAAAACTTCTTACTCTTCCGTCTATGTATATTTATGAAGCAGCTATTCACATGAGGAATAATCTTAGTGACTATAAAACGTTGGAAACAAAACGATATGATAATATACTATGCGCTCTAAAATAATAAAATAATTTTCTACGGCTTTAATTAGTAAAAGTGTGTTTGGCAAACGGATCAATATAAATAATAAATTAACGCAAACCATAAAAGAGGCAAAGAATATTGACATATTTAAATGGAAATTAAAGGAGTTTCTTATTGATAGGGTTTATTATACTATTGGGGAATTTCTTACAAATAAATATCTGTAAGAAATTCCCCAATCTGTAAATTAACTATTGACATGTGTAATATATTTTGGAACTAATGAAATGACATTGTAATAATAATTTTCTAAATTAAATTAGATGATCCTAGTAATTTTCACGCCTTTAAGGTTTAAATGTAGAGCCAGATATTATTTTAAGACCTGTACTGTACCTACATTATGGCAAAGAAATAGTTTGAATGTATTATACATATAAACTTTCTTCTTGAATCACTCTATCTATAAATATTTAATTAATTAGCGTTCAGGGTAAAAGATACGATTGGATTTTTAAACAACTTTAGCGTTTGAGCGTTTCTAAGAGGCACTGGAAGGGTGTTCCATAGACATACGGCTTCTACAGGAAACGATCCATGACAAAAGGAAGTCATAGAAGCGATTGATGACATTACTCCATGTTCTGCTGACCTAAAGCCTAGTCCATTGCGAAAGCATTTTTTTGTATTTTTGTTTCGCACTTACTTTGCCACATATAAATTGATTTTGATGACTCTATTTAGGGTTCCGTACCAAAAAAGGAAAACACGGAACCATCCTTATAGGATCACTTTCTTGCCTTTTTCTCAGTAACGCGTGGTGGTATCAAGCTAAAATTCATATCAAATACTCAGGTGTACTGTCCCTTAGAGCTGTAAGAAAATCGAACTTCTAAGCCAACGCAATCAAAAGATACAGCCGTTTATGCCGCAAATTTTCGACACTCGCAAGTGAATCAAAATCTACAGGGCACTTCCCGTGAACTCAGAATCATAAAATTTGGTACGAAGCAACGTCTTATAGGTTATAGCACTGAAAAGGATTTTTTTTAGTAACATCATATAAATAAAATACTTTTAATAATTATTATGTCATGGATTTCATTTAACAAAAATATAACATAACTTTTACTTATATACCTACATGTTTGTACGGAACCCTCAGTGCGCGAGTCCGACTCGCACTTGGCCAGATTTTATTTTAGTTTGCAAGACCATACTTGTTACATAGTTGAAGTGGCATTGGACAGGCCACATTGCTCGACCAACTGATAACCGATACGGAATAATCGAGTAGTTCCCATATTACAACGGAAGACGTATAGTTGGCAGGCCATTTAAGTGGACTGACGACATCGTTAGTCGCGATGGTAGCCCATGGTAACAAGCGGCTAATAGCCGTTCTTTGTGGCGCTCTATGGGGAGGCCTTTGTTCAACAGTGGACGCCTTCCGGCTGATGACCTAAAATTATCTAATATAAGGAATAGATTCAGGCGTTACTTTGCGGAAATCCATATTTAATAATAACAAATATTTTAAAAGTATTTAAAGTAAACATAAAATTCATTCTTAATAAAACACTTAAAAAATGTTTATAAAAAATATATCTAGCGACAATTCCACCTAATTTTCTTGTTAAGCCGACGTGACGTCACACAAGCCACGCAGCCAAACCGGAAAAGTATTCCACGCGTTTCGCTTCTAAACGAAGCATCCTCAGGAGGTCTTGACTCTACGAGCGCACGATCGAGACTCTCGAGATGTCTTCGCGCGTCGAATACTCTTCCGGTTTGGCTGCGTGGCATTTGTGACGTCACATCGGCTAAACAGGAAAATTAGGCGGAATCGTCACTAGACATAGACATATATATTTTTTATAAAGATTTTTCGTCCCAGCAAAAGAGCTCACTACATCTCCACTAGACCCGTCCTTAGCATCCAGATCAGTTCCATGAAGACACGGCTTCCAAGTAGATGACAAGAACCATCCTCCGTCTCTATTAAAGTTGGGACGCCTACTAATTTCAATAGATTCTCGGATCTTGCGAGGCACGAAGAACTTTTCTCTCGACAAGACCCGAGTTTTGTCGAAGCGGATATAGTGTCCTGCTCCAGATAGCAGAGAATGTCCTGTCACGGCTGTGCTGTTGATGTCCTGATTCTTCATAGAGCGTATGTGCTCCGTGATTCTAGTGGAAACGTTCCTGCGTGTTTCTCCGAAATTGGTTTCCTTATAATGTAAGCAAGATTTATTGGTAAAGGTTTCCGGTTTGTTATAAATATAGTGCTTATCCAGAAATGAATTTATATTATATTTTTGCCATAGTAAAAACGCTCAACAAATTAATCCTCGTCCATACCGCACGACCTCTCACGGCGGCGTCCGGCTCACGACTGGACAAATAGGAATTAGGCGCGCCGGTAAGTGTAAGATCGCAACCCGATTCCAATTCTAAGTACTAAGAATAAGAACCGAACCCGAAGGTATAAACCCATACTTAAACACTAAACAGATTTAGCAGGCACGTGCCCCAGCATTCGCAATGGAGATTATGAACGTTTTCCTCAGAGATAAAATATAAACAGAACGCAAACAATCTTCACGGTGATAGCGAGATAAAAAATCCAAAAAAAATATTAGTTCGTAATTTTCTAAGAAACAAAAGTAAGTAACTGTACAAATACACTAGAACCATGCCTAGTTCACTCCGCACAGGTACATTGACGTATCTGTTCGAGCGGGATTGTTCTACAGTGCGTGCCGCGTCAGAAGAGATCAGAGCTATGCGTTGCTATGCGATAGAAAGAGAGACAGCTTTTAGGTGAATATAAATTAAGTACTCCGTTCTTTGCGAGCTGAAGTGTACTTTATTGCTTCGTAGCTAGAGTCGCTTATTTATTGGAATAGTTTTGCGGATTGATCCTTCTGGTCCTTTTTATTCTGTGCCAGAGCTCGTTTGGTACCTACGTTAGCAGAGTGCAATTTTGTACACTAACGTCGTTCACAACCCTAGTCATTTTACCTAAATGTTAGTTTCTTCAAGCATTCATCATCATCATCATCAGCCGGAAGACGTCCACTGTTGAACAAAGGCCTCCCCCATAGAACGCCACAAAGAACGGCTATTAGCCACTTGTAACCACTGGCTACCCGCGACTTTTCGCGATGTCGTCAAACGATGTCGTCAGTCCACCTGGTGGGGGGCCTACCAACTCTACGTCTTCCGGTGTAGTGTGGTAACCACTCGAGAACCTTTCTTCCCCATCGATTATCAGTTCGTCGAGCAATGTGGCCCGGTAATTGCCACTTCAACTTGCTAATTCTGAGAGCTATGTCGGTGACTTAGGTTCTTTGGTGAATATCCACGTTCCGGATTTTATCGCGCAAAGACACGACATGGTGGCGTTTCTATACAAACACTTCAGTGCTTCGATGTACCTTCAAGCAATAATGTGAAAAATTAAAACGTTAGTATGAATGTGGTAAGAGACAAAAGCAAGAAATATCTGGATGCACGGCTACAATTGCATATCTTCATGTCTTCCTATAAGAGTCATAAGAAGAAACGAAGGAAAAATACCAGAGGTGGGCGGGCAGCAGCGCTTTCTGAAAAACTGTAATTTTGCACTGCGATCCCCAAGACGCATTATAAGGGGAGGCTGTGTCGAATATTTCAATATTTTCGGTTTTCATTATTAAGAAAAAACGATGATTGCCACAATTTCCCCTGGTACAACTGTTTGGATAAACTGTTTATTGGTGCCATGGAAAATTTCCTCTTTCAGCAACATATTAAGATAAACATATCGATTATGGATAACGATGTATGGATGAATATGGACTTGCACACCGTTGCCTAAAAACGAAAACTGAGACGTCTTTGATTGGGAAGTCTTTAATATGATCAACATATATTCACAGCGATCTTGCCCTTCCGATTTATATTAACACTCCTCGTGTACATTTCCTTTGACGATCTCCTCTGCTCCGATAGCAGCTATACCTATAGAACCTCAAAAAATCACCCTATACTCGTAGAAAAATCGGCCACTTACCAGAAAATCATCTGGCTGTATTCCGAACAGATCCCGAAAGTATCTGAACGCGATGGGCGCGTACGTCTTGAATTTGAACTCGGAGTAGTGATGCGCGGGCGTGTGGTTCGACCCTTCGTGGGGGAAGTTGGTCGTCTCGACCGTCATGAAGTCCTGCATGAGGAGGTCGCGTTCTGGCTTTGAGGCGAGACCACCGATCGCGTGTTGGATACCTGGAGAACATAAAAAGCACATTAATATACAAAGAAATAATTACTTATTCTTACACAATTGCTAATACGGTGTGTTCCGACAGCAGTCCTTGAGAGCCAGTAAAATTACACGCACATGAGATCTAACAACTGTTCGTCTCAATGTGACGGGCACAGTGCCATTCGTAGTTGACGAAATGCATCTGTTATAGGCAGAGGTTTGTCCACTTAACATCAGGTGGGCCTCGGGCTTGTACCGTCACAATGAAAAAAAAAACAATTATACAAAATATTAGAAATATACAAATGCTTACAATAAAGTGTCACAATGGTAGACTATTTTTTTTTATGGGACTGTGTAGTAGTAACCTCTAATTCTGATCAAGTAACATAGGCAGCCGAAGGCATTTCATTTCACATTTAATGTTTTTAAAATATATATTTCAATTATTTACATTACTAGGTATAGTACCGGTGTATAAAATTTCTCTTTGGTATAGTAGCTCAAAAAATTCACTTCTTCCTACTAGATGTCGTCAGCTTTTGGGACTTATTATACCACCTTATATGCAGATTAAATAACATATAACTACCAATTTTACGTATTGATTGTTTTATTAGATATTTTTGTATTTTTCTGACGACAAAAGCCTAGTTATTTTAAGATTGTATCAATATTTTAAAAGTGCGCCATCTCTCGACGAGTGACTATATTTGCACAAATGCAGGGCCGTATTCATCGCGGTTGAGGGCGGATTAACTATCATCGAGCTTTGCTATTCACTGTCAGATAGTTTTAGGAATAAGGCAGGCCAGCTTTCCACCCTCCCTCACCCCGCAAACCGGCGACCCGTTTCGTCAAGACATAATTTGTGATCGGCATCTCCTCTTCCTCCATGGATTTTTCCAAATAGTAATAATTATTACCCAAAAATACATATTTTTACACTAGGAGTACATTTTAAGTAATGAACAAACAGTATTAGAATTAATTTATACCAGTGAGACCCAAACTAGGCTCGAGGCCTGTATCTTGGGGCTCTGGACCGATATTGCCGAAAATATACTTTATTTACTGGTTTTAGGTAGGTACTCTGGGGCTCTTGGCACATTATGGTAATAATACAAGTCTGATCTTATATAAAATTTAGTGTGTGTGTGTATGTGAGTGTGTGTGTTTATGTTATAGGGTCAGGGAGTGAAATAGGGTGAATAGTGTGTAAAGCATATGGAGGGAGTTTGTTTAAGTATTTATTAGTCTATATTAACTTTATTTATTTATTTAAGGCTTATCATTAACAATTACACTGTTACATGTATATAGGTTATACCATATTCTTACTCTAGGTTCTTAAGCTAAATGCATTGTTTATAAACTTCTACTTCTACTAAACTTCTCAGTGTCATCATAAGACAAATTATGTAGCCATTGTTTAACGGTTTTTTTGCAGGAAAAGACGGAACTGTCGGCAATACTGTAGTGTTTTCGAACATTATTATAGGTTTTTATTAATGAAAACCTGGGACAACGTTTTGCCAAGCATGAAGAAGCGGAAGTCTAAATATACGTTTTGTCATAATTTTATTGTAGTCAGATCGATTTGGAAGGCTTTTGTGTATTTTTGTTGTAGCATTAAGGAAGATAATCAATGACTACTTTTGATATTGGGCCAGTAGTTTTCAAATACAAGGATTATGGAAATGTCAACGTTTAAATTTATTTATTTCTATTCTTATTATATTTATAGCACTTTGTGACACGCACTTAAGTCCCATTTCTCTGTGACAGGCGTTTACCGTACTTATTCTCATTACATCATCATAGCATAAAAAAGTTACTTTGTACCAAACCAATTTGCTCATGTAATTTTTCTTCTAATTTGTAACAACCATAAACTGCCGTCATTGAATGATAAGGACCTTAACCTTGGTTTGTATCAGTTTCCTATTAGCTAGGGGACAGGAAGCTAGATTATTACAAACACATAAACAGACATACGCTTATAATACGCCTTTTCACCGATCTATATAAAAAAAGAAAACAAGAATATTACAATTTTTGAAGCGCTTGCAGCGATGTTTGCTTAGCCGTTCTTAACCGATCAGCTAAGTTAAGCAACGTCCGCCGCGGTCAAGACTTGGATTGGCGACCGCTAGTGACATTACTAAGTTAAGTGATGATGTGGTCAAAGACGTGGCTCAGGCTTGATTGAAGCAGTGATGGCTCAGTGGCATTGGCTATGGACTGCCGCGCAGCAGGTCCATGGTTCGAATCCCGCCCAGAGCTTGAGCTTCACCGCATGGTGGAAGGGCATTTTGCGAATGCCCGCCTGGCTAGCGACCACCCTCAAGTAGAAAATCTGTCGCCAAGCACCTAACCGTGTGTTCCGGCAGCAGTCCTTGAGAGCCAGTGAAATAACAGGCAAAAATGAGACTTGACAGCTATGTCTCAAGGTGATGGGCGCAGTGCAGTTCGTCACTAGTGATGAAATGCATCTGTTATAGGCAGGGGATACCGCTTAACATCAGGTGGGCCTCGCGCTTGTTCCATCACAATAACATTAGAATGACTGGCTCTCAAAGACAGCTGCTGGAACACACCGAGGTGCTTGGCGACATTTTCTTTCTACCAGGCGGGCGTTCGCAAAATGCCCTACTACCATGAAAATTATATCGTCACGCATTAGATCAATCGTTTATTTATTATGTACATTATTACTCATAGCTAGTTAATTAAAACAAAAACAATCTGTACAATCAGAACGCCGCTTCGTCATACTATCAATATGGAGTCTATTAGTCATACACAAAACCAACAGAGCTAACATGAACGTAAAGATAATGAAATTGGAATAACACACACAAGCAGCAATGATAGCCGAGCGCTTATAGCTGCCTGCGGTGCCGCAAGTCCATGGTTCGAATCCCACCGCCGGCTTGAGCTTCACCGCATGGTGCAAGGGCATTTTGCCAATGCTCGCATGGCTAGTTCCTCAAGTAGAAAATCTGTCACCAAGTACCTAATAGTGTGTTCCGGCAGCAGTCCTTGAGAGCCAGTAAAATTACAGGAACATGAGACTCACCAACTGTATGTCTCAGGGTGACGGGCGCTGTGCAGTTCGTCACTTGTGATGAAATCTTTTACAGGTAGTGGTTACCGCTTAACATCAGGTGGGCCCCAAGCTTGTTCCGTCCCAATAAATAAAATAAAATATTCTAACGCATTAATATTTTACCAGTTTTGTCAACCAGGTGGTAGGTTACTTAAGCAAGAGACCGCCTTGGTGAGTAGCACCGCAGTTTTAGATCTCGCTAATAATCTAATTTTTTTTTTTTATTGCTGATATGTTATCGTTTGACCATAATGCCACCAGTTGGTGAGTGATGATGTGGTCGATGGTGTTAACAGGCTTAACCTAGAATAACTGGCTCTCAAGTACAGCTGCCGAAACACACCGTTAGGTTAGGTTACATGAATGGTCGCTAGTCAAGCGGGCATTCCCAAAATGCACCTACTACCACCATGCAATGAAGCTCAAGCCCGCGGCGGGGTTCGAACCATACCTGCTGCGCGGCAGTCCGTAGCTAATGCCACTGAGCCATCACTGCTTCAAAAACTGCGGTGTTGATCTAGATGTGTTCAGCAGTTGACGATCCGGCTTATACAGTACATAATACTCAGTATTTTGAAGTGTTCGTAGAGGAACTTGCCTACGCGTTCATTATAGATCAACTAGGTTAATGATTACTTGGCAGGGCGACAACTAGTGGCATGTACTACTAAGTGTGCACATGCTTCTAGGGCAAGCTAAACCGGTAAGTCCCGGTCGCCAAGCACTTAGTGATCGGCAGCTGTCCTTGAAAGCCAGTATTTCTAGGTTAGCCTGAACAATATCTTTGATGGCGTCATTAGTTACCATCAGGTGAGATAGAGGTCATCATCATCAGCCGGAATACGACCACTGCTGAACAAAAGCCTCACCCATAGAACGGTTATTAGCCGCTTGTAACCATTGGCGACTTTCACGATGTCGTCAGTCAACCTAGTGCCTACCAACTCTACGTTTTCCGGTGTAGTGTGGTAACCACTCGAAAAGTCTAAGGTTATCATTTCATCGAGCAATGTGGCCCGCCCATTGCCACTTCACCATGCAAATTCTGAGAGCTATGTCGGTGACTTTGGTTCTATGGCGAATATCCACGTTTCAGATTTTATCGCGCAAAGAAACTCCAAGCATAGCTCTCTCTCTCTCATATAACATATAAAGATAGAGGTCAAAGTCCGGGAAGTCAGAATAATTTTGTGAAAAATAAATACCAGATCTATTATCTAAAACCACAAGTACTGTGCGTGTTTTGTAAACAAACCGACGCTATGTGGGCAGTAGTTCCCGCTAGGATGTGCAATGGTTAAAATTAGCGACCGCCTCGTATCTAAGTAGACGTTGATGTGTAAAGCGCGTGCTTTGGATGTGGTATTGATTTTAGCGAACACGCGACGACGATGTAGGGCAGTTCTCAGTCGGTTGTGCGATTTTCTACTCACCAGCGTCGGCTGCAGGCAAAGGAAAAATATATGAAGCTGTACCATTGCCGGCGCCGCGCCAGTATGTAGAAAATATGCCATATGTCATACATTTTTGATTTCCCGGCTGCCTTGTTGATCCCATTTCCGGTGCCGTTGCCGTATCGGGACGTGGAAAATAATGTGAAATAATTATTTTTTCAAACTTGACAAAAAAAAACAACTCAAACTTCTTCATTACTTTGAGTAGTTTTGCATTTACGTACACTGAAAATTCAAATCCATTGAGGGCGCTTTGTTTTTTATTTGTAACAAATAAATGCGCCGGCAATGTTGTCTGGAAATTAATTGCAGGCGTGGTGGGGTGTTATTTAGATTCAGATATCTTTCAACGACTTAGTACAAATAGCCATAGAAGAATTTACCATACGACACAGGCCATAAAAAATGCGGTATAGCAAAGAGTTTATTTCGATTCTTAAACTTTTTTCGATGGTTCCGAAACATCCGAACCACCAGACCTAAGATCGGTAACTAAATTAGCGATGGACAACCTGCTTCCAACTAAGTAAACCAGTCTTGACTTTGCTGGATGGAGGTCTTTTTTTGACCGCCTATATCGCAAGGCAAATGCATCTGTGTCTATTTGTTTGCCATAATCCTCACGCTTGGCAGGCGGCTTGGAGATCACAGTGTAAGCTGGCAGTTCTTTAGAAGGCACTGCTGCCCACTTTGTGGTATTTTTCCCTTCGTTGGCTCATTATACTACAGGAAAATATGGGTGCTGCAATTCTACCTCACCTGGCGAGCTACCACTCTCAAGTTGAAAATCTTGTTGCCAAGCACCAAACGGTGTGTTCGTGCAGCTGTTTTTGAGAGCCAGTAAGTCTTAAACATCTTCGACCACATCATAATTAACTGACCGATGATAAACTAGTAGCGGGCAAATACAAACTGTGGACTACACCGAGGGTCCCGTACCAACAGAATTTACTAATTAAACGTTATTTTTTAAATACAGTTCGACATCTTTATCAATTGTTCGACCCGCACTTCGTCAAGTCTCGGTTTTTATGTATTTTGTTGTACGTGAGATATTGGTCTATACTATAAATTCGACATCTTGTGCAAAATAACGCATTGAAAAACATTTTGTATTGTCGGTATTTTATCATTAAGTATTTTCATGAAGCCAAATGTTAAGATTGTCTCATCCGCATATGAAATAAGCTTACTTTTTAGTGGCTTTACCGACAAACTTTAAAAAGTATGGGATCCAATATGGTGCCCTATGGCACGCCATGTGTAATAGGAAGTTCCTCACTCATATATTCTCCTATTTTTAAACTCTGATATCGGTCAGTGAGGTAGTTTTTAAATAAATTCAATTGCAAGCCTCTAATTCCTATTTTTGCTCAAGCTTGGCAATTAGACTAGTGACAGAGACCGTGTCAAAAGCCTTGGCTAAATTAAAGAAAATTGAAATACATTTTTTACCATTGTCTTAATTTTAAGCTATGAAGTTAATTCATAGCTTGTACTGTTTCTGTTAATTCATGAACTGTGTCTATTTGTTAGGTCGCTATACAACACATATTCTGCGAAAATTCCGTTCCTAAGATACAACCCTTTAAAGGACGAACGGAGGGAAAGCCGAGGTTATGTAATAGTGTCCCGTTTTCTAGGTCAGAACCCTAAAAAAGCCTGCTATGATTTTTATGTATGTTTATACTTCAGAACACATCCATTTACATTACTAACTCAATGGTTCTGTCAGTTAGTCTACTAACCTAAATTGACTGGTTGATGTTATGACGTAACTGCTGATTAAACTGTGGTTATGTTATGCTTTTTGCAAGGTCGGGCCTTAACTACATTAGATTCGTATAATCTAATCAGTATTATTATGTAAATACAAATAACGAAACACAAGATGGTATCACCTCTTGGTGGACATGCTGCACCGAGGCACTCGACGGGCAGGACACCTACGAAATCACTGGGAAAGTTAATTCATTCGGCCTTTTTAATAAAAAAATGTTTTGTGACGGAATAAGAACTAGGCCCATCTGATGCTAAGCGGACTAACCTCTGCCTATAACAGATGCATTTCGTCCCAACGAATAGCACTGTGACATACAGTTGTTGAGTCTCATGTTTTAATTTTTCTGGCTCTCAAGGACTGCTGCCTGAACACACTGTTAGGTGCTTCGTGACTGATTTTCTACTTGATGGTGGTAGCTTGGCGGCATTCGCAAAATGACCTACCACCATGCGATGAAGCTCTAGCCGGCGGTGAGGATCGAACCAGGGACCTGCGGCACGCTAGTCCATAGCTATAACCGCTCGGCCATAATTGCTTCGAAAAAAAAACATTGTTAAATGGGTAGTATTATTTTATAAGAGCATTGACGCATGCTAAGCGAATACATAGAAATTATTACGGATGGAAAAAGATAACTTCCAGCGGGACTTGCGGGAGAATTTTCAACTGTCCAGCGCCCGCTTCCATAGCATAATTAGTAATGCATCAGGACGGTATTCTGTCCTGCTGGAAGTTATCTTTTTCCATCCGTAATAATTTCTTTTGTTACATGGGATTGTTGCCGAACAACCACGAGTCGCATCTGGTGTTAAGCGGTAACCTAAACCAGATGCATTTCATCACATATGACGAACTGCACTACGCCCATCACTCGTTAAGTCTCAAATGAAATTAATTAATCAAAAACGGTTACGTGGTTAATTTATATGCTGTACAAGTCGCAGCAAGGGTTATCCAAGCGAAATCCCTATATAACCTACTAAAAGAGCTTGGCCAGTCAAGAACAACCGTAACTTCCATCCTAGAACGTGTATCCAAGGCGGCATTAGTAGGATCTTACCAAGTTGGGCAGAGGAGGAGGCTCGAGCGGTGAAAAGGAGCATTGATGCATCATAAAGGGGCCCCTTAACCTTACTGGGTTGCAAGTCCCAGGCACCTTGACTTGGACCTCTTCCTCTGCAACGCTATGGACCCGGCACCCGCACGGTGAATCCATGGAATGCTAAGTAAATTCGTCTGTCTGTAATTTAACGGGCACCCATACCCTTCAAACCGGAACACACGCCAACATTGAAGCTTGGCGGTGGAAATATGTATACTACTTCCCCGGACAAACTCGCACAAACCTTACTAAGTCTGTTTGAAGCGCTCATAGCGTTGTTTGCTTAGCCGTTCTGAACCGATCAGCTAAGTTACGCAACGTCCGCGGTCATGACTTGGATGGGTGACTGCTACACATTACTACTGAGCTTGCACGTACTTCGGAGGGCACGTTAAGACGTCGATCCCGCTTGTTATATAAAATATGTAATAATATTATACAAATAATTATACTTATTGTATTGTTTTATTTTCTATTCTACTAAGGTAAAAAATAAATGGCTGTTAGACAAATCTTACAAATATTACACTGGCCTACAAAAAAAATTGTTTTGGTGCAGCTCTGTTTGGATCTGTAGTCTGTAAAGTAGGTAGTATGAACTAAATTGCTGCTACCAGATGTCAGCTGACAGCTCTGGTTTACTGACAATTCTTATTTTAACTTTTTTACGGTTTTATTCAAAATCAGTCCATGTTATAACTACTTTTATGACATTAATCGTATAAATTTATGATGGCAAGTAAGTCAAGAAGTTGCATTAACGATCCTGATTTGTTATGCGGTGAGTATATAATGAAATATCAACGGAAGCCGATTCATGACACGGTAATTCGCTTGTATTCCGTATACTTCTAGGTTAGCCTGAACAACATCTTCGACCACATCATCACTTACCATCAGGTGAGATAGTGGTCAAAGGCTAACCTATCCAGCATAAAAAAAAATATTGAAATTGGCAAGCTTCTTTCTCATCAACAAGAGCTGATATGAAAATTGTGACTAGTTTTCTCGTGTCGGCTCACAAAATATACCCAAAATAAGGTCTAAAATCTTAGGCACCAAAATGAGTGTAGGCCAGTGTTATTAAGGAATTAATATAACGAACGGCCGTGCGGTCCCGGGCTAGAATGTCACCCTCCCATCTCTACTCGTGGGTGCCGTAAGAGGCGACTAAGAGTAACACACCAGAAGGTGGGCAGCAGCGCTTTCTGAGGAACTGATATCTCATACTGCGGATCTCCAAGCCGCCTGCCAACCATGGGCATTATGGCAAACATATTTGAAGCGCTCGTAGCGAAGTTTGCTTAGCCGTTCTTAATCGATCAGCTAAGCAACTTCAGCCGCGGTCAGGTATTGGATGGGTGACCACTACTGAGCGCTTCCGTGCTTCCGAGGGCACGCTAAGACGTCGGTCCCGGTTGTTGCCTTTGGATGGCAGTCGTTATAGCATGGTGGTAGGGCATTTAGCGAATGCCCGCCTGGCTAGCTACCACCCTCAAGTAGAAAATCTGTCGCCAAGCACCTAACGGTGTGTTCTGACACCTGTCCTTGAGAGCCAGTAATTCTAGGCTAGCCTGAACAACATCTTCGACCACATCATCAGTTACGATCAGATGAGATAGTGGTCAAAGGCTAGCCTGTAAACAATAAAAAAAACATATTGGTGTAGGCTGTGCTCAGCAGTGGACTATCCGGATGATACAGTACAGTAGAGTACTATTAAGGAAATTGTAATCATAGCGCTTGCCATACAAACGTAGTTTTACCAAATATTTTGAGTACTAAGACTGGAGGGAAGTCTCGAATTTTCATACCAAACGTTTCTACCCCCCTAAACAATAACCGATTTTGATGATTTTTGGATATGTTATAGATGCTATCAATACCCAGGTTTATAGGTATTGATTTTTATCATTATATTTAATAACTGTACTGTACTGTATCAGCCGGATCGTCCACTGCTGAACACAGCCTCCCCTATTCAGGGGGTAGTTGCCATAGTTGCCGGGGTTGATGCACGTTCTTAATCGCTTACAATAAAATTATATTAAACAAGTTAATTTACGTCATAATAAATAACAAAACGATAACATAATCGGTATTTAATTCCAATTGTATATAATGCATCGTAATCGTAATAAAATTTGCAAATTTGATTTGAAATATTGGTAATAATAATAAATATAAGTAAATATAATAATTCATAATTTTTCTTACTATGTCAATATAACACTATAAAAACATTCAAATATTCAACAACTTAGGGTAAAAAATTAATAAATTAATACATATATTATGAGTTTCACTTAGTTTTGATAATAAGTGTAATTGCATTGTAAGGGTTCTTAATATAATAAATAAATATATACCGCGGCGGGATCCGAACCATGGACCTGCTGCGCGGCAGTCCATAGCCAATGCCACTGAGCATCACTGCTTGGAATGATCCGCAACGAACAGCAGCTTTAAACAAGCTAAAACCTAACTAAAGTAAAGCGTATAGCCCAACCTCATGAAATATTACCCGGGCATACCCACGCATCGTTTATACAACCGGAACTCGTCCGGTTTATGTCGAACCGAGTATGCCTACATTATTTAATACATGATATGTAAATAGCCTTCAGTGGTATTTTCGTCATTAAATAATTACGTGGCTATATATAAATAAGCGGCTTCGCAAGGGTATTTCACAAAAAATATAAATTTAAACACATAAAAAAGTACAAAATCACAAATATACGATGGGAAAAATTTAAGTCATGTGCGGGATTCGAACACGCGTCCATCCACCCCTATAGCCGGGGTATGCTCTGACCGACTGAGTTAACAAGACATGAATCATAACTCTAGTTGTTGCTCTCGTACTTCAACCCGATGGTTGATTATTGGGATGGAGCGACATCTATAGTACCACTTGCGTTTTACTACAAACAAGACCAATTTTGCTATTGGTTTTATACTTGTAAATGATTTGATGACGCAACCTTATAATTATTTTAATATTGTTAGGTTTGAAATAACGCTTGGTATGCGGATTACATTACAAAATCAAAAAAATACGATGGGATGGGATCGCAAAATTGGTCTTGTTTGTAGTACAACGCAAGTACTATAATAGATGTCGCTCCATCCACATACCATGGTTAAAGACCTATAGAAAAGATTTGAGTTATGACGTCATGTCATGTTAGCTCAATTGGTTAGAGCATACACCGGCTCAAGGGGTGGATGGACGCGGGTTCGAATCCCGCACATGACTAAAATTTTTCCCATCGTATATTTGTGATTTTGTAACATAAAAAGTAGTTATTGTGATCTTACTGTTATAGTTAGACATATGGTATCACGAACTGTTTTGTACATATTGATGTCCTCTATATATGTATATTTTGTATATGTCTTTCTCAGGAACGCGTGGGGGTACCAAGCGGAAATTTATATCAAATACTCATGTCTACTGTCCCTTGGAGCTGTAAAATTCTAAGCCAACGCAATCAAAACATACAGCCGTTTACGCCGCAAATTTTCGACACTCCAAGGGAACCAAAACCTACAGGGTACTTGCCGTGAACTCGGAATCTTGAAATTTGGTACGAAGCAACGTCTTATAGCACTGATAAAGGAAAAATTGCAAAAAGCATACATTTTTAGTTACATCAAATAATAAAACTATTTTTAATAATTTTAATATTATTAGCATTAAAAATTCTATAAATTTTACTTATATACCTCCAGGTTTGTACGGAACCCTCGGTACGAGAGATACCGACTCGCGCTTTGCCGGTTTTTTATTTCTAGACGTCATCATAACCCCTAGGAAATGTTTAATTGTCATTAAAATAGAACATAATTAAATAATTTGCGACCAAGACATTGCCCTTGACCAAAACTGACACGCACCACTCCTAATTAATTTTAAATAAATTATATTTAAACTGATTAATTCCAATTAAGGTTAATTAATTGGGGTCCAAATTATAAAAAAACCGGTTTCGAATAGATTAGTTTAATTAGAAAGTTGCCAATCAAGGTATCAATTATGTGGAAAAATATTTTACATAACTTTACCGTACTGTATCAGCCGTATTGTCCACTGCTGAACACAGCCTCCTCCATTAAAGGGAGATTTGCCATAATCCCCACGCTTGGCAGACGTCTTGGGGATCTCAGTTTAAGATATCAGTACCTCAGAAGGCGCTTCTACAAACCTTCCGGTATTTTACCTTTAGTCGCCTCTTACGACACCCTAGCAATCGGGAGTGACATTCTACACCCCACGGGACGTTACAATACTTGGTAGTACTATTAATAATAGAAAAGCTAATAGGCTAACCCTTGACCACTATCTGACTTGATGGTAAGTGATGGGCTCGAAGGCGTTTTTTCAGGCTAACCTTTTCTAATTATTGGTTCTCAATGTATCTGCCGGAACACACCGTTAACTTTGGCGACTTTAAAAACTGATCGGCCTATCTTTGACCATTTGACATATCTCACCAATGGATCAGTCACTTATGAGAGTTTTTTATTACAAAGTAGTACTAATAATAATTTTACAAAATTACAAATTTACAAGATAAAAAAAATTCATCATGTGCGGTATTCGAACCCGCGTCATAGCCGGGGTATACTCTGACCCACTGAGCTAACATAACATTATGACTCATAACTCAATTTTTTGCTCTCGTTCTTCAACCATCATCGTATGTGGATGAAAAAATAATAATAATTTCTTCAGCAAGCAAATTGTTTTACAATCTTAAAACTAAATTTACTACAAAAAGTGAAAGTATAAAATTATAGAGCAATACTATGGATTCCATGGTCTGCAGAGACTGAATTATCTTTTACCTAATCTTGCCACCTTACTCCATGGCCCATATTCTAGTCTTACACCCAGGTCAAGCTATAAAGATAGCACTTACACAATATTATGTACAGTCGCCTGCAATAAGAAGTATACACTTCGAAATTTTTAAAATAATGTGATGTCACTAAGTTATTAATAATCGGAGTTAACATTAATATGAGTAAACATATTCAAATTATTCTTTGATTTTAAGATAATTCTGATTACATAGAGAAAAACAGATCTTTTTGCCACTATTTTGAAAATTACAGTGTGTATACTTCTTATTGCAGGCGACTGTACTCCATGATCTGCGAAGACTGACATATCTCTTAACTGATCTTGCAATCTTGGCCTAAAAGACTGGAATATGGGCTTTGCCCCCATAGCCCATATTCCAGTCTTTTACCCAGGCCGATCTATGAAGGTAGCACTTACCTAATTGTATGGATCCCATAATCTGCGACGATTGAATCTTCTTGTATGTGATCTCGCCTCCTTCCCCGACACGCCGATGGCCGATCTTCCGATCCGATTTGTGCACCTTGCCGACCGCGCCCAGGGGGCCCACCGCCGGCTATAAAAACAATACTTTCATTATAAAAAGAGTATTTTATTGCTATAAAATAATCCAGGAACTGGAAGGAACAGGAAACAACAGGTTCCGACTCTAATGTATGGTACTGAAAGTTGGGTATGGCAGAAAAAGCATGAAAGTAGAATAAATGCATTGGAGATGAGAGCATTGAGGAGCATGATTGGAGTGAAACGGTGTGACAGGATAAGGAATAGTGTGATAAGGCAACGATGTGGTGTGAATGAGGATGTAGTGTCAAAAATCGAGAATGGTATGTTATGATGGTTTGGACATGTGGAGAGAATGAATGAAATGAGAATGACTAAACAGGTATACATGGGACAAGTTAACGGAAGTGTTGGAAGGGGAGAGACCTAGACCGAGACCTAGGCGAACGTTCTGAAATCAGATTGAAGACGTTCTGAAAAAAGGCCAGGTCAAGAGTACCCTAAACCGACGCTTATGTATAAAAAGGATTGATGAGGGTAGATGAAGCGAAAGAGATATGTAAGGATCGTAGTAAGTGGAAATCCGTGGCCTCTGCCTACCTCTACGGGAAAGAGGCGTGATTTTATGTATGTATGTGTGTAAAATAAAATACATAAATACCTAAGGCACAATGAATGTTTTGCACTCTTAGCAATACATCGATATATTATCTTTTAACCGGTAATTATCACTAAAAAGGGCGAAAAAATGCTGATGTCCATGCTGATTCAAAACACTCTGAGATCATATTTTCATGGTCCGACTTCAACAAGTTATTTTATACTATTCAGTGATAGAAGTCGGTTCCGTTTTTCGTTAAAAACATAATAATTTACAATAGATTTTAGCGGAAAACCGGACTAACGGAAGTTTAAGTTCTGTACTAAAATTGAATTAAAAAAAACTTAAAATGGAACCGACTTGAACACTCAAATGCGTGAAATAACTTGTTGCAAGTCGGTACCATGAAGGTTCAATAGTACCTATTATCACAATATTGAGCGCATGGTACCGACTTCGACAAGTTATTTCACACATTCGAGTGTTGAAGTAGGTTCAATTTTAGGGGAAAAAAAAAGTTTTTAAGTAGTGTTTAAGGTCGATTGTCATTCACTGTTAATGACTATATCATCAAAATAGGAAAATACTTTTCAGATATTGTGTGTAACTCAAAAACGGCTTGATTTTGATGACATTTATATGGGACCACAAGACAATCATCAGCTTTTAAAAAAACATATCAAAATCGGTTCAGCAAATCAAAAGTTCTGAGGTAACAAACATAAAAAAGAGTACCTCCTTCTTTTAAACCGGTAAAAAGGTTTAGAACGATGAGTTTTTATCCTTTCTGATCAGTACTGCACTCCTCGTCCAAATGCTTTTGGAAATGAAGCATCTAGTTTAAGCACCGTACAACTTTGGTAACGCTGAATTTAATAGGGCTTCGGTGTCTCTTCAGGATGAGATACGAGAAGATCGTCCATCAATGGCGGTAAACAAGCAAAATGTGACTGTTGTCAGATATAGAAGGAAACCGGCGAATTAACTACGAGGAAACTCATGAACAATGGGGAATTTGCTTGTGGTTTATATCTGGTTGATATATTTTTGAATTAATCGCCTTAACATTATATCTGACACATTTAGGGCCTGTTTCAGATTGTTCGAGTAAGTTCCGGTTATACTACCCAGAACATATTTAATAAATGAAACACTATCTTTGCGTTTCACAGTCATCGATTTAGCCTATCCATCGGTTAAAGCTTGAAACGCGCTGCATGTTAACTGTCATTTTTATCATTCAGTTATTTTATGTTCTGGGTAGTATAACCGGAACGTACTCAAACATTCTGAAGCAGGCCCTAACACTTCTTTACATATTTATTTGTAGGATTTTAGTAGTTTTTTTTGGAGCAGGCAAATTGTTAATCTTGATCATATTCCTTCATAGAGTAACTGATGCTAAAGCCTATTTCCAAAACTCATTAAAAAATTATTTGAGTGATTGAAATGGCAAAGTTGCCTTTATCGGAATTGACATTCGGAAACAGGCCCTTAATTATATAAATTACTAGCTTTCCGGCCGTTATTGTTAACCTCTTTTTGCGCAGTTGGATAAAAAGTATCCTATGTCCATAACAAATCGGTCCAGTAGTTTTTGAGTTTATTCATGTCATACAAAAATACAAATCTTTCCTCTTTATAATATTTGAAGCGCTCGTAGCGAAGTTTGCTTAGCTGTTCCTAACCGATCAGCAAAGTTAAGCAACGGCCGCCGCGGTCAAGAGTTGGATGGGTGACCGCTAGTGACATTACTGTGTCATAACATTATGGTGGTAGGACATTTTGCGAAGGGCTAGCTTAGCAGCCTGGCTAGCTACCACCCTCAAGTAGAAAATCTGTCGCCAAGCACGTAACGGTGTGTTCAGGCAGCTGTCCTTGAGAGCCAGTAATTCTAAGTTTAAGCCTGTTAACACGTTCGACCACATTATCACTTACCATCAGGTGTGATTGTGGTCGAAGGCTTACCTATGAGCAAAAAAAAAACAGTAAATCGCCCCTACAATGAGACCTTATCTGTTGTCTGTCTATCTGTCCATCCGGATGTAACATGTGCTTTAGCTCATAAACAGAATCAGTTACAAGCCTGTCAGATGTTTTGAGTAGATAGTAAAATAGAATATTGAACTAGACATTCGATTAAATAATTTTTTTATCACATCTATTCGAAAAGGGCCAGTTTATTCCTCGTAAACAGGGACTAAAATAGCTTTTTAATCCCTGAGGGACAAACAGTGATTTGAATTTAGAATGTAGACATTTTTAGAAAAGTTCCAAATATCAATCATAAAAATATCAATCACAAACATTGTATGAACAAGTTACAGGCCAGAGGGGCAATTCTCAAAATTGGGATAAATTTATCGATTCTCGATATTTAGCCCGTGTCACCTATAGACTATTAATATCCCAAAAATATCGACTTTCACAAAAATGCTATCTCGCGAGTGGTAGATATAAAAATATGTCCACAGATGAACTTGTGTTCATGTGTATAGAAAGTATAATGATAATCCCGATATCGCAATGTTGCGTGTCGATCGCTAGGGCTTGATATTTATCGATAGTGATATTGCGAGAATAACACAAAACTACACGACTCGATATTCGTCATGTTTTCTCGATATTTATCTACTATGATATTCATATCACTGCACGAGAATCGCCGTCCAGAGAGTTAAAATACATAGAGTAGTTATGTCCTAACAGGACTGCTCTAAAAACTAACTAGAATTTACGTATCTATATACCTACGCACATGTATATATGGAGTTTGTAATGACAAGGAAAGAATTTTCGAATATTATGCGTCATATCTGTTGTTAGAAAGGGATAAATAAGCAATTTGTGTTACCACCACACCGCCACGAGACGTTCCGATCACCATTATGCTGCGATCTTTTTCACTCTATCTCACATAACGATCCACACATCTCGCTCATCCATTTCAATGTGAGAAGTTCCTAAGATAGAACAAAATGACGATATTTTCTATTTCAATAATAAAAGCAATATTACGCGTGAAATGAAACATTTTTAGTATGTCTCACAGTGCCTATATAATTAGTGCAGTGTCTAAAAGTCTAAATTCCTAAAAACACGATTACCGGCAACGTGTTCACCGGACGCACGGGAGTGCTAGACTGGTAGTGACTATGGCAATTACCTTGCATTCGTCTAGTAAATATGGTGAGCTCACAACTCATCTACAGGTAAAAATATAATGAATAGATTCAGGCGTTACTTTGCGGAAATCCATTTTTAATAATAACAAATATTGTAAAAGTATTTAAAAAAATATTTAATTAATTATTTAATAAAACACTTATAAAATCTTCATAAAAATTATATATTTCTAGTGACAATTCCGCCTAATTTCCTGTTAAGCCGACATGACGTCACAAACGCCACGTCATTTTTCTAAAGATTGTTTAAGTGTTTTATTAAAGAATTAATTAAATGTTTTCATAAAATACTTTTAAAATATTAGTTATTATTAAATAGGTAAAAAAATCATTGTATTTTTAGGTTTTTTTAAAATAATTATTTTATAAATTTTTTTATAACCTAAAAAAATATATAGTTTCTCAAAAACCTTTTTCGAATGGGTTTAACCCTTAACCGGAATCGTTATTTTGACCAACCAACTGGAAACGTGGGTCTATTTGGACCCTAAAGTGAAAACCCTCAAATTTCCTAAACTATTTTAGGTAGGTAACCACATAAATGAATAAATATTATAATAAAACAAGTTGTCTACAAAATATAAGTATATTTTTATTAAATAATATCTCAAAATTATCTTATTTTTTTATAAACAACACTTACTCATATTTTTGGCAGGAATTTTTCTATACCACACTTTGATATATAATTAAACCATAAAAAAAACATAAAATGAAAAAAAATATATATAACAGGGTTTTCCGTATCCTGCCCTTAACAAAAATATAGATTCTTCAAAACAAAAGTAAAACAGAAAAAAAATGACATCCTAATCTAATAAGGAAGAAAAATAAAATATCAATATCAGTCTATCAATCTAAGTATGGCACTTGATACACATTACTTTTTTTGTACCACTTGAATCGATTTTTTCCTCGGTAACATGTGTCGCTTGATGTTTGTCTACCTTCATCATCATCATCTTCATCAATTATATCATTGTCAGAATCACTTGAGTTAGACGAAATATCGAGTTGCAGATTTTCGTTGTCGCTAATGTTTTCGTCTTCACAAGGTTGAAAATCACTTAAATATTCTGGCTCTGTATCTATTTCGTCTAATAATAATTCGCTGATCTCCTTGTCACCAAGATATTGTGTCATTGTACTTATAAAATGCCTGAAACAATACAAAATAAAAAAGTATGCACTAAGAGAAAAACTTACGTAACTGGAATCGTGGGTCGAAATGGACCCGGCGATCGCACGTACCTCTACTTCCAGTAAACTCCAAGAATCGAACGTCCCGCCCCCGCCGCACCTCGCGACGTCATGAGATTACATGGGCGCACAAGCGTCTAGCTTCGCGCGTTTCAAAATAAAACAGATTTTTAGTTGACGGTGGGTCCAAATTGACCCACGATTCCGGTTAAGGGTTAATACAATATTTGTTAGTTAGTAGCCGCTCGATACCACGATAAATTACGTAAAGAACAACAACTAGTCGATTTTAAGTTTGTTTTATTTACTGTTATTAAGAAAAAAATACTTAAATTGCACTTTCCATACAAACGTAGTTTCGTCATATTTTAAATAGGTAGGTACCTACCATGTGTAAAACTCGGCGAAATAATGCATGTATATTAAGCCTAGAATTTTATAGACGACATAAATACAAACAAGTCCCCAATACCATATGTCTAACTATAACAGTTATGTCCTACGATTTATTCGTAGGTTATGTCACAATAACTACTTTTTTATGTGTTTTAATTCAAGTCCCGCTGGAAGTTATCTTTTCCCATCCGAAATAATGTCTATGTTTTCGCTTAACATGCTCTTATAAAATAATACTTATAAGATTTTTTGGCGCTGTGATGGCTCAGTGGCATTGACTATGGACTGCAGGTCCATTGTTCGAATCCCGCCGCGGGCTTGAGCTTCACCGCATGGTGGTAGGGCATTTTGCGAATGCCCGCCTAGCTAGCGACCACCCTCAAGTAGAAAATCTGTCGCCAAGCACCTAACGGTGTGTTCCGGCAGCAGTCCTTGAGAGCCAGTGAAATTACAGGCACATGAGACTTAATATAACGTCTCAAGGTGACGGGTACAGTGCAACATGACTTGTGACGAAATGCATCTGTTATAGGCATAGAGGTTAGTCCGCTTAACAGCAGGTGGGCCTCGTGCTTGATCCATCACAATAACATAAAAAAATATAAATATATAAGGTAAAATAAAAAAATGGTTTCATCGATTTGGTGTTCAGTGTTGATCATATAACAACCAACCAGCTTAAGTAAATAGTCTTCTGCTATTTGGGTAGATGTCGCCAACGTCAAAAAGACGTGCACTCGAACGGATGGAGAAGATTCGACTGTCCAGCACCCGCTTCCATAGCATAATTGGTAATGCACCGGGACGGTATTCTGGGGGTTACGGGTTCAAGTCCCGTTGGAAGATATCTTTTTCCGTCCGAAATAATTTCTATGTTTTCCCTTAGTATGCGTCAATGCTCTGATAAAATAATACTGTTTTATTACAAAATTTCAAATATAAGAGTGGTAAAATTTTAGTCATGTGCGGGGAAAAAAAAAAATTTCCTCGTATATTTGTAATTTTTGTTATGTAATCCGCATAGCAGGCGTTATTGCAAACATAACAATATTAAAATAACACTGTTTTATTTTATATTTGAAATTTCTGCTAAAATATACCCGTGCGAAGTCGGGTCGGGCCGCCAGTTATTTATATAATGACAAATCTCGGGCTAATAAAAACTAGTAATTAAATAATAATGTATATTATAAATAGCATTAGCCTTGAGGTGAGTTCACACAACTACAGCATTGTTGAACTCTGTCACACTGTAATGTACGTGTGAACATACTGAATGAGGATATTCCGACGTTTGCTTCATTGTACCTATTATATCCAATAATATTAATCATATCAAGCAGATTTTAATAAATAGATTCAGTCGTTACTTTGCGGGAATCCATATTTAATAATAACAATTTTTAAAATATTTATGAAAACATGTGTTTTATTAAAATATTAATTTCATGTTTTCATAAAATATTTGTTATTATCAAGCAGATTTTTTGTATAGGTATTCATAATATTAATAATAAGTTTATCATCCACATTATGATTAGAAACTTATAAAAGCTAAGTCTTACCTAAGTGCTAACCTTACAAACTTGAATAAATTGTGAATGACTTCTACTATTGACTCAAGTACTCAAGCACTGCTGTCGGAACACACAGTAAGGTGCTTGGCGATAGATTTTCTATTCTTATTTATTCTCTTAGTATTATTTTGTAAACGCTTTCCACTAGCCATGGAAAGCATAATACAAAGGTAGTACGACCATAGACAACAGTTTTGTGTAAAGAGACGCACCTTTGGATGATCTTTGACCATAAATCGTCTTTTACGACAGTCAACAAGTAAACCCAAACATTTTACAACGCTCACAGAAGGAAAATTCAAGTTACACGTTAAAAACATATTAAGAAATCGTAATATCGTTTGTTTCCCGTGGGGTGCCGGGTTAGAATTGCACCTCCCCATATCATCCCGTGGGTGTCGTAAGAGGCGACTAAGGGAAAAATACTGGAAGGTGGGCATCAGCGCCTTCAAAAGAACTGCCATCTTATACTGCGATCCCCAAGCCACCTGCCAAGCGTGGGGATTATGGCAAATCCCCTTTAAATAGGGGAGGCTGTGTTCAGCAGTGGACAATCCGGCTGAAACTATCGTTTGTGATTACATGTTATTGTGAAGGTAACCAAGATATTAGGATCGTGATTACTTCGGTAAAAAAAATCATTTGGTTTTATTCGCAATTATTAAATTGAGATTGGAACTACGTACGTATTTAGAAGCGCTCGTAGCGAAGTTTACTTAGCTGTTCTCAACCGATCAGCAAAGTTTAGCAACGTCGCGCGCGGTCATGAGTTGGATTGGTGACCGCTAGTGACATTACTACTGAGCGTTTCCGTGCTTCGGAGGGCACGTTAAGCCGTCGGTCCCGGTTGTTGTCTTAGGATGGCAGTCGTTATGGCATGGTGGTAGGGCATTTTGCGAATGCCCGCCTGGCTAGCTACCACCCTCAAGTAGAAAATCTGTCGCCAAGCACCTAACGGTGTGTTCCGGCAGCTGTTTTTGAGAGCCAGTACTTCTCGGTTAGCCTGAACAACATCTTCGACCACATCATCACTTACCTTCAGGTGAGATAGTGGTCAAAGGCTAAACGATAAGGCATTAAAAAAAAATTTTTTTTTTTAATTTTCGGTCGTTGCAGAATCTAATTTCTTAAGGGTATATTTTAGACAAATCGATTACTATTCGTCAAAAATATACAATAATATAATATATCGACGAAAATGATAGATTAGAATGAAAATCTGATTCACCACAAACTTTGATATTAGGATCGTGGTTACGTAGGTAAAAAAAACATTTGGTTTTATTCGCAGTTATTAAAATGAGATTGGAACTACGTTTGTATGGGGCGCGTTTGTCTAAAACATACCCTTAAGGATGCACTTGCCGGCGGCCCGAACTTATCAGCGGGCGAGGCAACAAAGCATGCTATTTCACCTATACCTTTGTGGGAAAGGGTAAGACTCCGTGATGAGTAGTACGAAGATAGTGATCGCGCATCACACACCCGTATTGCATCTACGCTAATTACGCACACTTGTTTGCGATATATCAATGAAAGCCGAACCATGCCGAACGAATTACGATGTTTGACGACGGACGGAGATAGTGTCTCAAGCTACGTCACGACGTGTGTAGGTATTTCTTATAAAATAATATTTTATATTCACAGAGGAATACATTTTGGTTCGGACAGTAGGTACCTGTTGTTATAATTTTCGTTCGTTTTATAATAACATACTGATGTTATTTCACCTATAGTAGGTAAATATTTAGTAAGTAGGTACAATGATTTGTAGGTACATAGTAAATGTATTAGTTTGTTCTTTTCATATTGATGTAGTAAATATTTACCTACAATAATTATTTATTACATAATTAGCAAGTTACTGCTTTTACTACAACATATTTTGTAAAGCAGTGACGGCTCAGTGGCATAGGTTATGGACTTCCGCGCAGCAGGTCCATGGTTCGAATCCCGTCGCGGGCTTAATCTTCACCGCGTGGTAGAAGAGCATTTTACGAATGCCCGCCTGGATAGCTACTACCCTCAAGTAAAAAATCGGTCGCCAAGCACCTAAAGGGAAGCAGTGATGGCTCAGTGGCATTGGTTATGGACTGCTGCGCAGCAGGTCCATAGTTTGAATCCCGCCGCGATATTGAGCTTCACCGCGTGGTGGAGAGTTCGTAGCGAAGTTTACTTAGCTGTTCTCAACCGATCAGCAAAGTTTAGCACCGTCGCGCGCGGTCAAGAGTTGGATGGGTGACCGCTAGGACAATACTACTGAGCGCTTCCGTGCTTCGGAGGGCACGTTAAGCCGTTGGTCCCGGTTGTGGTCTTAGGATGGCGTCGTTATAGCATGGTGGTAGGGCATTTTGCGAATGCCCGCCTGTATATCTACCAGCCTCAAGTAGAAAATCTGTCGCCAAGCACCTAACGGTGTGTTCCGGCAGCTGTCCTTGAGAGCCAGTACTTCTAGGTTAGCCTGAACAACATCTTCGACCACATCATCACTTACCATCAGGTGAGATAGTGGTCAAAGGCTAACCTATCAAGCATAAGAAAAGAGCATTTTGCGAATGCTCGCCGGGACAGCTACCCAAGTAGAAAATCTGTCACCATGCACCTAACGTGAACTCAGTGGCATTAGCTATGAACTGCCTCGCAGCATGTTTATGGTTCGAATCCCGCTGCGGGCTCGAGCTTCACCGCTTGGTGGAAGGGCATAGGGCATTTTGCGAATGTTCGCCTGGCTAGCCACCATCCTCAAGCAGAAAATCTGTCAGTAAGCGCCTAACGGGAAGCAGTGATGGGCCAGTGGCATTAGCTAGTGACTGCCGCGCAGCAGGTCCATGGTTCGAATCCAGCCGCGATATTGAGCTTCCCCGCGTTGGTGAAGAGCATTTTGCGAATGCTCGCCTGGATAGCTACCACCCTCAAGTAGAAAATCTGTCAGAAAGCACCTAACGGGAAGCAGTGATGGCTCAGTGGCATTAGGTTTGGACTGCCACGCAGCAGGTCTATGGTTCGAATCCCGCCGCGGGCTTGAAATTCACCGCTTGGTAGAAAGGCATTTTGCGAATGCTCGCTTGGCTAGCTACCACCCTCAAGTAGAAATTCTGTCACTAAACACTTAACGGGAAGCAGTGATGGCTCTTAGCAATGGACTGCCGCGCAACAGGTCTATGGGACGAATCCCGCCGCGGGCATGAACTTCACCGCATGGTGGAAGGTTGTTTTGCGAATGCTCGCCCGGCTAGCGAGCTTTGTGATGAGAGTGTGTCGTACCGATTTCAAAATCTGTCTCTAAGCGGTAATGTACGATGGCATCATGGATCTACCAATCCTGGTAGAACACATTTGGAATAAAAATTCTCTACCTACCCGTAACTGATTTAAATTATTTCCAATAAAAATCAATAACTAAGTTTACCATATAAACTTTCGTACTACCTTAGGTATAAGTACCTACTACAAATATACATACTTATTCTACTAATTTACGTAGGTAGATACATAGTACTAACTTTATTATTTGTTGTGATCTTATAGCTATGTAGATAGGTATGCAATGTAATGCGCGCCCGCGAATGTCGATTTGACATCGCTGACAGTTGTGTGAGGCAGGCCTATATGATAAATGATAATTATATCGTAGATAGGTAGGTATCTTCCATTGAGCTTCTAATTCTAACCCTTTACTACTTTGTGCTAGGTAGGTACTTTCTCGAAGCTATATTACTGCTTAGACTATATTCTAAAAAGAATGCGGACTACCTACGTCCATACCATATCTAACCAAATGCAGCTTTTTATATTGTCTAACTGTTGCTAAAATGATTAGGTACTCACCATAGCTATCATGACCTGCGTATTGACTAATACCTACTAGGTTCTAACTTAGGTGAGAGTAGGTGAGTATCTAGACATAGTTACGTATTTATATTACCCAAGTACCTACCTATCTATATGGATTATGGCGTCCGACACTTACTATCACGAACAAACTAATCAAATGCGAAAGAAAATCCGGTCCCCAACTCCCAACATATGTAAATATATATATATATATATAAGTACGTAAGTAGGCATAGGCACTACATATTGGTAGTGTATACATACGTGCACACCAAAAAGCAACAGGGCATTCCTACAATATAATATTACGTTCTAAGATCGCGGCGCGGTGCACGTGACTTTTGGTAGTGTGCGTTTTGTTAATTATATATTAGTGTGCTGCGCATGAGACCCGCCCGCCCGCTTCCCTCACCGCGGAATGGAAGTATTGACATGAGATGCCCAATATTTTGAACGAAAAACTAGCGCGCAAAACTATGTGTGCCGACCTTTGGCTCTAGGATGTTTATGATTATACTACTGGATGTATTTGTTTTCCAAAATGTTATCTAAAATGATCATGAACTGAGCTATGCTTCTATGTAAATAATTTTAGGGATTTCATGCTCTATAAGTCGTTTATTTACGACTAAACATGCGCTAAAATTCGTGATATTACAGGGATGTTTCGAGGCTTATAACTATCATGTGAAGATTTTTTTTACAAATCGGTGCCAAGACAAGCCTAGATAATGAAGAGATAAATCGATATCATGCTTAGTTCTGGACCTAAAACCTCAAATAAGGGAGTGATCATCCTACGGCGTTTGTATGGAAAAGTTACCGGCCAGTTCAACCTTAAGATTCTAATCAGCTCATCAGGACTCTGATATAGTTTAGTAAGTCTTTTGCATGGTGGTAGGGCATTTTGCGAATGCCCGACTGGCTAGCTACCACCCGCTAGTAGAAAATCTGTCGCCAAGCACCTAAAGGTGTGTTCCGGCAGCTGTCCTTGAAAGCCAGTACTTCTAGGTTAGCCTGAAAAACATCTTCGACCACATCATCACTTAACATCAGGTGAGATAGTGGTCAATGGCTAACCTATCAGGCATAAAAAAAAAAAACTCTTTTGTATGGGGCGCGTTCGTCTAAAACATACCCTTAAGATTCTAATCAGCTCATCACGACTCTGATATAGTTCTAGTAGGTCAGGCATTAGAGAGGCGTTTTTCTTTCATACATATTTCTTGGTAGCCTATAAGAAACGCTTGGCTGGTGGCCAGACCCGACCTTCTTATGGTAAAGAGATACTATGATTCATAGCCTTGTAGGCGACGAACAGGCTAGACTTGGATTTAACGACCATGGCACTTTGCTGTCCAAATGGTAAGTTCTGATGCTGTAACAAGTTTATTTAAGTCGAATAGCTGAGTTTTTTTTTTATGCCTGATAGGTTAGCCTTCGACCACTATCTCACCTGATGGCAAGTGATGATGTGATCGAAGATGTTGTACAGGCTAACCTAGAAGTACTAGCTCTCAAGGACAGCTGCTGGAACAAACCGTTAGGTGCTCGGCGACAGATTTTCTGCTTGAGGGTGGCTAGCCAGGTGGTGATTCGCAAAATGCCCTACCACCATGCTGTAACAACTGCCATAGTAAGAAAACAACCGGGACCGACGGCTTAACGTGCCCTCCGAAGCATGGAAGCGCTCAGTAGTAATGTCACTAGCGTATTGTCGCCTTTGATTGTCTTCAAAAAAAAAGGAGGTTCTAAATACGTCTGTATTTTTTTTTAATGTTTGTTATTGCAGAACTTTTTCCTGGGTGAACCGATTTTGATGCGTTTTTTTTATTTGAAAGCTGATCCTTGTCGTTTGGTCCCATTTAAATGTCATCAAAATCGGTCAAGCCGTTTTTGAGATACACTGCGTTAACTGTTTTTTTTCCTATCTTGATATAGTCATTGCCAGAGAATGACAATCGATCCCGTAAGTAGAAAGACTGTAAAAAGGTTGTATTTTTTTACCTAAATATGGAACCGACTGCAACACTCAAGTGTGAAATAACTTGTCAAAGTCGGTACCATGCACACAATATTGTCATAATAGATACTTTTGAACTATCATGCTACCGACTTTAACAAGTTATTTCACACTTTTGAGTGTAAAAGTCGGTTCCATTCTTAGGTTAAAAAAAAATATGACTATGTGTGTAGGAAACATTATCATATACAGGGTTATTGGTAATATGCTAACAACCTCTTCTTAGGGTTGACTTCTGATATTCCTATGAAAAATTTTGACATATATATATATATATATTTTGTTTGTTTTAATGCCTACTCTGAGCCTAGAGCTCCCGCCGCGGCAACACCGGACCGAGCCGTGGTCCCTTTGAATAGAGTTTCAATATTTACATCGAGCAAAGTAATAAAAATATTAAATAATACATTACAGGCACAAGAGACTTTTGACATCAGGTGGTCCTCGTGCTTATTCAGTCAAAAACATATAAAAAAAAAACACAAAAAAAAATTCAATACAAAAAAAACATCTCAAAATGTTTCTTAGGACTAGCAGAAGTCAACCCTAAGAGGTTGTTAGCATTTTACCAATAACCCTGTATATTTTTTATTTTTCCAGAAACGCGGCGTAGACAATGATGAAGACGAGTATCGACACACACAGAAACTTTAGCAATTAAAATATTAGTGTGATGTGCATATATGTGGTCAGGAAAAGATATATTTACAACGCCATATCAGTACAGAAACAAGGGTAGGAAGATTTGAATACATATAATACAAAAATTGAGGAAATATAGCTGCTTTTCAAACGAGACTTTTTCAGTCCTAACCAGGAAATACGTCCAAATTTAGCGACCGTGAACTCAGCAGCTGACGGCATGCGTCAGTACAACGACCTGCCCAGCTAACCAATTTTGGGGACATCTAATAGCCACCGCTGGTATAGGCGTCCACTTCTATTTTTAGACTGTAATATTCATATATATATATATAAATGCAGTGGAGATGAGAGCATTGAGAAGCGTGATTGGAGTCAAACGGAGTGACAGGATAAGGAATAGTGTGATAAGGGAATGATGTGGTGTGAATGAGAATGTAGTGACAAAAATCGAGTAAGGTATGTTAAGATGGTTTGGACATGTGGAGACAATGAATTAAACGAGAATGACTAAACAGATGTACGTGGGACAAGTGAACGGAAGTGTTGGAAGGGGAAGACCTAGGCGCACGTTCCGAAATCAGATTGAAGACGTTCTGAGAAAAGGCCAGGTCAAGAGTACCCTAAACCAACGCTTATGTATGAAAGGTGTAGATGATGCGTAAGAGATATGTAAGGATCCGAATGGAAATCCGTTGTCTCTGCCTTCCCCTACGGTAAAAAAGGCGTGATTTTATGTATGTATGTAATATTATTCATATTCAATACTATTTCTAATTTAAGAGTCAGAACTGGCTGCCGAAAAAGCAGTCATAGTATTAATATGGACAGATGTAGGGAAAGGGAAGGCCAATGAAGGTATCGATTGACTGCGTGAAGAATTTTGATCTTATGAAGCAGTTTTGGCTCAGTGGCAATGGCTATGGAATGCCACGCAGCAGGTCTATGGTTCGATCCCCACCGCCGGCTTAAGCTTCACCGCATGGTGGTAGGGCATTTTGCGAATGCCCGCCTGGCTAGCTACCACCCTCAAGTAGAAAACCTGTCGCCAAGCACTTAAGGCGGTGTGTTCCGGTAGCAGTCCTTGAGAGCCAGTGAAATTACTGGCACATGAGACTTAACAACTATGTCTCAAGGTGACGGGGGCAGTGCAATTCGTCACATGTGATGAAATGCATCTGGTCTGGGCAGAGGTTAGTCTGCTTAACAACAAGTGGGTCTCGAGCTTGTTCCGTCACAATAACATAAAAAAACCTAACAAAGCTGGCTTAGCGACTATTTTTTGTTCACAAATCTGAAAAATAGAGATGCGTGGAAATCGATTTTTGACGATGAAGAGATGATGAGATTCCTTTTCTTTTATATCCATACCGAGAATACTTTGAACTGCCCTCGTATAACATTCCTTCTATAGACAGGAGATGTATTATTTTGTATGTTTCTTTAGCGAGAGTATGGTGGAGAGCTAGTGGTTTTCTTGCCGGACGTCGTCGGACAAGGTGCCTAAAACGCTTGTCTACTTATCTTATTATTATGAAGCGCTCGTAGCGAAGTTTACTTAGCTGTTCTCAAGCGATCAGCAAAGTTAGGCAACGTCGCCCGTGGTTCTGAGTTGGATGGGTGACCGCTAGTGACATTACTACTGAGCGTTTCCGTGCTTCGGAGGGCAGGTTAAGCCCACGGTCCGGGTTGTCGTCTTAGGATGGCAGTCGTTATAGCATGGTGTTAGGGCATTTTGCGCCTGGCTAGCTACCAACCTCAAGTAGAAAAATCTGTCGCCAAGCACCTAACGGTGTGTTCCGGCAGCTGTCTTTGAGAGCAAGTACTTCTAGGTTAGCCTGAACAATATCTTCGACCACATCATCACATGCCATCAGGTGAGATAGTGGCTAACCTATCAGGCATTAATATTTTTTTTAATGATCTTCTATTTTCAAGTTCCAAGGCTGCTGACCTATTCCAATATCAATTTATCACTATAGTACATTCCACAGTGAACATCTCTGCCACTAAAACCGTTTTATGGCTTGTCATTACACAAAAAGGGGTCTTTTTACCGTCGTAACTTATGACGATTACTTAGAGGCGTATTATGTTTGGCACAATGGTGTCTCCTGGACAAGATTTTTTGGGTGCCGGACCCGAAGGGACATACTGAGCCTTATTAAGGATACGGTACACTGAGAAAAATCTAAAGTCAAAAGCGCCCTAATGACGGCCAATTTATATGGTATAAGGCAAAAAACCGACCAAACGTAAATACATACAAAAACGCATTCCAACTAGAAGGCGTTAAACGAGGTCAGTGAAGGCGAATGTTTCTTTTCGTCTTCATTTAAGATGTATTTTGTGGTCTTTCTTAAATATTGACTTTTCGATGAGGCTGATTAAGTCGTATACGTTATAGTGATAATCACTGTATATAAACCGCCGTAAAAGTAAGGTATATTTTATGGTCAATACTGCAATTATTATCGTATAACAAGTTATATTCTGAAAAGCACTTTACGGAAGGCGTTTTTGACGGTTGTGTTTATTATAAAACATGGTACATTTTTATTGATTGGTGAAAATCATCTTAAGACTTGTGAATTCACCTTGCGTAGTTACAATTCAAAGGTAAAAGGTCAAATTTGATTTAAGCCTTTCAGTCGTTTTTCTCAGTGTACCTTTACAATGCCTAAATAGCAATGACGGTCATCGTCAAACAAATGCCTTGTTAGTCATTATCTAATCTCCAGGCTTCTTGGAGATTGCAGTATAAGAAGGCAGTTCAGAAGTACTTCTGGTACTTTTCCATCTTCGCCGCCTCATTACTCCCACCGGTAATTTTATTATATTTAATACCAGCGCCTAGCATTTGGCCTGATTTTAATATATCTTGTTTAAGAACAGCCAGAAAGTATCAAAATCGATACTTACCGAGTAATGGAAAGTTTGAATTTTTCAGTTACCTTAGGTTTTTCATACAAATACACACTTACTAAGTTTTTAGTATAGGTTTAATGATTTTTTATTTCTCATAAAGAACAGAGTTCACTTATACTGAGATACAGTTAATTATTTAACTTAAAAAGTAATTAATCTAATTAGCCAAGTTTTTATAGTAATATTTTATGTTAGTCCAGAGATCTTACGAGATGTTATCATAGATATATTTTTTTAGTTTCTTTTTAAATAAATGAATTTGACAGTCTTTGAGATCTTTAGGTAACTCGTTATATCACTGTGCTCCTTCATACAGTATGTTCCGATTACCGTACATTTTGGTTCTTGAAGTTCTTGTCTTTAATTTGTTTGAATTTCTTAAGTTGTAACTAAGTAAACGTTCTTTTTGTAAATTTTATTTCTGTACGTATTTTTGTGATATTTTTTTTTTAATGTTATTGTGACGTATCAAGCACGAGGCCCACCTGATGTTAAGCGGACTAACCTCTGCCTTTAACAGATGCAATTCGTCACAAGTCACGAATTGCACTGCGCCCGTCACCTTGAGACATAGTTGTTAAGTCTCATGTGCCTGTAATTTCACTGGCTCTCAAGGACTGCTGCCGGAACATTAGGTGCTTGGCGACAGATTTTCTACTTGAGGGTGGTCGCTAGCCAGGCGGGCATTCGCATAATGCCCATCCACCATGCGGTGAAGATCAAGCCCGCGGGGGGATTCGAACCATGGACCTGCGGCACGGCAGTCCATAGCCAATGCCACTGCGCCATCACTGCTTCGTATCTCAATTTTTTTATTAATATACATGTATTGTAATGGTAAAATTGCTTTATGTTAAATATTTTTGTTGTTTGGTAAAGAAAATTAGTATTAGTTAGGTAGGGGTATTTAAAAAGGGTTCTAATTCATTTGTTTTGTGATATCTGGAGATGGATGGTGATATCTGGAGGACATTTATGTGTGTTTGAGCAGCACAGCCCCATATTTCGACGAGATATTGCAAATGTACTAATGAGTTATAAATAGTCATACGGACTGCGTTAGGTATGCATCCAGTTACCCAGCGCAAAGCTCCGGTCGCTGATGAAATTTTCGACTTGGCTTCATCCATATGAGCTTGCCAATTTAGCTTGTCATCCAGCTTAAGACCTAAATATTGTTACCTGATGTGATCAATGAATTATTGTGCTATTTATGGTTAACTAATGGTGGATGCTGCGTTTTTTTTTTTCATTTTTAGCTGTAAATATCATGTAAGAAGTTTTTTTTGTGTTACAGTTAGTAAGTTGCTTTGACACCAAATGCTAAATTTGCATAAATCGGCCTGTGCTTTATTCACCAGTTCAAGTAAATTGCGACCAAAATAAAAGAGGCATGTGTCGTCAGCATATAAGGTTACATGTCCTGAAAATAATTTTGCTTATATTATTTATATAAATTAAGAAAAACAAACTTCCTAAAATCGATCCCTGCGGAATGCTGCAGTAGCTAGTAGTAGTATGTATTTATGTGTACTTATTTATGTATAATGTATAGGATAAATCAGCAGAGCAAACAATTAAGTGAATTGAATATTCAATTAATGTTCATTTTATTGATCAATTAATTTAAGTCGATATCAAAAGATGTTAATTATTCATACAATTAATTTATTCAATTTTACAATTGAGATTGTTTGTTTCATCAATTGATATAATTTCTAGATTAAAATATATTTAATTACTTAATACACAAGTATCAATTGTTCCAAATAAAAATGTTAATGTGATCAATTTATGAATATCATTCAAAATTGAAGTTGATTTAATCAATTATTTTAATTCAACGCTCATTTTTAATTTAATTAAAGATTCAAGAATTACATTTTAATCAATTATTCTTCATCAACTTTCAAGAGTTTGATGAGTTGATTAATTACCTTTACTAGCAATACCATGTTTAACAAAAGCTATAATCTTAAAAAAAAATTCTTCATTATTGCTAGGAACTATTACCTAAACTGTGTAATAGCTAGCAACACATACAATAAAGATTCAAGCACTGTGACCAAGATTAGGATTCAGGTAAAAATTTTTTGTGAACATTCAACCAACCTGTTGCAGGTTAAGAATGTATTGAATGGGTTTTTACATACCATTGGCAATTAAAGAAAATACTAAGAAACGCTTCGAGGCATGTAAAAAAAACATTATCCACTGTGGAAGCAATGCATTTATATTTTGAAGCAATCATAGTTAAGCGGTTATAGCTATGGACAGCGATACCGCAGGTCCATGGTTCGATCCCCGCCGCCGGCTTGAGCTTCAAAGCATGGTGGAAGGGCATTTTGCGAATGCCCGCCTTGCTAGCTACCACACTCAAGTAGAAAATCTGTCGCCAAGCACCTAACAGTGTGTACCGGCAGCAGCCCTTGAGAGCCAGTAAAATTACAGGCACATGATGAGACTAAACAACTGTACCTATGTCTCAGTGTGACTGGCACAGTGCAGTTCGTCACTAGTAGCAATATTTATCTGTTATGGGCAGAGGATATAAAGATAAAGAAGTTTTATTAGCCCTTTTGTAAATTATTTACAGGCAAGTCAAGGTACATTGGCAGGCGGCTTGGGGATCGCAGTGTAAGATAGTAGTTCTTTAGAAGGTGCGTGGGGATTATGGCAAATACCCCCTTAATAGGGGAGGCTGTATTCAGCAGTGGACGATTCGGCTGATACAGTACAGTACAGTACAAGGTACATACATACTTATACTACTTAATGAGTACATATTTATACTACTTAATCATATTAAATTCTAATTACGTTTATATAAATAATTGATTAAAATTTATGTATCATAATTTTTTATACATAATACAGTTAAATTAAATTTACAGTTATCACGTTTGCACTTGTTCTAAGAACAAAGATTCTACAAGCTGCATTGATTGAGGATACCGCTTAACATATGGTGGACACCTCGAACTAGTTCCATCACAATGTATTAAAAAAATCTATATTTAGGCAGATATTTCCTATAGTTACTGGTTATTATTCAGAGAGACTATTGCCATCTAATGAGCACAACTCTTGGCTGTTATAGCCCTGTTTAATAAAGAAACGAATGCAAAATGACGTCGCTAATCTTCACTTCTCAGTTCTCACTTGCACACTATAGACAGCAATACTATGCATAAGAAGACTTATACAAATTTTAGGTTATGTTTTGAAATTGCAAATAGCTGATTTTGAAATTAAAGGATTATTCTAATGTGGCTGGGGTAGCTACATCCAACACAGCTAGAAGCTCCTCAAAATTTAAACAGAATATAACAAAAATACCGGCCTAGTGTCGGACTCAAGCTTGGTCATAAGGCCATTAGGTTTAAGGGGATTTTAGAACTTATTGTCCAATTATCCCCTTCCAACACTCAAAGACGACGCGCAGGGGACATCTGGACAAAAAGTCCAGAAATCCTCTTCGCAGGGGATTTCTGGAATAAGCCAGGTATAATAAGTAAGTTATGGTATTTTTTTTGCTAAATGAAATCCATTACATTTTAAAATTATTTTTATTATACATAGTAACTAAAAATGTAAAAATGTAAGAGACTGTCTTTTGATTGCGTTGGCATATATGTTAGATTTTTTCACAGCTCCAAGGGACAGTAGACCTGAGTAAGTATCAAATACGAATTTCACTTTGAAACTTTCATACGTTCCTGAGAAAAAGGGTATTGACAAAGTGATCCTTTAAGGGTTCCGTTTTTTCCTTTTGAGCTATGTTACCCTTAAAAAAGTGTGCATATGAGAGGTAATGATTAGCAACTAAATTTTCAATATATTTCTTTATTAATCTGGGTTATATTGAGTAATTCCTGACATGAAAATATGTGCAAATTTCAACTATTAATAAGTTGGCATCGTACTGGACCACTATGTCCTAGTTATGAATGAAATTCTATTGTTATCATTATCGCCGATGCCAATGGGTTAAGCAAACTTGAGTCTGTCAACTCAGAGCCTTGGCTCTCAAGGACAGCTTCCAGATAGAATGATATGAAAGATGATTTAGATTAAACAATAACGTAGGACCTTGCTCTGTGGGGTGCCAGCTAGTAAGAGGCGAAATAAGGTAAAATACCGGACTAGGAATTCTCACTGGATAACAAGAGATTTGTATTGTTTTAATTAATTACACATCTCAATCAATCAGAGGTGTTTCAGATTCTTTAACCCCTATGGGTTACTTGTGACGAAATACATATGTTATAGGCAGGGGCTAGTCTGCTTAACATCAGATAGACTATGCGCTTGTTCCGCCATAATTACATTTAAAAAAAAGTTAGCCAGGTGGGCATTTTCAAAATGCTGAACCTCCATGATATGTAGAGTTTAAAATCACTCTCTTATTTTATCTATATTCTGCTATCTGGATACATTACAGTATACAGGCATGTTTTTCACCCTTTTTCATTGAGTGCACTATTGTGCTAATATTGATAAATTTGTGACTATGGCTACACAACCCTTTCTATGTTGGATACCATATTGTATCATATCCACAAAACTCAAATACCAAAAAAGGAAACAAGACATAGTTATTATTTAACAGAATATTAAATATATTTTATAGAACTGTGTGAATTAAACCCTACTTAAGTCACGCATTATTTTTTAAATTTATAGACAAAAATTAGTCAAAAATATTGATTTTGGTTGAAGAGAAATATATAGAGGTTGAGGAATATTTAATGTAGTAAAAAATTATTCTATATATTCGTTTTAAGTAGAATACTAATGCACGATACCTACAACCTTCATATTTGGGCACTAACTTCACACAATGCAGTAAAACTACATATGGCGAAGGTAGAACCATACTGATCCAAGTGATTTTTTTTTCTATATTGGAGTTATATGCAACAAATGCAAGGAAAATAATATTCAATTGATGGCAAATTAAACCAAGTACAAAAAGCGCCTTATATTGGCTAGAGGACCTCAATTTTTCACTTTAGCATTATACTTACTTTCAAAAATATATCCTGCTATACTGATCCAATATTTATTTTTTATCTGTTTTTTTTTCTACAGAAACTAAAATTTTGACTACTTTTAATCAAAATATTTTACTATAGATTTTTTTTTATTTTGTCTGACATATTAGCCATCATTTCGATAAAGGTTAAAGCATAATAAATCACATATTTTTTTAAAAACAAGTTCAAATTCGTTTTGTTTTTTTCTCAATATAATGAAAACAATACTTGGAATCAGTATGGTTCTACCATCCCTATATATAGTATTTTATTATAATGTACTATTAATGACTTCTGCTATAAGCTAACGTTGCATGCAAACCATAGAATCCAATTAAGAATATATGCACAGTAAAGGAAAGAGGCACAGTATTATGACTATAAACACAATGTACAAAATTAAATAGAAACGGCCCAAACATGTCTCATTTACAACCTGTCTTTAGAGCTTGGTAGTACTCGGTATGTCGCATGCATGCATGCTCCACATTTACTCACACATGCGATGGGACACTCTTACAATATTATTGAAGTTGTAATTTTGTTGGAGCAAGGGGTATACCAGCGAAATCCCTATATAACCTACTTAAAGACCTTGGCCTGCCAAGAACAACCGTAACTTCCATCCTCGAACGTGTATCTAAGGCGGCATTAGTAGGATCTTACCAAATTTGGTTAGGTAGGGGAGGAGGCTTGAGCGGTGAAGGGTCGAATTGGAAGAAAAAATTGATATATCATAAAGGGGTACCTTAACCCTACTCCTGGGTTGCAAGTCCCAGGCCCCTCTAGCCTCTTCCTCTGCAACGCCATGGACCCGGCACCCGCATGGTGAATCCATGGAATGCTAAGTAATTCATCTCCCCTGTCTTTAGAGCTTGGTAGTACTCGGTATGTAGCAGTCATGCATGCTCCACATTTACTCACACATGCAATGGGACACTCTATATTATTATTGAAGTTGTAATTGTAACATAGCAATATTGACGCAGATGGCTTAGGTCCAGAAATAGCTCACTAAGTAAGTAGTAAGTATCACGTTACTGCTCAATGCTCACATGGATCTTAAAATTCGTCTTTTCTTTCTATTTATAGCTGATAGGTTAGCCTTTGACTACTATCTCACCTGATGATAAGTGGTCCAAGATGTTTTTTAGGCTAACATAGAATTACTGGCTCTTTAGGACAGCCGCCGGAACACACTATTAAGGTGCTTAGCAAAATAAATTCTGGTGTTAGCTAGTCAGGCAGGCAATCGCAATATGTCTATATTATAATAAGCAAATCTCTACAAGAAAACAGTAGAACACTCGGAGTGCACAGTAGTATCAGCAGATACCAGTATGTTACTCCTTGACTTTTCTGTCAGTTATGATACAGTCAGCTTTCTATGACTTACTTATTCCTTGTGCATTCTAAAGACACATTTAACTTAACTTGAAGCATCCCTGTAATGTGCACTTTACTTTAATCGGACAGTTTAGTTGCACAACCTATATTCAGATCCTCACACTTGTACTTAGTTTTACTTATAGTTAAATTCTCTGGTGCTACTTTAAAGCTTCTTCTGTGATCATCCTATGACGTTTCATATATGTATGGAATACTGATTTTGAAATGTTTTCACTTGTTGAACAAGACTGATATTATATCCTACGGTTTGTTTGTTATTTATGTTTGACCATGCGTCACGTAGCAACTATTGAGAGTTTTTTAACGAGATTTATAGTAATGAACATAAAAGTTTGTAATTAGATATTTATATTACGTGCATTATCAAGGGGGCGTCAATATAGTAAGCTTTAACTACAGATAGGGGGATGTTAAAATAATTAAAGTGGTTTTAATACTCACATCGTAAGGAACATTTTTCTCGGCGATTGAACTTTTATCACGATCTGCAAGAGGAAAATAGGACGACTTGTAGTGAGTGTAACACATAAGGTATGTAGAGAAACACAATGGGATTAGCACAAAGGAATGTTATTATTAGATTTGCAGGTACACTACCATCATCGTCTGAGCCTGAGGGTCCGCCGCCACCGTCTGATTTCTTCACACTTTCCATTATTTCAATTCGATCCGTATCCCCTGAAGCCATTTTAGTCACAAATCACATCACTTGGATCGGAGTTTTTCGATTGTATGTTTGCACAATAACGATTCTCATGGCTCACATTACACTTGCATTGCAAACACAATGATTCACTGTAATTTAATTAGATGAAATCAATTAGTTTACGCGAAAAATTCACGTCCGAAGCAACCGTCTGACACGACCACTCATAGTAACTAATAGAGATGCATGATATCGATTTAATTTATCTTGATAATCGATTATCTATGTGTAAAATTTGCAATACTAGTCGATTAATACGAGAAACAACTATTGTACAATAGATTACTTATTTTAGTCAAACAAAATACTTTAACTTTTGTAGGAGAAGGCGCACGTTGATGAGTCGGCTTTGATGTCTTGCACATTCTGTTAAGCTTTTGCACTAAGCGCTTTGGGTAACGTAAATGAAATCAATATTGTTCACATAGACAGCTCCGCACAAAATCCATGTCCTCCATCCATGCATCCATTATGTCATCAAACGGTACTTTACAACACTCACGAATCTAAAATCTTGGCTTGGTTTCCAACTTTAGTTTACAAATGTGATTAACGATAGATAGTGGTTTCCCACCGAATTTTGCTTGACCTTCCAACGAACATGGCAAGCGACCATGTGTTGGCATTCACGATGAGCAACCTTGGTTTCCGACTATGAAGGCTGCGTGGCAACCACTTCAACTTCAACTGTTTACCTTAATGGCCTTTGCAGCATTGCCACAATTTCGCCAATGTTACGTAGGTTAAGTAGAAAATAAACGAACGAGATTGGTGGGTGCTAGGAAGGGTGATCGGTGGGTGCCAACCACGCTAGGGCAGTTTAACGCCGGTGAAAGTGCACGCATGACAGGAGCGCACGCATACCGCATTTCTCTCTTTAAGAGAAACAACCAAATAACTGGCACGCTAAATCTTTAATTTCAGAACATAATTTTGATACTCTTAAGCATAACAGTATTGACACAGAATATAATTAATCGTCTTAGGTAGGTACTAAAGATGAATTAAAATGGTACCAATTTTGAATGTTATTGATATGAAGAATATCAACAATATTTATATACCTATATAAAATATGTATACCCAAATAACTTAGTCGGTAACAAGGTAAAATCATTATATTTGAATACTATCACAGAAGGACTTACAAATCGATGTGAATTGGCTGAGGGCAAGTTATAGAGAATGTTTAGAGTGGCCAAATCTAGCGCTCGTTTTATATTGGAGCCTTCGAGAAAGGGTTAAGATCAAACCTTGTTACATACACCTAAATTATTTTTGCCACAAAAAGGTATATCCAGGATTTAGATTTATTCTATACCCACGTTATATTTTTTAATACATCTAACCCACTTTAATATGATTTAGCAGATAGAGTAACTACCAACAGCAACGCCGTGATGTAAACAAAGCTCTCTAGGTAAGAAACACGTTTGAAGGCTTATAAAACTACTTCAATAGTGCGACATCTAGCGTCGATAACCAACGAAGAGAATTCTATTTAGGGCAGACAATTTGCTGTTACATATTTAGTTCGATGTAAAAGCAAAATAACATTTATGAATCCTAAAACTAAAATAAGGTTTTTTTGAATTGGGTTTGTTAGTGTACAACAGATATGCCGTCATTGCGACTAAAGATTTAATCGGCTCTCAGATAATATCATCATTGAGTATATCCCTAGTAACAGAGTTGCCACTGCAGATAAAATCCATGGAGAATATAGAGCAAGGTGGGTGGACACCGGACCTGGGGTACGGTCAGAACCTAAAATAATGTGCTCGGAGTGCAACTTTTCCCATTAACCAGGCCTGGCGCATTCCGCACTTTAGGTACATAGCTACAAGTAAATCGGCGGCTTAATCTAAACGGGTTTACTCAACAGTGGATTTCCGTGCGCTGCCCAGAACGCACGTCTTCTCACTTCAACGCGCTTTATTTCGTGTTTGTATTTGTTAGTCTGTTTATGTACCTAGTAGCACAGAATAATAAGGCTAGTATCTAGTAGGTAGGTTGAAATGAGGGCAAGATTGCATTGCATTTCGCTGTACAAATAACAGCATATGTCTGAACCTCACGTTTTTCTCACTTCCAAAAGACATCGAAAGGCAAGGAAACGTATGCCTACCTATTGGTTTCTACCTACCAAGGTGTCAGTAGCCAGTAGTGCCAGTTGTGTTTTAAAGTGGACAATAAGTTTCAAGCGTTCGTAGCTAAGTTTACTTAGCTGTATCTTAACCGATCAGCTAAGTTAAACAACGTCCGCTGCGGTTATGACTTGAATGGGTGACTGATAGTGCCATTACTTTACTACTGAGTGCTTCTGAGGTCACGTTAAGCCATCTGTCCCGGTTGTTGTCTTAGAATGGCATTCGTTACAGCATGATGGTAAGGCATTTTGCGAATGCCCGCCTTGCTAGCTTCCATCCTCAAATAGAAAATCTATCGCCTAGCACTTAACTGTACGTTCCGGCAGCTGTCGTTAAGAGACAGTAATTCTAGGTTAGCCTGAACAACATCTAAGTAAGACTACATCATCATTTACCATCAGGTGAGTAAGTGGTTGAAGGATAGCCTATCAGCTGTAAATAAATAAAAAGTGAATCCAGATATAAGCTGGTAACGAAACGGATCGAACAAACATTAAATATACCTATGCCTTTTAGATATTCGTGTATATATGTACATACCCCGTAAAATTGTATTCTGCTCATACTAGGTACCTTATGTTTGAGATGTATTTAATTGCTTTAATAGTTATAAGTATTACATAGCTGTACTAGCATTAGAGCACAAGATCATAACCCTAACCCACGTACTGTAAACTGTAAAAATGTCTCAAATTATAAAATTTGAGACATTTTTACAGTTATCCGATAACATGATTCTTTACGACTGATACCATAATTTCGGCTTGGCCGTTACTAGCAGGGTTATATGGAGGCGAAAGAATATGATAAATACCATTCAACTTGCTAAAGTGTTTGAAAGTACTCGAAGTAAATGACGTGCCATTGTCGCTTACAATTGTGTGTGGTATACCTACATGGGACATGAGGTCATTTAATTTTTCAATAACAGTATTTGACCCAAAATTCATATTTAGACAATAGCACTCTACCCATTTGGAGTCGTCAACAACGATTAGATACATTTTATTATTAATCGGTCCGACGAAGTCCAAATGAATCCTATAAAAAGCATGCGGAGGGAAAGACCAAGGCACGAGGGGAGCACGAGGCACTTATGAAGCGCTCGTAGCGAAGTTTACTTAGCTGTTCTCAACCGATCAGCAAAGTTAAGCAACGTCACCCGCGGTCTTGAGTTGGATGGGTGACCGCCAGTGACATTACTACTGAGCGTTTCCGTGCTTCGGAGGGCACGTTAAGCCATCGGTCCCGGTTGTCGTCTTAGGATGGCAGTCGTTATAGCATGGTGGTAGGGTGGTTTTGCGAATGCCCACCTGGCTAGCTACCACCCTCAAGTAGAAAATCTGTCACCAAGCACCTAACGGTGTGTTCCGGCAGCTGTCCTTGAGAGCCAGTACTTCTAGGTTAGCCTGAACAACATCTTCGACCACGTCATCACTTACCATCAGGTGAGATAGTGTTCAAAGGTTAACCTATCGGCATAAAAAAAAAAAAAAGGCGGTGAGGGGCGGAGCTGTGCACATATCTCGCACTAACTCACCAGCTGTTCGAGGTACGCGTCTATTCCTGGGAACCAGAAGCGTGCCCTAGCTGCTGCTTTCATCTTTACGATTCCAAAATGGGAACTATGTAGCTCACTGCACAACTTTTTGCGAAGTAGCTCTGGAACGACCACTTTATGACCTCGCATAAGGCAGCCGTTCTCGTAAGACAGCTGAAAACGACAATTGAAAAATGGTTTTATATGTAAATCACTTATTTTTTTCGCCCAACCGTTTAAAACATGTTTAATTACCAATTTCAAATGGTTATCGTTTTCAGTTTCAGCTCGTAACTCTTTTAGTGTGACAGGTAGCGTACCGTCTACAACAAAATTAACGTAAGAGGCGCGTTCCTCACAGTAACGATCTTCCTCCGCCGCCGCCACCGCCTGCCCGTTGCAAGGCGGCGTCGCACGAGATAAGAAATCCGCGTTATTGTCAGCGCTACAAATTTACTCTATTGAGTAATTATACGCAGATAGGAAGATCGCGTATCTTTGCATACGGTTCGCAGATACCTCTGGTATGCCTTTGTGGGGTCCAAATATGATGATCAGTACGAAGCACAAATGGGTCCGAGCGGCCATACAAATATTGGTGAAAAATCCTATCCTCGTCGCCAGTGTTATGTATTTGCACTTAAGGTTGAACTGGCCGATCACTTCTCCATACAAACATCGTAGGGCGATCACTCCTTTATTTGAGATTTTAGGTCCAGACTTAAGCATAATACCGATTGATATCGTCATTATCTCGGCTTGTATGATGCCAAAATTTTAAAAAGATACTTAAGTTGTAAGTTATGAGCCTCGAAAACTTTATATGAAAATGTTGCGAGGCTCATAATTCTCAAGTTAATTATTTTATAAATATAATTCACTTTTGTCATAATTTTTATTTTGACAAAAGTGTATATCTATCCTTATTTTAATACTTATTCATGTTATATATAAAACCGATAGTTCTTTCAAAAGGAGGTGTTGTATCATAAAATAAAAGAACAAACGTGCACCTATTGAATATTTTTTTTACTATCATTAATGTATTATGATAATAAATAACAGTTATTTGTAAGCTTTTATTGGCAGCAAAAAAAAACATTGCTACAAAGCCATATTTATATTTTATTCATATTCTAATTGGGGGTGCTATGTCCTGATGTGCACTGATGTCTCGTTTGGGGTGTTTTATGCATTTCTCCAAGCTTTTACCCAAGCCATCTCAACTCCTTAATTATATTATGTATATATTTATTTAACATTCAAATCACAATACCACTGTTTCTAATAAGATTCCTGTCGTTGGGATTACTAGAAATATCAATGCTTGTTCTCCATACACATAATTTACATGTGTCTTGTGACGTTCTCTTGATGTTCTCTACTTTAATAGCAATAATATTAATTATTGCTATATAAGTAGAGAACATCCGCTTAAGATATGCAAGGATTAATATCGTTAGTGGTTAAACCATGCGCATCGTAGATAATAATAACAATTGAATTTCATTCATAGCTGGACAATATTAACTCCAGGTGATACGTAGAGGTTAAAATAAGGGCAGTAGTGAAATGTTTTGCATTAAAAAATTCAGTGAATACATGTAATCTCAAGAGCAGGTACTATTTTGTGACCAAAGCAATGTACCTTTATGGGTTGCCATTGTATCCTTGTTTAAAAATGGCGCTTGCCTAGAAGTAACGGGTGATTCTAATCGGTTATCCACCTGTATGTGTATAAACCTACTCTAAACACCCTGTGATATCTTTATATATATGTATATATATATTGCAGGCATTGGAAATAAAATAATGTTATTAGATATACCTATTGTAGTTATAACGCGGCTTTTGTATAGGGAATGAGTCTAGTGTCCAGGTTGTGCTACGAGCTAGTTGAAAAACAACCAAACAACTACACTCTGAGCCTCTGAACGTAGCCCAGTTGCAACGCTAGTGATGTTCACCGGATAATTCCGTAATCGATCTTATTCGGAAAATTATTTAAAAATAGCAAAATTTTAATAATAAGATAATGTTTATATATGTTTTATTATTTCTACAGTAAAATTTGAAGAATAATGTACATAAAATTATATTAGAGCATAATTATCTCACAAATATAATTATTTAGCGTTCGCCTCTAGACAAGTCAAACAAACTAACGAACGCCATGTTTATTTCCTTTCCGTCATTGCTCTGCCGCGGTAAGATTTTTGGAGGTTATTTCATTAGTGGCGTCTTTGTGTTTTCTATAGAATTACTGCAGTACTACTAATAAATAAACGAATTTTAATCGTTTAATGCATTTATCCTTTGACATTTTGTAATTTCAGTGCAAGCGACTTGACGCGAGTGATAAAAATTGGCTCTTGAGAAGAATTCATTATCGCTACCGCATTCACCGAAAATGGGCAAAAAAGTGAAGGAATATAAGTCTGGAGACTTCATATTCGCCAAAGTAAAAGGTTATCCGGCCTGGCCGGCTAGGGTAAGTACGCTACAATAAAACATTTATCAATATTTCATTGTGACACAAAAATGTCTGATAAAATTCTCGCTAGCGCGGGAATTCCAGCTTCTAGACTGTTTCACGCTATTCTGAGACTTTCCGTGACTTTGCCTGGCTGAAAATGTCTGTATTAATACTCAATGCTTCAATTGGAATCAAAATTAAAGTGACACCCTTGCAGGACATGAATATGTATCTGCACTGACGCCTATTCTGGCTGGCCTAGATAACGCTATCTGTACGGAGCACTTTCACAAAGTTGGACTTCTGTATGCTATAGCTGATATCTATTATTTGTCTTGTTGATATTTTTGCAAATTACTTTTTGGTGCCCTAAACCTTCTCTCTGAAATGTAGATTTATAGCAATTGGTGCCTTTATGGATAACCAAATGTAAAAAAGAAATATACATTGTATCAAGTACACATATAGTATGATGTATATTATTCTATTTCTGGACTAAAATGTCAATTCCAACTGACATTCTGTTTCAGATGTTAGTAATTTTATCTATGTTGTCTTGGTTTAAAGTACTAACTTATAAGTATTGTTCACTATTAGAATGATGTTTTAATAAAAGTACAATTCATTTGGATGACATGATAGCAGCAGGATACCTACATAAGATCATTCAGCTTCATGACTCAAAAGCAGAGTAGAGTCAATACATATTTATATCTAATAATGTTATTTAATTACCAATGCCTGAAAAAAAAAATATAAAGATATCACAGGGTGATTTAAGTAGGTTTAAATACATACAGGTGGATAACCGGTTAGAAACACCTGTTAATTCTAAGCAAGCGTCATTTTTAAACAAGAATACAATGGCAAACCATAAAGTTACATGGATTTGGTCACAACAAAATAGTACCTACTCTTCAGATTACATTTATTAACTGAAGTTATGAAGGCAAAACATTTCACTACTACCATCATTTTAACCTTTATATATCACCCGGAGTTGATATTGTTCAGTTATGAATGAAATTCTGTTGTTATTATTATCTATGATGCTCATGGGTTAACCACTAAAAATCTCAATCTTTGCATATCTTAAGGGGCTGTAATCTACTTAAATAGCAATAATATTAAACAAGACACATGTAAATGATGTGTATGAAGAACAAGCATTGATATTTCAAATACTCCTAAGGACAGGCGTCTTATTAGAAACAGTGGCCAAGCCAAATCTGTCGCCAAGCACCTAACGGTGTGTTCCGGCAGCAGTCCTTGAGAGCCAGTGAAATAACAGGCAAAATGAGACTTAACAGCTATGTCTCAAGGTGGTGCAGTTCGTCACTTGTGATGAAATGCGTCTGTTATAGGTAGAGGATACCGCTTAACATCAGGTGGGCCTCGCGCTTGTTCCTTCACAGTAACATAAAAAAAGTGGTATTATGATTTAATGTTAAATAAAGATATAAATCATATAATTGTTGAATGTTAAATAAAGATATAAATAATAAAGATATAAATAGTATAGAGTAGGGATGGCTTGGGTAAAAGCCGGCAGAGAAAATGCATAAAATACCCCAAGTGGGATATCAATACAGGATATATCGCCCCCAATTAGAATATGGATAAAATATAAATATATCTTTGTAGCAATGTAAGCAATTTTATTGCCAATAAAGATCCACAATTTAAATAGCTTAGTAAATTTGGTTGCAGTATTTGCAATGTTTATTGAAATTTAATATACATATCTAAATGGTTCACGGAATATTGAACACAATATTCCATGAATCATTTAGATATTATAGATAATACATTAGTTTTGGATTTGATTACAGCTTTAGGCTGTTGTTGACTGAACTGTTTTTGTAATACAGTATGCCACGGATATTGTGAATTACTTTGTGGGGTCAAATCATATGACATCCTACAATATATACCAATATAATTTATAAATAACTTTAATTTTCATAAATAAATTTATCATTTGTGAAAAACAGAACAATAAATTATTAAAAATTATTTATCAAATATAAGTATGAATTTAAAAAAAAACATAAAGACCAAAATACATTTTCAAATCAGGCACTAGCTCATGAGTGCACCAAGCATATTACCAATAACCCTGTATATTTGAAAATTGTACATAATGACAGCTGTCATATTCATATTATGGTGATGTATAAAAACATTAATGTACATAATTATCAATTATTTACAACAAACTAACACTACTAAAATTATACATACTTTTTCTACACTATGCTCTCATCTGTTGTCATTCACAGAATCTTATTGATTCAAATATAATTAATATTACCATTTTATTAACTAACTTTTAGACCTTATTTTTTTTCTTTCTATTATAGGATATAGGATAAAGCTATTTATAATTGATATTACTTATTGTACATTGAAGGGTATGCAGAACCTCATATAAATTATTAATAGTGTAGGTTCTGTATTACAATACAGCATCAATAAAATAACAAGCCACTATGTAATGCTTAGCAACAGGTACATTCCCTGTTAAGGAAACCAATAAATGGTCTGGCAAAATGTTGGTGTACATACATAGACATTCCATGTTGCATAGCATAAATCCTACATATATACACCGTGTCCCAAAATTCAACGATAAGCCGGCATCGGTGCATGGACCTACTCATGACTACTCGGGAAAAAAAAAAAAAAATTAAAACTTTTTTTTTAATTACAGAGACTTTTATAAAGTTGCGCCAACTTTTAATAAAACTTGCCATGGTAGTGTCCATACTTTTTTTTTAACCCAGACTATAGAAAGTGCATAGAATGTTAAAATGTATGAAAATTATAAGAAAAAATTTTTTTTTTACTCATTTTTGTAAAATAACTACAGACTTTCTGTAATTTTAAAGGATTGTGGTAGATAGCCGTCCTTCTTAGGTTGCTAATGCACAAAAAATATCAAAAATGTGCCAAAAATTGTGGTCATGGTAGTTGAAAATAGCATAATGGGTATCGAATATCAATGAAATTTATAAAAGTCTCTGTAATTAATAAAAAAAAACAGTTATAATTTTTTTTTTATTTTTTTCCGAGGAGTCATGAGTAGGTCCATGCCCCGATGCCGGCTTATCGTTGAATTTTGGGACACGGTGTATACAGAATGATATATTTATTGTGCCTTGTGTTGTTTGTTAGGGAAAACATATTGTGCCAACTTTATCTCACAGGCGCAGGATAATAATAAAGGGATAAAATTTGAAAGACAACATCTCCCTTACGTTTGTGTCGAAGACTGCCAGAAAGCTCCATTGCAGGTGCAGTCTTTGTAAACTAAACAACATACTATCATTCTGTATATTCATATTTTTGTCCTTCTGATTTCTTTTAAGCTCTTATACTCTCTTGATGCGTTTTCTATTTGTGTTTGTATATTGTTACTGATCAAATCAGTTGGTACTTTCTGGCCTAGGTGAACATATTCATCTATAAAGTCAGTAATGTTATTGTTGATGCTAATTGGTTCTGTGGTCATGACTTACATTTTCTCTGTTGTCATAACCAGTCACACTTTCCAACATTCTTCACTTAGTATATATTACCATAGTCTGATGTCAATCTTTATTTTTGATTATGAAAAAAATTCAAGTCATCGGAAAATGTAAGGTTTGATAAAAAAAAACATTAGTGATAGTCCTTGAGTTTCCAGTTTACATTATGTATACCTCTTCTAGTACTGTAGTAAAAAGTTTAGGTGATAAGGTGTTGCCATGGCAGACACATCTTTATATTTTTATAAAGATGTGTCTGCCATCTTTGAAGCGCTCGTAGCAAAGTTTACTTAGCTGTTCTCAACCGATCAGCAAAGTTAAGCAACGTCGTCCGCGGTCATGAGTTGGATGGGTGACCGCTAGTGACATTACTACTGAGCGTTTCCGTGCTTCGGAGGGAACGTTAAGCCGTCGGTCCCGGTTGTTGTCTTTGGATGGCAGTCGTTATAGCATGGTGGTATGGCATTTTGCGAATGCCCGCCTGGCTAGCTACCACCCTCAAGTAGAAAATCTGTCGCCAAGCACCTAACGGTGTGTTCCGGCAGCTGTCCTTGAGAGCCAGTACTTCTAGGTTAGCCTGAACAACATCTTCGACCACATCATCACTTACCATCAGGTGAGATCGTGGTCAAAGGCTAAGCAATCAGGCATAAAAAAAAAAAAAAACTCATCTTTTCCTATTACAGTTTTACTTGTATATGTACTGGTAAAAACCATTCTGGTCAAGATATATTTTTTATTTCATTCATCTATTTATCATGGCAGTTGAGAGGATAATTAAACTGATGTATTTAGTCTCCACATCCTGATATTTATGTGCCTTCTAAATCTTATCCCATTCAAAGAATCTAATAAGGCACAGTAAACTCATGTTTTGCCACCCTTATATGAAATGTGTCAGATAGGGATATGAAATTTGTCAGATAGTGATATGAAATTTGTCAGATAGTGATATGAAATTTTTCAGATAGTGATACGAAATGTGTCAGGTAGTGTGATGTGAAAGGCTATTTCATTAGTTAATTACTGTTAAACAAATGTTTAGTATGGCAGGTTTGTTAGTCTGCATGATTATATTGTATAATAACTAAAATGAAATTGTGATAAAGTAATATAAATGTATCACCATGGATATAATATAAATTTTTTCAATAACCTGTCTGTAAGTCTGTTTGTTGGATCTATTTATGTTTACTGTACTGTATCAGCTGGATCGTCCACTGCTGAACACAGCCTCCCCTATTAAGGGGGTAGTTGCCATAATCCCCACGCTTGGCATGCGGCTTGGGGATCGCAGGGTAAGAAAGTTAGATAAGTTTAAAAGGTGCTGCTGCCCACCTTCCAGTATTATTCCCTTAGTCGCCTCTTACGACACCCACGGGATGATATGGAGAGGTGCAATTATAACCCGGCACCCCACGGGGCTATGTATTTATGTTTAGTGTTACATAATTTTTTTTTGTAATAATAAATAGTTATTAAACAGTATTGCTTGTTAGCAAAACATATTGAATAAGTAAAACAAGCAATGGTACTGCAATTTTGATTTTAAAACATTCCACAACAGGGGTTGCCAGGCTTGAATCCGTTATGATAGATAACACATATTAAGTAAAAAAATCTAAATATTGTTGTAAAATTTCATTGGCAATGACATATAAATATAAAGAATTTTTGGGGGCTGAGTCGTCCGCGTCCGTAGGAGAGTACCCTATAGCGATTCCCTACACGTGGTCCCCGGGTGGTGCTAATCAGATGACAAACTGGTGGTAGGCTTCGGCCGAGGCTAGTGACCACCCACTGGACAAAGCCACGCCGCCAAACGACCTAGTCGTGTTCCCGCGCGATGTCCAGTGACGCCGTATGAAAGTCGGGTCAGAACAGTAGCATCCCAAGTAGCCTGAATAAGAAGCATATCGTTCGGCCGCATTGGGCGACTAGTCGCGGAGGGTAGCGGGATCCGAGGCACGGTACACCGCTGGCCGACCGCAGTCAGTAGGGGACCCAATTGTGACTTAGCCACTCATGAAAGGCTGTCCCGCCAACTGTGAAAAATCCCAGAGATGCGCCATCACGCCGGTCGGCAACCGGGTGAGAGGACGAGATGGACATCTCTGGGGGGGCTCGGGCATCCCCGCAGTCTCCAGACTAGTCCCCCTTCGATGTGTGCTGTTTCGTTGTGTTTCGCGGGGTCTACTGGACGTAATGCCTCGTTCTACTGCCGGCTTTCAACCTTTTTTTACTCCCAAAACATGAAGAGAAACAAAAATGAGAGAAAGTTTAAACAGCGGCTGCACTCCCTCTCACTGAAAGTGCACTTCTGCAACATAAGAGGCTTGCACTCTAATCTCGTCCCTGTCCATTACCACCTGGAGACAGAAAAACCTCACCTCCTGTTTCTCACGGAGACGCAGATTGGTTGTCCATCCGACGTGTCGTACCTTACATACCCAGGGTACAACCTGGAGTCCAACTTCAAATCGCACGCGGGTGTATGTGTATATGCCCGGGATGACATCTGCATTCGGCGTCTCCGAAAATTTGAAGACCCCATGTTCTCTGTACTTTGGGCGTTGGTGGACACAGGTATTGAGAAAATTCTCTACGCTTGTGTTTACCGCTCACATAGTGGAAATCAGGGGACAACCAGGCTCACCGAATACCTCAGTGAGGTGGCGGACGTAGCTCAACAGAAGTACCCTACTGCCCAACTGGTGTTTCTGGGGGATTTTAATGGCCATCACCAGGATTGGCTACACCCATACCAGGACACCGACCATGCCGGTAGAGAGACGCGAAAACTTGCGTTAGCGTTAAATCTCACCCAGCTGGTCCAAGGAGCCACGAGGGTACCCGATGTTGAGTCTCACACGGCCTATTGCCTGGACCTTCTGCTGACAACTGATCCAGACCGCTACTCGGTGTCGGTTTGTTCACCGTTAGGTAAGTCCGACCATTGTCTGGTGAAATCTGTATCCGTCTACTCCCCGCCCGATCCCAGTCCTCGAGGCACTCGGCGGATGTGGCGATACAAATCAGCAGATTGGGATGAGATGCGTTCTTTCCTTGCATCTTATCCTTGGCAGTCTGTGTGCTTCTCTTCTGGTGATCCTACCGCATGTGCAAATGCCGTGTCCGATGTGTTGCGTTTAGCAATGGAATACTTCATTCCATTCTCTGACGTACCATTGTCCGGCAAAGCTCGCCCATGGTTCGGTCCTGAATGTGGACGCGCTGAGGCGTTAAAACATCAGGCATACCTAGCCTGGGTTGATGCTCGTAAGCATAAGGCCAAGGATATACACCTAAAGAAGAGAGCTTTTAACAAGGCTGCCAAATCCAGTAAAAAGGTCTTACAGAAGGCTCGTTTTGACCACATTGGCCGAATAGGGAACAAGCTTGCTTCGTACCCCACGGGTAGTAAAGCGTTTTGGTCCCTAGCTAAAGCGGTTGAATCGAACTTCTGCCGCCCCTCACTGCCTCCACTGCAGAATCCTGATGGAACGCTGGCTCACACCGCTGCAGAGAAAGCAAACCTGTTTGCTTCCCTGTTTGCGGAGTCTTCACGTCTTGATGCTGGTATCGCGACTCCTCCAATTCTACCACGAAGCGAAGCTGTCATGAATGACATACGCATTCGCCAAAAGGAAGTTTGTAATACACTACGCAATCTGGACGTGAATAAAGCCAGTGGTCCTGATGGTATATCTGCAATTGTTTTAAAAACTTGTGCGCCTGAGTTGTCGCCTGTCCTGACACGCCTCTTTAGGCTATCTCTTGAGACTGGTACAGTGCCCAAATCATGGAAGCTTGCTAATGTGCAACCCGTGCCTAAAAAAGGTAGTCGTACCGACCCTGCCAACTACAGACCCATATCTGTTACGTCTATACTCTGTAAGAGTATGGAGCGCATTCTCAACAGCCGGCTCCTGGCATACCTAGAAGCGAATGACCTCCTCAGCGACCATCAATACGGGTTCCGCCGAAATCGGTCTACTGGGGATCTTCTAGCGTATGCCACTTATATCTGGAGCGAGGCCATTGAGAAACAAGGGGAAGCGCTTGCCGTTTCCCTGGACATCTCTAAGGCCTTTGACAGGGTTTGGCATGACGGCCTTATTAGCAAGCTTCCCGCATACGGCCTGCCTACCGGGTTTTGTGCGTGGATATCGGACTTCCTGAGGGATCGATCATTACGAGTAGTCGTGGACGGCTGCTCGTCTGATCAAATGGGTATTAATGCCGGCGTTCCCCAGGGGTCAGTGCTCTCTGCGACGCTCTTCCTGCTGCATATCAACGATCTGCTAAAGCCCGGTACCTTTGGGTATGCAGACGACAGCACGGTTGTAGAGAGCTATATTTCTACCGCGCGAGCCAGTGAGCCGGAGATCCGGAGTCTCAGAGAAGCTATGGTCGAGCGATTGAACTTGTCCCTTAAGGCAGTCTCCGATTGGGGCGATGCCAACCTGGTCAAGTTCAATGCCAACAAGACCCAGGCGTGTCTGTTTTCCGCCAAAAGGAGACCATTCCAACTGTCTCCAACATTCCGAGATGTATCCGTGCCGGTCACAGACCACCTGGACCTTCTTGGTGTTACTATATCGTCGACTCTAAACTTTGGCTCGTATATCGAGTCAAAGGCTGAGTTAGCCGCTAAAAAACTTGGCATCCTCTCAAAGGTGAGACGGTACTTCACAGCGGAACAAATGCTTACTTTGTACAAAGCGCAAGTAAGGTCCTGTGTTGAGTACTGCTCTCACCTCTGGGATGGCTCTGCCAAATACCAACTTGAGGCACTTGAGTCGATTGAGAGACGCGCCAAGAGGTTAATAGGCAGCGACTTTCTAGGGGAGTCTCGGCTGCAAAGCCTCGAGCACCGCCGTAAAGTCGCTTGTCTATCGGTCTTTTACCGGATACATTTCGGAGAATGTGCACAAGAACTGCACGACTTGGTTCTGCCCTCCCCCTTTTTCCATCGGACGTCCAGACAAACGGAGAGGCGCCATCCGTACATGGTTGATATTCCCAGGACTCGTACGAAGCGCTTCGCTTCCACTTTTCTCGTGCGTACTGCGAAGGAGTGGAACTCCTTACCGTCGTCAGTTTTTCCCGATGGATACAACATGGGTGTCTTCAAATCGAGAGTAAATAGGTTTCTTCTAGGTAAGCGTGCTCCATCTTAGACCACATCAATGCTTAACATCAGGCAGGGTGTGGTCAAACGCGAACCTATTATGAATAAAAAAAAAAAAAAAAAAAAAAAGAATATTTATAGATGCCTTAAGGTCAATGTTCCTCTGCTGTCCCACAGGATTCGAAAACAACAATAAAAGAATAACAATATAATTAAATATTTATTATTATAATAGGCTATTATGCTTCAAATAAAACGTAGGGCCATAAATGTTTTTGGCGTCAATGAAACACTAAAGTTCACCACTGCATACTATCATAAAAAATATTGCGTTAATTATTGTGATTGATATAATTAACTATATGGGATACATTTATGTAATTTTATAATTATTCTAAGGTCTGTCTACTGACTGATTGACGATAACAAAGATATGTTTTCCTTTTCAGGTGCAAAAGCTAAATGGAAAGAAATATTTTGTATATTTCTATGGGACGGGAGAAACGTAAGTGAATAAGTTTTAGAATACTTTTTAACCCAAATCTTTATATGGTACAAATTTATGATTTGTAAACTTAAGGTCCTAGGTTCGATTCCTGGATCAGACTGTCGTTGGGATTATCTGGCAAAGTAAGATTCAGAGCCTAGTCTAGTTCTATGCATGGTAACTGGTAAATAGGTCTTCTGTTTTCAGAAATTTAATGGCTAGATAATAAAATATGTATTAATAACTGGTTGCGCCCTGCGGTTTTACACGCATACACAATGATGAAAAGTGTTGATGTTCACAAGTATCCAATGTGTTAATCCAGGATCTACACTATTGAACTTCAAATTTCATCCAAACTGGTTTAGCCGTTGAAGCCGCATGGAGGCGTAACAAACATACTTACACACTCCTAGACTAGATTGTCGCTATATTAGACCAAAATAAAACTTACCACCTGTTTTTATACCTATGATATGTGGTTCTGAAGAAAAGAGGACATTTCTTGAACACATTTCTATCTTGCCGAAGAAAGAAGAAAAATTTGCCGCCTTGCTCTTAACTCAGTGTTCCAGCAGCCTTGAGTCCTTGTGACCCATTTACGCATTTTAAATATGGCTTTCCATTTTATTTTCTAAATTTTATATTGACTATAGGTTGTGGTTGGCTACAATTTTTATTTATTTATAGCCTTTATTTCAGACAGCAACATATTTTATAAATTAACTTAATACAAAATTTACTACAATTCATCACTATCTGATTGCCTCTTGGCAAAGGCCGCCTCCAAATTCTTCCACTGTTCTCTCTCTCTAGCAAGTCTCATCCAGGTTTTTCCTGCTATTTCCCTAATCTCATCATCCCATCTTTTGTGTTGACTTCCCTTTTTTCTTTTTCCATTTCTTGGATACCAAGTGGTTACTGCTTTGCTCCATGTGTCTTCTCCTCTCATTGTGTGTCCAGCCCACTGCCACTTCAGCCTAAAGATAAGGATATCTTTACCAGAACCACAATGTTACCTGACATTAAGTGATAAAGTGGTGGAGACTAGCAAACAGGCTTAACCTACACTAAGAACTGGCTCTCCAGGACTGCTCAGTCAGGTTTTTGGGGCCAGATTTTATTTTTGAGAATGGTAGATAATCAGAGCATTCACAAAATGTTCTACTAATAAGCACACCAACATCATCTAAAAAAATGATTTGCATTTAACCACTTTCTCACCTGATGGAAAGTGACGACGCGGTCGATGGTGAAACATGCTTGCCTAGCAGATACCTATTCACTCTATACTTGAAGACTTGCAGATTATATTCATCAGGAATTAGAGACCATGGTGGTGTGACCCATACTTCAGCCGTACGCATTTTGAAGCTTGATTTAAAGTGCTTTGCTTTGTGGGTATTTTCGGAATATCCATCATGTTCTTGTCAATTGTCTGATGAAAGATAGGAGATGGGGGAATAAGGTAGTGTAGATTCTCCGAAGTGAAATACCGATAAGCTGGCGCGACTTTGTGTCTATGTTCGAGGCTTAGGCTAGACTCGAAGCCTCCACTCCACTATCGCATCGACACCAATGAGCAATTTTCCTTGATTATTTATGGAGTCCAAGTCTTCGTGCTGGTATTTAACCCATCCATCCCAGAGGTGGCTGCAGTATTCCATACAATTACCAGACTTGAGCTTGGTACAGGTTAAGAAGCTGTAGTAGGGTGATTGAGGTAGAATGCGCAAGTGACCCCGCTTCACTGCACATAAGACGTAGAGGCCCACCGCTGGGTTTTTAGTGAATATACCGGGCACTCTGACCGGGGAGTCCCACATAACCACGTGGCTTCCCCCAGGAACTGCGTGGTAAGCGTAAGGCGTTTTCCCAGCGAAAAAAAGGTTAAGAAGCTGTTCCTATGTGAATACCGCAGCACTCATCATTTAGTAACACTTTTATCACTTGTTAGTGATACTTGTATTACTTAAATGATACTTGTATCATTTGTTAGTAAGTGTATCAGTACTATCAGTAATAAAAAAAAAATTATTTTCAGTGCAAATCTACCACCAAATATGATATTTGACTATGCTGAGAACAAAGACAAGTTTCTGACGAAATCGGTGAAAAGACGCGACTTCAACGATGGAGTGAAGCAGATTGAATACGACTTTGCTAACAATGTACCCCTGGAACAAGTTATCGGTGTGCCACTGGAGGTAAGTTGCTCTGACTTATTATTAGGTCTTCTATCTGTTGATATCTTAGTGGGGTCGTGCCGCAGGTTTTTTTAATGCCTTATAGGTTAGCCTTTGACCACTATCTCACCTAATGGTAAGTGATGATGTTGTCGAAGATGTTGTTCAGGCTAACCTAGAAGTACTGGCTCTCAAGGACAGCTGCTGGAATACACAGTTAATTGCTTGGTGACAGATTTTCTCTTGAGGGTGGTAGCTAGCCAGGCCGGCTTTCGCAAAATGCCCTACTACCATGCTATAACAACTGCCATCCTAAGACGACAACCAACCGACTTTATTTATTTTTGTTTTTACATCTGCGCTGTTTTAAAATGTTCCAAATACTGAATCGACAAAAAAAACATAATTATCGAACCAGCTCAAAAATTTTACTAGTATCGGTTGGGAAATGCTATCCGTAGTGGAGAACAACCGGAAATCGGGGCAGACAAACTCAACAATCCGATAGCATTTTTGTCCAAACTTAAACGGAGACTTGCGTTTGCTCGATCACTTATATATTATTGTTAATAGGATGCAGAAATGCCTGCGGACGACACAGCAAATGACTCGGCTATTGATGCTACGATGGACGACAGCATGGCCGAGACGACAGCTAACGACACTGCCGCTAACGACACAGTTGACGAGGTGAGTTAGGAAAAATGTTTTTTTAAATCAAAAATAGAACAAATTATTACAAAATCACAAATATACGATGGAAAAAATTTAAGTCATGTGCGGGATTCGAACCCGCGTCCATCCACCCCTTGAGCCGGGGTATGCTCTAACCAATTGAGCTAACATGACATGACGTCATAACTCAAATCTTTCCTATCGTTCTTTAACCATCGTATTGGGATGGAGCGACATCTATAGTACCACTTGCGCTGTACTACAAAATTAATTCATATAGTAATGAAACAACTTTAAACGGTTTAAATCGCGTATATTTATCATTGATTTTGTTGTTCTTTATGGTTATTGTTTAAGGGTGAACTGGCCGGTCAGTTCTCCATACAAACGCCGTAGGGTGACCACTCCTTATTTGTGATTTTAGGCCCAGAATTAAGCATAATATCGATTCAACTCGTCATTATCTAGGTTTGTATCCATATAATACTGGTCACTATCGACAAAAATTGCAACTACCATGTCATCTAGGTATGTCAAGCATTTTTCAGTTAGTTGAGTGTAACTTAAAAATTACTCGACCGATTTTGATGAAATTGATACGGAGTCACCTCAGTGATATACCCTTTTCAATAAAAAAATAAATAGGACTGCTCTGTAAAAAGTTATGTGGTCATACATAAAAAAGTATATGAACTTGTCGCATTGAGAACCTCCGCATTTTTTTAAAGTTGGTTACAAAAATAAAGTTCTCAAATTAGTTAATTCCTACTTTAACCTTACATTTGTTTTTAAAATTTTCAAGTAGTATTTAAATAATATAATAGATATATAAGGTGGATATTAATACATCAATTATCAATTATACTGCATGGGGTGATATGAAATCGATAACTGTGTTTTTCTTCTTTAATTTTCACATACACAAAATCAATACTAACTATTATCAAAGCAGTAGCGCGTTGACTGTGAACATGCGACAAACGCGGTCGCTGTGATGATAGGCAGGCGCTTGCCTTTAAAATCTCACCTGATGGTGATGTCAGAGCTGGCAAGCAGATATAACCTTGAACAGGAGTTCGCTGTCAAGGACAGATGCCAGACACTGTCTTGGCTACAGATTTTCTACTTCAGGTGAGTTTACCTAGCCAATTCGCAGATTGCTCTACTAAATTGCTATAACGACTCCCTTCTTAAGGGTGAACTGGCCGGCCCGTTCTCCATACAAACGTCGTAGGGTGATCACTCACTTATTTGAGGATTTAGGTCCAAAATAAAGCATAATACCGATTAATCTCGTCATTATCTAGGCTTGTATGATGCCGAAATTTTAATAAAATAATAACTTGAGAGTTATGAGCTTGGAAACATTTTCATGTAATATTTTCGAGGCTCATAACTTTCAACTTAATTATCTTTTTAAAATTTCGGCATCATACAAGCCTACACTGAGAAAACCGTCTTAAAGGCTTAAATCAAATTTGACCTTTTACCGTTGAATTGTAACTACGTAAGATGAATTCACAACTCTTAAGATGATTTTCACCAATCAATAAAAATGTACCATGTTTTATAATAAACACAACCGTCAAAAACGCCTTCCGTAAAGTATTTTCAGAATCGCAACTTGTTATACAATAATAATTGCAGTATTGACCATAAAATATACCTTACTTTTACGGCGGTTTATATACGGTGATTATCACTATAACGTACGACTTAATCAGCCTTATCAAAAGTCAATATTTAAGTAAGACCACAAAATACACCTTAAATGAAGACGAAAAGAAACATTCGCCTTCACTGACCTCGTTTAACGCTTTCTAGTTGGAAGGCGTTTTTGTACGTATTTACGTTTGGTCGGTTTTCCGCCTTATACCATATAAATTGGCCGTCATTAGGGCGCTTTTGACTTTAGATTTTTCTCAGTGTAGATAATGACGATATCAATCGGTATTAGGCCATAAAATCTCAAATAAGGGATTGATCACCCTGCGGCGTTTGTATGGAAAAACGACCGGCCAGTTCAACCAAATCTTCAATGTGTGTAGCTTGATCAAGTTACTTATGCAAAAATGCTATAGGAACATGATTATTTTGTGACGGTTATCGTATGAATCTCAGAAACAATAATTTCTGAGCGAAAATAAAGTTATAAAATGTCGTTTGTATCAGGTCCATTGTTCAAATCCCGCCGCGGGCTTGAGCTTCACCGCATGGTGGAAGGGCATTTTGCGAATGCCCGCCTGGCTAGCTACCACCCTCAAGTAGAAAATCTGTCGCTAAGCATCTAACGGTGTGCTCCGGCAGCTGTCCTTGAGAGCCAGTGAAATTACAGGCACATGAGACTTAACAACTATGTCTCAAAGTGCCGTCACATTAGCGTAGTGCAATTCGTCCGTTGCGATGAAATGCATCTGTTATAGGCAGTGGTTAGTCCACTTAACATCAGGTGGGCCTCGGGCTTGTTCCGTCACAATAACATAAAGGAAGAGTCTGTTTTTCAATATAGTTTATAAAATGTTGGAGTTGGGCCCCAGAAATAGCGATGTGAGACTGCGAACGAAATCAGATTTCGAATTATTATTCATTTGTAATTTCATTATTCGATTATGAAATTAGTTTAGTACTAATTTTCGTTTTCGAATAATTTGAATGATATTTATCAAATGATTTCATTCGCATCTAAATATTATCATTTCCAATCAATCAAAGGAAATACGTGAGTCGTGGGCACTCTCTCGCTCGCCACGCGTGCACTCGATTCTCGGTGATAGGTGCAATAATATAAACATGTTTTTATATTTTTACAATGAGACATGCTCCGCGGCTTATAACGTGAGCAAAAAGTATAGGTCATGTGCGTGATTCTCTATCCCCATACGATGGTTAAGAATGAAAGGACAAATTATAGTCACGACTCATATCTCATGTTGGCTCAGCGGTTAGAGCATACTGTTTGGTTTAATACCAAACATTTTCCTGACGCGGCACAATCCGCCGTGTGTCGCAAGCACCTAATTACTCAAAACAACACGAGTTAGGATTTAGAGCTCAGTGCACGTTTGGACTTCGCGGCATACGGTAGCATTCATTAACATTTAAAATAACATTTTCGTAATAATATTAAGAACATTAACGATAATAAATTAGTGATATATGACAGTGAACAAACATTAAACATGTATTTCCAACCTCTGCAACCTCGTATCATCCCGAACACATACTTTGGCTATAGGGGGGTTGGCGCGGGTTCGAATCCCTCATACGGCTATAATTTTTCTTCTCGTTGCAATTTCGTAATGTTTAAATGTTATTTTTACCCTGAGTCCTATTTAAAATTTATAAAGTCGCATAAGGACTGTGAACTAAAGCTTCAAGTCGTGAACTCAAAACCTTGTGAGTTCACGACTTGAAGCATGTATTTCATTGAGTTATGAAATTTATCGTTTCGCACCCTGATGCAATCCAAATTAGTGTCCGCGTGAGCTTCTTCAGAGTTTAGTGCTACATAAGTACTTAATAATTTACGTTTGTTTCGCCGTGTTTATTCCGCGTGTTTTTCTTGAAACATAAAATAAAGAATCTTGGGTAACGTACACGATTTTTTCAATGGTCGAAAGAAATACTTTGATTTAAGTTTTTCTTGGCTAGTGGAAAATTTCTACACATATACCCCCTGCACTGGTACAGGCGTGGGGCTCATTTTTGTCAATTAGACTTGTGGAAAACTTCTACACATTTACCCCCTGCGCTGGTACAGGAGCGGGACTCATTTTTGTCAATTAGGTTAGTGGAAGATTTCTACACATTTAAGCCCTGCGCTGGTACAGGAGCGGGGCTCATTTTGGTTAATTAGGTTTGTGGAAGATTTCTACACATTTACGCCCTGCGCTGGTACAGGAGCGGGACTAATTTTTGTCAATAAGGCTTGAGGAAAACTTCTACACATTTACCCCCTGCGCTGGTACAGGAGTGGGGCTCATTTTTGTAAATTAGACTTGAGGAAAACTTGTACATATTTACCCCCTGCACTGGTACAGGAGCGGGACTTATTTTTGTCAATTAGACTTTTGGAAAACTTCTACAAATTTACCCCCTGCGCTGGTACAGGAGCGGGACTTATGTTTGTCAATTAGGCTTATGGAAGATTTCTACACATTTACCCCCTGCGCTGTTACATGAGCGGTACTTATTTTTGTCTTTTAGGGTTGTGGAAAGCTTCTACACATTTACCCCCTGCGCTGTTACAGGAGCGGGACTCATTTTTGTCAATCAGGCTTGTGGTAAATCTCTACCCCCCGCTCTAGTGGAGGGGCGGGGTGACTGCCTTTTGTATATTTGAACTCTATGGCTTATTTTTGCCTCTAGCGCTCACACGTGAGTTTCAGAACAACGAAAGTAGTTTCCTAGACTAAAAAATATTGTTCTTTTTAATTTTAAAATGTACGTCTTCACGTCAGAAGTCACGGTATTTAAATGTTTGAAAAAAAATACACCAATAAAAAGTACTTAAGCTGCGGACGTGCCAAAACCAAGTAATGTGCATGAGTTTTTGTTACATGTTTATTACTTTATAAACCTGTGCTCTGATCCTGCAATTGACTTATCAATGTACTCAACCTGTATAATTTATAGACAGTTACATTGAGTAATCCGTGGAGTACCGTGCTAGAACAACCTAAAGTTTTGTTTTCTTTTTAATGCTGATTAAAATAAAAATATTAAGCCTTTGACCACAATCTCACCTGATGGTAAATGATGATGTGGCCGAAGGTGTGAAACAAGCTTAACCTAGAATTACTGGCTCTCAAGGACAGCTGCCGGAACACGCCGTTAGGTGCTTGGCAACAGAGTTTTTAGTTGAGGGTGGTCGCTAGACTCGCTAGCCAGGCGGGCATTCGCAAAATACCCTACCACCATGCTATAACGACTGGCCTCGTAAGATGACAAACGGGACCGACGTCTTAACGTGCTCTCCGAAGCACGTGCTCGCTCAGTAGTAATGTCACTAGCGGTCACCCATCCAACTCCTGACCGCGGCGGACGTTGCTTAACTTTGTTGATCGGTTAAGAACAGCTAAGCAAACTTCGCTACGAGCGCTTCAAAGATCTGGGATTTAATGAGTATAGAGCGATTTGTAGTTAGTTGACTTGACGCACTGGCCCATCCATGATATCTTGACGTTGCTCTTCAGGAAAATCCTCCTTGATAGTTTAATGGAATTACAGTATTAAGAATACATAGTGTAGTAAGAATTACATAGAAGTTATACTGTTACAGTCCAGCAAGATTTGAATTCATTACACTCCTTTACATGCGCCCTTATTTATCACATCATTTCACGCGTGGGGCATCATAGTGCCCTATTTTTAATGAATATTACTTATTTCATAAAATATAGTTATACATAAGTTTGATGTATTCAAAATCAGCTTCCTATTTACGCCGAGAACAGAATTCTACAAAGTTTATATATATCGCAAATAAAAATTAAACGAAATAATTTATGATCGTTACACGTTCACTGGTAATGCTGGTTTACATATTATCGTTATTTTTTCATTCAAAACGTGAGAAATAAGCTAGTGCTAGTGAACAGGCTTCAGGTCTTTCCTTGTTTGTTTCCCTATCCAATATTATATCCTAATTGAAATCCTCGCGCCACCTACACACAACCGACGAAAGCGACGAAACCTGGCACGCGGCGGCTAGAGGAACTATACTGTATCGTCCATCTTCAAAACCAAACGTGTCCCGCGGGCACAAATAATACAAAATAAATAAAAAACTTCATAAAAGGTGACAAGTGATGTGTGTAAGGAACTAGTGAAACGACTAATATCAGCTGTGAGTACCTACCTATTGTTATTCCTTAAATCTATCCAGACTTTAGCCTGTTACTAAAACTTTCATCTTATCAAATCCTCGGTTTCAATTTAAACGTAACCAGCTAGTATGGCCAAAGTGTTGGTAAAAAACAAACTAGTGCGCGGTCGTTGCTGCCGCGGCATTCACAAATATTTCAGGATATTAGGGACAGCTATTGATATACATGCCATTTTTTTTTTTAATATTACGCACATTTATGTTACTCGAGCACACTTGTGCCCCGCGCGTATAACGGAGCTAAGGGAGTCCGATACAACGGCATACATTATCAGAATGATATATATTATCTCCCTTTCATAAATGTCACACTTCGCTAGTGACTTCCAAGAAGACTACTCTCATCTGCTCCCGAACTTCATGCAGGCGCCGTCATTATTATCTGTTTCTTGGATTTCTGTTCATTATCACACAATTTTAAGATTTATTTGTGTGTTATCTGAAATCCATAAATAAAAAAGTCCATAGCCAAAACAAACTCATGTAGCTTAGCGTTTGATTTGCCGAGAGGACTAACATTTTCAGGCGCTATCCATTTTATAGTTGTTTACTAAAAGTGTCAACCCATCCGTCCGCAGGGCCTGAAACACTGCTCTTATGAATTTCTATTATTAATGAAATAACATACATTTTGGACCATAAGCTCAGGTTTAAAATTTCAAAGTTGTTATTTTTGGTTTAATTGCCTAACTATTAATATTTTATTTATACAAAAAGGACAGATTTAGATATATGAAAGAAACACATTTTTAAGTTTTTTGTTTTTGTGCCATCGTAAAAACATATACAAAAACGTCAAACTTGGTGTAGCTATTAGTAAAAAATCTATAGTAAAACATAAAATAAAACTGTGAGTCGGGCTCCGCCCTTTACGTACTGCAAAACTCCATAAAAGAAAAAAAAATGCTTTTGATCATAGCTTCAAAATTACGTATTTCATTGGCGTTTTCAGTATTAGTCAGAAAGGGTGCAGGTTATTGAACATAAAATGACGAGATTTCAGATTTCTAACTAGTTTAGATTTTGTAATAGACCCTGTAAGACTAGGTAGGACCAGTAAGGTCTAAAATTGTCTACAATGGTATACATTGACGGCCTCGTGCCACAGAATAAAAACGACCAGAAGGATCACTCTGCAAAGCCATTCCTATAAATTAGCTCCGTGCTTGCAAAGCACAGAGTAACTATTATTTATATTCACCTACAAGGTGTCTCTCTTTCTATTGCATAGCTCTGATCTCTTCCGACGCGGCACGCACCGCCAGGCCTGCCCCTACTTATTTAATTTAAAAAATCGTGCTTGGCGTTATTTTTTTTACCTGAAGACATAAGTTGTATTTATACTGTCTCGATCGCCCAGTAATTTCACTTACTGTAGCGCTATTCATATCTGAACTCAGTAGTATTTGCTTGAAGGCCGAATATCTGACACTGCGGTAGTAAGCACCAAGAAAAATCTTGCATGTGAGGCATGCAGTGAAAATCATTCTGAAAAAAGATGTCATTGCTTAAAATTCAAATTGTTTTAGAGTGCAACTCAAAATGACACTGCTGTTGAAGATTCTGATGAAGCTGGTGCTTTGGTCATCGATGAAGGTTCAAAGGTAAAAAGAATACGAAGTCATCCACTTTTATCACATTAACATCTCATTACAAATTTTGCCACTGTCCTTATACATTCTTTATACTTCCATTCCTAATTCAAATTTAAGAATCGCCGCTTCTCATTTCTTCTTGGCCTTAAAACCGCATTTCACTATGAGATTTCTTAGCGAACGGACGTCTCTTATTTTCTTGCCTACCTATAATTCTTCAAATATCTAGTTATTATCCGTGCTTTCATCGGCCGTTTATTCTGTTACTGAATTACTCGTGCATTATCCACCAACACCACGAACTCAACCCTATGAATTTTTATATATTCTCCTGAGGTAGCCTCTCGAGGAACCTCTTTCGCCCTTGCGCCCGTACATTCCGAATATGGTACTGAAGACCTCTGAAGCCGATCCATGAAACATTATTGATAGACTTGCGTCCTTGTCATTTCACCTGCTGAATGCTGCTAATGTGCCGGTGCGCACTGATAGATTTTTTACTTGAGGGTAGTTGCTAATCCGTAAGTGCTTGCTGACAGCTTTTTGATTTGAGGGTTTGCTAACCAGGTGATTGGTTGAAGCTTGTTTCTTGAGGGTGATGGCTAGCTATAAGTGCATAGGTAAACGACCCCAATTACGAAAACTAAAAGACATTTTTTTTCTTTAATGAATGTTGCCCAGCATGTATTAAATTTTATTAGGAATGGCATTGATTAGATGTCGATCCTGCATTATTTATATAATAATTCAAAATTAATGCTAAATAAATAAACAGATAAATTCTGATAAATTAAAAATGTATTTGCTATCCAGTTATGGACAAGGAAAACTAATAGACTAAAATAAGGACAGTTTTAGGTTCAATTTTTTATGTTACAAATAAATGAGAAATTACACAGCAAAGGTTAAAGAAATGAAGGGGAAGGTATTTTACTTAGTTTCTGTATTATCAAAAATATATTAGTATTTTAGAGTAGAGTATATTATTATCAACAATAAGTAGAAACTTCATGGTGCAGGTACATCTATATACAATGCGATTAAAATAAGAATAGGACGGGCTCTCGGCTAACTTCACTCATATTCACTCTAATAAGTACGATCAGCAAAACAAACAAAAATAAAGCAGTGCCATATATTTATAGGTAATTTTAAATGAGTGACTCGAAATTGTTAATTTTAATAAATTCATGTTTTTAAGGTTGACAGCACAGATGCCATTTTGCTTTGATGAAAACGCGGGCGTCAGGGTCTTATTTCTCCGACACGTGTACACGTTATTACGCGACACGTTTCCGAGTGTTTAATGATCTTCTCGTTTAATTTGTTCTTGTTGACTGTTTAATTTGTTTTTGGTGATTGTTATATTTGTTTTTGTTACCCATAACGATGATAACGATAAGTCTGGCTCAGTGGGCCATCAGGACATGCTGCATCGAAGAGCTAAGCTACTCAAGTTAAGATACCTAAGTACAAAATATTGCTAACAAATAAAATCAGTTCAAAATATTTCTGTGTTTGCTGTACCTACAGTCACCTACAACTTCGTTTACCTACCTATTACTACGGTTTTTTTACACGATTTCCCACATAAACTTGTGTTAAGTTTACAGGTTTCATGTATGCCCTTATTTTTTTAATGCCTGATAGGTTACCCTTTGAACACTATCTCACCTGATGGTAAGTGATGATGTGGTCGAAGATGTTGTTCAGGCTAACCTAGAAGTACTGGCTCTCAAAAAAATAAAGCTCTAAAAAATTATGTTTGTGAGTTTCTTTATTTCACCATAACACCTAAGCGGCTTAACCGATTTTAATGTACGAGATATCGTTAGATTTATCTTGACAGCTCAAGTGACACTATGTGCATAAAAAAATTAAAAACAAACTGGTGGATTTTAGACGGCATATAGTGAGAAAAACAATTTATTTTTTCTTCCAAAGCCATCGTGTTGGGTATCAAAATGATAGATTAACTGGCAGTTTTAATTTCAATTGATCGATAAAACACTTAACGAAAATAAATATTTGCAGTCAGGTTTTTTATTATCTTTATTAATTTATACATGTTTTGTCATTTCTTTTTTGCACGCTGTACCAAGTTCTAGTTTTGACGTCACAACATGGCGCTAGGCCGATCCTATTCTTATTTTAATCACATTGTATATAAGAATCAAAGTCCTGGCTCACTGACTGACAGACAACGCACAGCCTAAACCGGTCACAGAGACTTGAAATTTTGGAGGGTGTATTCGACTTAATGCGTAGGGGTGTACTAAGATTTTTTTTTTTTAAATTAGACCCCTAAGGCGTTAAATATGGGTGAAAACGTTTGTATGGAAGTCCTTTGTTTTTTAACTTACAATTCTGAAAATTTGTATTCATATAGATCATAATATAATTTTTTTTTGACAGGGGTGGGTGAAATTGGCGGTGAATGTATGGCAAAGTCATTGTTTTTGAAGTGATAGTGATGAAAATTGATAACGGGATAGGCTTTTTAAAACAAAAAATGCCACAATCATATTTTTTGCTAGGGTTGATTAGACGGAGTGAAAATAGTGAGGAAAGTTTGCCACCTGAACCTAAACCGCTAGCGTTCGGCCTGTTCTTCCATCTGTCATATTGATGCTATCTTTTGAACCGTAACTTGACACAATTGAAATTAAAACAATTTATATGTTATAAAAAATAAAATATGTAAATAACATTTTCTTATATTAATTAATAATATTATTGTATCTCTGTACAATTAAGATAATATTCTAAATCAGTTAAATATTAAACTTATAATACTTTATTATTACAAGTTCACGTGATGCCTCACCACTGAGCACCGAGCGATGAGCGCAGCCACTTTTAATCCCTATCCTATTTATTCTATAGGACTCATGCAATGTATATTATGTCCGCAAAGAGATTGTCAGCCACGTTGTGGCTAATTGGCAAGAGTTTGCGATATTTTCTTCTGATGATAAGTGTAACGAAGACAATTTTACTATTGCGGCAGAGTACGTACTCTATCGATATTTTACAACACTCGACCGGCTGCGTGGCGTTTGTGACGTCACGTCGGATTAACAGGAAAATTAGGCGGAATTGTCACTAGATATATTTTTTAAGTGTTTTATTAAAATATAAATTTGATGTGTTCTTAAAATATTTAAAATATATTTGTTATTATTAAATATGGATTTCCGCAAAGTAACGCCCGAATCTATTCATTATTTTTGAACGCAGTATATATAATATACCTTATCCGGGATTCGGTACTCACTGTCTTAGCGGTGAGTGCAATAAAGTCGATATTTCGTTGCTGGTGCCGCCTGAGTCCGCCTTACGTTATCATCATTTGTAAAATTGCCAAATGCTATGAAATTTCTTATGGAGTTTGACAATTGTAATTGGAGGCAAGTGTAGACATGGCACAAATTTTAAATACACTCGAGAGCAATGAATCCGGGTCACTTAAAGAATCCTAAAAATCTCGGAAACTAAAAATGCTAGGTTAATGCAATAAATTGTATTTAATAGACAATGTAATACTCCTTAAATGAAGGTATTAAAACTTCTTAGTTATTGTAAAGTTATATCATAAAAAAATCAAATTTGAAAAAGGGCCACTTTCGAAGATGGAACTACGAAATTACAGCATTTGGTTTTGCTTTTGTTTGTAATCTGTCATTTATGTGGGTACATAAACCATGTTGATAGTGCTCTATATTCATTATTCAAGCTGAAATTATGTCGCTTACGCCTGAAGAATGCACCAGAATACTTACAATGCTGGAAACCGGCCGGAGTCAGCGCGATACAGCCAGGACTGTCGGTGTGTCGCTGTCAACAGTACAAAGAGTTCTCCGACGTTACGAAGAAACTGGTTCTAACCTACGCAGACCAGGAACGGGCAGAACCAGGTGTAACACAGCACGAGAAGACCGATACTTGGTGAACACCATGCTTCGAAATCGCTTTCTCACAGGAACTGAACTCACCAATCAGTTTCGACGCCTCGGAGGAAGTAACCCAAGTGCATGGACAGTAAGACGTCGGCTTGCTGAATCTAACTTAAAACCCCTTAGACCTGCAAACGGCCCTAAACTGGAGCGTGGGCATCGTATTTCGAGACTAAGATATGCCCAGAGCCACGTAAATTGGAGTATTGAAGATTGGTCAAAAGTTATGTTCTCCGACGAATCAAAATTTATGCTCTACAAGCACGATGGAAGACACAGAGTGTATCGAAGACCAGGGGAAAGATTCAAGCAAGCATGCATCGAAGAAAAAGTAGCCTACGGTGGTGGGTCTGTACTTGTGTGGGCCGGAATTTCTTCTGAAAGTCGCACAGAGCTGGTGATCATAGAAAACGGCTCTTTAACTAGCGTAAGATATGTGGAAGAAATCCTCAATGATCACGTTGGTCCATTTATGGTCAATTTAGGTGAGGATGCTATATTTATGCATGACAATGCCCGACCTCATACAGGTAGGATTGTGAATGACTACCTTCAAGAGATGAACATTACTCGTATGGAGTGGCCAGCGCGCAGCCCGGATATCAACCCGATCGAGCATGCTTGGGACGAGCTAGGCAGATGCGTAAAACAACGAAACCCTCCCCCAATCACGCTTCGTGAGCTCAAAATTGCTCTCACAGAGGAATGGGAGAATATTCCCCAAAATCGTATAAGGAACTTGGTGTACAGCATGCCAAACCGCGTAAACGCAGTAATGGAAGCACGAGGAGGCAATACGAAGTATTAAAATTCAAGAAAATCGTAATAAAGTTCAAAAATTTCATGTTTCCTATTTTTGTTTTAAGGAGAGATCAGCAGTTTTTTTCTTTATGTAATTTTGTGTTAATAAAATGTATGGTGACTCATATTTTTTTTACTTTCATTTAAGGAGTATTACATTGTCTATTAAATACAATTTATTGCATTAACCTATCATTTTTAGTTTCCGAGATTTTTAACATTCTTTAAGTGACCCGGATTCATTGCTCTCGAGTGTATTTGATTTGATTTATTTATTAAACTTTATTATATTCTTTTTCATCACTGCAGTCTTCCAACACTGGGTACCAGTCCACCAAGGAGTATTTATATAAACAAATTAATCATTTGAAAACCACAAAGTAGGTAATACAATTAACCATTTTGCCGTGATATAAATGGTTTGATTATTTGTATCAAATTAATTTCAGTAATGTGATGAGATCCCACAAGATATTGTTTTACTTAAACTAAAAAATCGGCCAAGTGCGAGTCGGACTCGCGCGCCGAGGGTTCCGTACAAACCTGTAGGTATTCAAGTAAAAGTTATGGCAATTTTTTTGCTAAATGAAATTGTATTATTTTAAATATTTTTATACTATGATGTAACTAAAAATTTATGCTTTTCGCAATTTTTCCTTTATCTGTGCTATAAGACGTTGCTTCGTACCAAATTTCAATATTCTGAGTTCACGGGAAGTACCCTGTAGGTTTAGATTCCCTTGCGAGTGTCGAAAATTTGCGGACTAAACGGCTGTATCTTTTGATTGCGTTGACTTAGAAGTTTGATTATTTCACAGCTCCAAAGGACAGTAGACTTTAGTATTTGGTATGAAATTCAGCTTGATACCTCAACACGTTACTGCGAAAAGGGGTGACAGACAGACGCACAACAAAGTGATTATGAGGGTTACGTTTTTTTACTTTTGAGGTACGGAACCCTAAAAACTAAGATAGATGTGGTGTGACCCAACAAAAGCAATTCTAAAATATATATTTTTAACTGTAACATTGACAACACGACTGCGCCTCAGTGTGAAAAAGACATCCTATTGTTGTTTGCTAAAAATATTTTTTTTACAAAATCACAAATATACGATAGGAAAAAAATAAGTTGTGTGCGGGATTCGAACTTGCGTCCATCCACCCCTTGAGCTGGTAGTACAACGCAAGTGGTACTATAGATGTCGCTCCATCCCAATACGATGGTTAAAGAACGATAGGAATTATTTGAGTTATGACGTCATGTCATGTTAGCTCAACTGGTTAGAGCATGCCCCGGCTCAAGGGGTGGATGGACGCGGGTTCGAATCCCGCACATAACTTAATTTTTTTCCTATCGTATATGTGTGATTTTGTAATGTAATCCGCATAGCAGGCGTTATAGCAAACCTAACAATATTGAAAAATAAAGTTTTTGTTAAAACTACTGGTAGTTCTCCATAAAAAATACGTCTTGGTACGTACCACCGCAATGTTAGATATTGTGCCTGGAACCAGTAGTGTGGAAACACTATTGTGTCAGGCTTGAAGGGTACCGTAACATGGGAAATTATTTTGTGAACGGTATACAAGAAGACAGGCCTTGGGGTCCTGGGCTAGAATGTCACTCCCTCATCTCTACCCATGGGTGCCGTAAGAGGTGACTAGGGGTAACAACCAGCAGGTGGGCAGCAGCGCTTTCTGAGGAACTGATATCTTAAGATAATTAATAGATTCAGGCGTTACTGTGCGGAAATCTATATTTAATAATGACAAATTTCTCAATCGTGCGCTCGTAGAGTCAAGACCTCCTGTGAATGCTTCGTGTAGAATCGAAACGCGTCGAAAATTCTTCTGGTTTGGTTGCATGGCATTTGTGACGTCACGTCGGCTTCACAGGAAAATTAGGCGGAATTTTCACTAGATATATTTTTATATTTTTTAAGTGTTTTATTAAAATATTAATTTAATGTTTTCTTAAAATATTTTTTAAATATTTGTTATTATTACTGATATCTTACATTGCGATCCCCAAGACGGCTGCCAAGCGTGGGGCATGGCAACCCATCCATAATGTGTTCAAAAGTGGACAATCCGGCTGATACAGTTCACAAGAATGAACATCTCGGAGTGACGATCGCAATATAAGTAATAAGAACGCGCCCTTCGCGCTAGAAAACGAATAGTTAATACGGATACTATGCTAACCGCACTCACCACTTAAGAATATAAAAAAAAAAAAACTTAACTGGATTTACATTTTTGAAGCAGTGATGGCTCAGTGGCTTTGGCTATGGACTGCCGCGCAGCAGGTCCATGATTCGAATCCCGCGCAGCAGCTAGAGCTTCACCGAATGGTGGTAGGGCCTTTTTCTGAATGCCCGCCTGGCTAGCTACCACCCTAAAGTAGAAAATCTGTCGCCCAGCACCTAACGGTGTGTTACGGCAGCTGCCCTTGAGAGCCAGTAATTATAAGTCTATTAACACCTTCGACCACATCATCAATTACCACCAAGTGAGATTGTGTCAAAGGTATACCTATCAGCAATAGAAAAAAACATGATAATAATGTTTATTTACATAATAATGTATTTTGTTTACATCATAATTTAGTTACATAATATAAATTACATAATATAAATTAAATACATAATATTAATGACACTATCGGAGCCTACCTTGGGTCAGGACCATTGTCAACAACTGTGAATTTCTCAATTGATACAGTCTAAATAATTTTACAGGCACCAGCAAAAGGCAGGAAACCCAAAGCGGATGCTATCAAGACTCCCGCCAAAGAAGCACCCAAGGTCAAAGAGCCGAAGACTCCTCGCGGCAAGGCCAAGAAGGACGAGCCAAAGGAGAAGGATAAAGAAGAGGAAAAAGAGAAGAATGATGAAGAACTAGTGAGCAGAAGCGGCAGAAAAATACGACCGAAGAGGTTTGTTATTGATTTTTTTATCATATTATATTATCATATTTAATAATTACAAATATCTTAAGTAAAAATCAAATTAAATATTTTAGAGAAACACTTAATAACTATTTCAAAAATATCTAGTGACAATTCCGCCCAATTTTCCAGTTAAGCCGACGTGACGTTATAAACGCCACGCAGCGAAACTGGAAAAAATTTCGACGCGTGTCGCTTTTACACGATCATCAGGTACAAGTACGTGCATTCTACGTGCTATAATTTTTTTTTTTTTATTGCTGATAAGTAAGCCTTTGACCACAAGCTCACCTGATGGTAAGTGATGATGTGGTCGAAGGTGTTAACAGGCTTAACCTAGAATTACTGGCTCTCAAGGACAGCTGCCGGAACAAACCGTTAGGTGCTTGGCGATAGACTTTCTACTTGAGGGTGGTGAAGCTCAAGCCCGCGGCGGGATTCGAACCATGGACCTGCTGCGTGGCAGTCCCTTGCCAATGCCACTAAGCCATCACTGCTTCAAACTAACTGCTAACAGTTAGATAACTGAACATCCTAATGCAAAACTTTAGTAGCATTTCGAAAAAATCTTTGTAGAAAGACTATTCCACAAACCTGCTTTCGCATGTATAATGTGCAATTGTTATTTTTTTTTTATTATTCATATCATATTCTAATCAATAGTTCTACGCATCATTACACGCGGACCGCTATTCCCGATCGTTACGCGTTTTTTTTTGAGAGCGATCGGAGCTATAGTTTTTAAAATACTACAAATCTTTGGATTCTACGTTTTTTTTTTTTTTTTTTTAATGCTGGATAGGTTAGCCTTTGACCACTATCTCACCTGATGGTAAGTGATGATGTGGTCGAAGATGTTGTTCAGGCTAACCTAGAAGTTGGATCTAAGACGCGTCAACGATTTTCAAAATATAAATTCGTTGTTGTAAGTAGATCCATACATTAAACATGTCACCGCCGATGTCTGGTTTTTGAGACTTGGACCATATATGCGATTGTGACAAACACCGCACTTGCTTTTGTTTCACCGCATGGTGGAAGGGCATTTTGGGAATGCCCGCCTGCCTAGCGACCACCCTCAAGTAGAACATCTGTCGCCAAGCACCTAACAGTGTGTTCCGGCAGCAGTCCTTGAGAGCCAATAAAATTACAGTCACATGAGACCTAACAACTGTACGTCTCAGTGTGACGGGCAAAGTGCAATTCTTCGTTGACAAAATGCGTCTGTTATAGGCAGAGGTTAGTCCACTTTACATCAGGTGGAATACGGGCTTGTTCCGTCACAATACATTAATATTATAATGGCGAAAGTTTGTGAGTGTGTTTGTATGTTAACCTTATCTTAACCCGCGTTATATATACCGGAAAGATTCCGACCAGTTTCGGCCTTATTTGAAGTCCTTCGTCTGGGAGTCACGAATGCACGAAGCGACGAGCAAGGGCTTCATCGCGTAACTCTTTGTATGTTTGTTACTTTTTCACGCTCGAACGACTGAACGGATTTGGATGAAATTTGGCATACAGAAAGTTCACAACCTAAACTACTCATAGGATACATTTTATCTCGAAACACCTGCGGGTAAAACCGCGGGGCTAGGTAGTACTGTATCTGGCGGATTGGCCACTGCTGAACACAGCCTCCCCCATTATGGGGGCATTTGCCATAATCCCCACGCTTGGCAGGCGTGTTGGGGATCGCAGTGTGAGATATCAGTTCCTCAGATAGCGCTGCTGCCTACCTTCTGGTGTGTTAACCAACCTCATTGTGACACCCTACCCGACGTGGGTTTCATTCTCCCTAAGGATGTAAATTTTGTGCCTTAAAAATTAATTGTAACTATTATAAATTAATTAAAAAGTAATAAACCCGACTATTAATAGAAATTATTTATTTTCGTTTAACGTTTTATCGTTCCATTGAAATTGAAACTGCAAGTTATATATATTTGCATGGTGTAAGGGCATTTTGTGAATGCCCGCCTGGCTTGCGACCACCCTCAAGTAGAAAATCTGTCGCCAAGCACCTAACAGTGTGTTCCGGCAGCAGTCCTTGAGAGCCAGAAAAATTATAGTCTAATGAGACCTGACAACTGGACGTCCCAGTGTGACGGGCACAGTGCAATTCGTCGTTGATGAAATGCGTCTGTTATAGGCAGAGGTTAGTCCACTTAACATCAGGTGGGTTTGTTCCGTCACTATAAAATAAAATAAAATGGAATCGTTTTTAAAGCTCTTGCTCAAGACAAAACTAACGATATCTGTTGAACGGGGGTAGATTTAAATCGCTCCCGCCGTTCCTCAAGATGATGACACCCGCTTCTTCAGTCTACTCGTGACCACGGTCAATGCAACTTGATCGAAACGTCGAGGTTAGTCAAAATATAATTATTTTGATTTTTATTCGTGCGTGAAAAGACCCGTTTAAAATTTAGAAACATGAGCTTAGTTCACGAAAGTTTAAAGAAAAGTAACGATATCTGATACATTAAAATCGGTTAAGTCGTTTAGAAGTTAAGAAACTCACAAACATACCTAATACTTACATAAACCCTGAAACTATAACACTCCTTTTTTGGACAGTCATGTAAAAAGAGATGTGATGTGATAATCTCAAATTGAATTATCATTTATTATTTCCCAGGTATATCGACGAACAAACAGAAGAGAATGCAACCCTTCCATCCCCCGCGCCGAAAAGACAACGCCGCAACGCCTCCCCCGAGAAAGAGAAAGTAGACGATGCGAAAGAGAAGACCGACACCGCCAAGGAGAAAAACGACAAAACATTCACACAGTTCAATACTGTCAAACTGGTAAAAACCTACAAGTCTTGACTTTATGGTATATGAGATTGATTCTCTTTGATTGTTTTCTCTCGTAAATTTGTGATTTAGTGTGTAATCCGTCGACCAGGGCCCCAATTCTCTTAGCTATTGACCAAACGCCACACTACTGCGATGCTTCTGCGATCGAACTGCCGTTAATGTCAAATTCGGTAGTCTGCTGATTCTAGCTCCTAATCGCAGTTGTATAGCAATGGCGTCGCTATCGTATGGCTGTGCTATGGCTTGCAAATGTTGGCACTGAAATAATAATGAAAACTTCTATCAATCAAGCATCAGTCAAAACATCAATACAGTGGTTTTCTAGCTAACAATACATTAAATAAATGTATTTAAGTTATTTAGCTATTTTTCTATCTAAAATCCTCCAAAATATTTTATGCCAAAGCAAAGCAATCGCAACAAAATAGTTTACAGCATACCAAATATGTCAAAAACTATTGATAGCAAGCCACTGACTGTCGATCCAACCTAAATAGCGGGCAGACTACGGATACTGTCAAAAACCAGAGAGCTAAGAGAATCGGGCCCCAGGCGTTATTGCAAACATAACAATATTCAAAATATTGATTCTCCTATGAGGTTAGCGCTCACTTTTCTCTTTAAAAATCGTTCCAATTTTGATGACTGAATTGGACTCTTAACTTTTTCACACTGTTCCTTTGTCCACGATTCAAAATTGAGGAGTAAACATAGTTCAATACTGACAAACGTAAAATGCTCCAAGCAATATTGCTAAAAATCATATTTAGGAAAAAAAAAAGTATTAAATAATGTTTTTACTGTTACAGACTGAACTGGAAGCCCTAAAAGAACCCTTCAAACCAGGTTAGTGAATTTTGTATACCTTCTTTTAAATATAAGATAAACACATAAGGTAAATAATGTTTAAGGCGGAAAATTAATTAATTAAATATTTATTTGGTTTTGTTGTAAGTTCATCCAGCAATTCGTAAAAAAATAAATTTGTACTTGGTCATATTGCATACCAAAACATCATATCAACATAAACCTTACACGACTTGAAACGTCTGTTCAAGAACTATGAAGCAATGATGGCCGAGCGGTCATAGGTATGGACTGCCGTACCTGGTCCCTGGTTCGATCCCCACCGCCGGCTTGAGCTTCACCGCATGGTGCAAGGGTATTTTGCGAATGAAATTACAGGCACATGAGACTTAACAACTATGTCTCAATGTGACGGGCGCAGTGCAATACGTGACTTGTGACTAAATGCATCTGTTATAGGTAGAGGTTAGTCCACGTAATCAAGTGGGCCACGAGCTTATTCCGTCATAATAACATAAAAAAATTACATAAACAATAAAATTCGCCGCGATCAATACCTTGGGTGACCACAGGCACTGACACCACCAAAGACTATGAACCCAGTTGACTAACGATACGGCTTTCCATCAGGTGCCCATTATAAGTGTATCTCAACCACAGATCAAAGAAACAAGGGAGATTTGCCTTCAGTTCGTGTTTGTTCACATAACAGTGATGGCTCAGTGGCATTGGCTATGGACTGCCGCGCAGCAGGTCCATGGTTCGAATCCCGCCGCGGGCTTGAGCTTCACCGCATGGTGGAAGGGCATTTCTGCGAATGCCCGCCTGGCTAGCTACCACCCTCAAGTAGAAAATCTGTCGCCAAGCACCTAACGGTGTGTTCCGGCAGCAGTCCTTGAGAGCCAGTGAAATAACAGGCAAAATGAGACTTAACAGGTATGTCTCAAGGTGATGGGCATAGTGCAGTTCGTCACTTGTGATGAAATGCATCTGTTATAGGCAGAGGATATCGCTTAACATCAGGTGGGCCTCGCGCTTGTTCCATCACAAGTGTCTCCACGTCACTCCCGCCCATTTCACTCTCACATTAATAAAAACATTAAGTATCGCAAATAATTATACAGTAGAACCTCGTTAAGTCGAACCTCGATAAGTCAAAAACCTCCAAATCTCGAAAAAATGTTTTGTTCCCTTCCCTTCAAGCACCAAAACCTCCATTACTTGAAATCTTGACCCTCTGTTAGTCGAAATAATCACCGAGTCCCTCCAAGCCATTTTGGTACATATTTACACTCTATAACTCGAAAAATTAAATTTGACCTCTGTTTCCGAACATAGCAACGTTTTATTTTACAACCTTTATAACTTGATCATTTGGAATTTATTTCCTCTATTGTTCGAACAAAAATAAGTTACCGACTTTAAGAACTTGCCGACAATGTGAGTAGGCACTATTGTTTCTTAGAAAACATTTTAGGAGTATACGATAATAAATTTATGACTCGCGTAAACACGTGTTTGCTTGCTTGGTGTCAGGTGTTCAATTTTTATTTCCTTTGAAATTTAGCTAAGCAAGTCATTTATTTTCGACTTAAATACTGTCAGAAGTAGTTTGGTTCTACTGCAATACACATCAATTAGTACAACAGTTAAGAGGCCTTTTACATTTTGCAGCCCTCTCACTCGCACTTTTAAAGATTATTTCAAATAGCAACAATATGGTTTATATTTTTTAAAATGTAGTCAATCATTATTTCGCTGCATGCAACTATAGATGTTCTCAACATATTTTTACTTTGTTACATGTTGAGTCCAATTAGAATTAGAGGCCCAAAATTTTAAATAACTTAATTACGCGTTTTGGACCCCCCATAACAGATATCAAAATGAAAATTAGTAGAGAACATCTATAGTTGCATGCAACAAAATAATGATTGACCACATTTAAAAAAATATAAACCATATTGTTGCTATTTGAAATTATCTTTAAATGTGCGAGTGAGAAGGCTGCAAAATGTGAAAGGGCTCTTAACATGAGTGCTGTGAAACGTAAACTAAAAACTTTGAGTCAATAAAATAAATAAAAATATGTTTGTCACCTCTGCAAGTTGAATTTTTATTTATTTTACCTCTCTTACTCAAAATTTATAAGAATAAACCTCAAACTCTTTATGTCGAATCAAAATCCGCCTAAGTCGAAATCCTCCATAAGTTGAAAACTCTATAACTCGAATTTTTTGGCGTCTCCCTTGATGTTCGACTTATAGAGGTTCTACGTATTAAAAATATTACATTGTATACTGACTTGCCTAGAATAACATTCTTAGTAAAGTTATTATGGTCAATAAATTATTCTGATTCTGACTGGCGGACCTAGGGATGTTCGGTTCAGGTGTTTTGTATCGATATTCTAGATCGCAATGGATCGTAATACACCATGGAAGAATGAGGGGGGAGTAATACACTGTATCAATACAAGTATCTGTGTCTGTGGTGTGCCAGGCTGCCCGTGGGGTGTCGGAATACCCGTGGGGTGCCGGGCTGTTCGTGGGTTGCCGGGCTGCCCGTGGGGTGCCAGGCTGCCTTGTCACTATTCTAACAAAGAAAGAATAATTGAAATCGGACTGCGCGTTAATAAATTACAACTAAGTGTACATTTTGACTTTCTTCCCTTTTACCGAGGGAACCGTGCTGAATTTCGGGATAAAAAGTATACAATAACCTTCTTCGTAGTATGAACTCAAATCGTGTTAAGTTTCATTGAATTCCATTCAGTAGTTTTGTAGTGATGCGCGGCCGGGATACAGAGTGTGTATTACAGACAGACAGACAGACAAAAACAATAAAAAATACAGTTTTGCCATAAGTGTCAGCTACAGAGTGCTCTCAAATATATTTTTTCAAAATATCTGCCATGTACAGAATAGCATCTGTTACAGTTTTATTATAAGTATAGATTTTACACGACTGGCCTAAAAAAGTAGGATTATGTTTTCAGGGTTCATGTATGTTTGTGTTTTTAATTAAATTAAACGTCTTTCATGCCATCAAATTTATTATAGTAGACACAATTTTGTTTTATACATTGGAAAATATTGGAATGGTGGGGTACATTGAAATTATAATTTTGATAGCCGCTCTGGATCTAAGCGATTGTGGCTTTCTTTTAAAGCCTGGTTGGCTAACGAGAAAATACTTTCAGTGGGCACATACGTTACTACCACTGACAAATAAGGTAGGTACGTTGGTAATCTTTTTTGGTGGAGTCATAGATACTACCGCTATTATATGTAACTTGCTGGCGGTTCAAGAGATCAAAACGTAATACTTAAAATAGAAAATAATCTATCATCACGTGTAATCATGCCGAAATTGAAGGTATGTTGAAATATAAGATGCAATAATAAGTGATTTAATAAAGTCTACCGCGAGGGAAATAATTATATTATTGTAATATGAACCTTTGTATTAGACCATACCTCATTTTGGAAGCGCTCGTAGCGAAGTTTGCTTAGCTGTTCTTAACCGATCAGCAAAGTTAAGCAACGTCCGCCGCGGTCATGAGTTGGATGGGTGACCGCTAGTGACATTACTACTGAGGGCACGTTAAGCCGTCGGTCCCGATTGTGGTATTAACCATGCTATTGTAGGGATAACTAAAATATAAGATTTTTTTCTTTGATTTTTTTTGTGTTTGTTTATGTGTATATGGCGGAATTAGCACGAGGACCACATGTTAAAAGTCTCTTGTGCTTGTAATTTATTATTACATTTTTATATTACTTAGCTCGATCTAAATATTCAAAACTAGTGCTTATTCCGTCATATGCAAATAAACAAACACAAAAAAAATATAAAAAAAAACTTAGGAAAAAATAAGAATTCATCTCAAAATGTTTATTAGAACTAGCAGAAGTCAACCCTAAGAGGTTGTTAGCATTTTACCAATAACCCTGTATGTATCTTATACTATATGTCTTGAGCTAAAAAACTTTCGCAAGTTTTGTCCATAATTATTATTTAGTAACCGGCTAGGACTCACGTAATATTTAGCGGATATTGCTCTATAATATAATAATATCCGGTAAATATTACGTGAGTCCTAGCCGGTTATAATAATAATAATAATAGCCTTTATTCAGACGCAATAACAGGATATTTACAAAAAAATAACTTAAGTTAACGACTCTGCTGAGTCGATGACATCGACAACTTCGTCTGTTTGCCCATTATTAGCAAAGGCCTCCTCCATTTCCTTCCACTCTACTCGGTTTAGAGCTTTCCTTGTCCATAGTTTTCCTGCTATCATTTTTATCGCGTCTTCCCACCTCCGAATCTGTCTGCCCCGTTTCCATTTTCTATTTCTAGGGTACCAAAACGTTATGCTTTTGTTCCATTTTTCGATGCCTCTTACTGTATGTCCTGCCCATTGCCATTTTAGTTTCCGTATTCTAGTTGTAACATTTTGTATCTTAGTGCGACTTCTGATGACTTTGTTTCGTACTCTGTCTGATTTTCTTAGATTCAGCATGCTTCTCTCCATAGCTGTCTGGCAAGTTTCTAGTTTTTTGCCTTGCGCTTTGGTGACGGTTACTAAATAATAACTATATGTCTTGTTGCCCAATGATGGAAAGGAGAGAAGATTGTAAAAGTAAATGGGAAGAAGACTGTGTCTGTTTACCATACCGTGTTTCTTGAATATTCCTCTAAGTAAGTATCAATTCGAAAGAGTTGACATGTATGTTTTAAATATGAATCCAAATTTAAATTTATTCCACGATAACGATAAAATGAATTAATGTAGACTAAAAACTTAATATACAAACCATTTCATTCTACTCGGAATTGATTAAAATTAGAGTTGCACAATTCCACTCACAACAGACAGATAGACAAACAAGAAAGTGACTTAATAATCCATTGTCATCTAGTTGTGAACTATCATGAAGTTTCAATCGGATAGCTAATTGGGAAGTGCTCAAAATAAAAGTTGCATGATTTCACTCAGAATGACAGACTAGAAAGTGACTTAAGGGTGAACTGGCCGGCCCATTCTCCATACAAACGCCGTTGGGTGATCACTTCCTTATTTGAGGATTTAGGTCCAAAATAAAGCATAATACCGATTGATCTCGTCATTATCTAGGCTTGCATGATGCCGAAATTTTAATAAAATAATTAACCTGAGAATTATGAACCTCGAAACATTTTCATATAAAGTTTTCGAGGCTCATAACTTAAAACTTATGTATCTTTTTAAAATTTTGCCATCATACAAGCCTAGATAATGACGAGATCAATCGGTATTATGCTTTATTTTGGACCTAAATCATCAAATAAGGGAGTGATCACCCAACGGCGTTTGTATGGAGAACGGGCCGGCCAGTTCACTCTTAATAATCCATTGTCATTTAGCTTGCCCGTTTTTCTCGCAGTGGCTCTACATATTTATGCTTAATGTAGCAGTACAATGTAGAATATTTCTAAATTTGTAATTTACCTTCATAAGAGCGTCGTAGACGCTTAAATTGAGTAAATTATTTTGTTTTTGAGTTCTGAGCTATCCTGAACTTTCAGTCGTATAGCTAATCGGTATAATTCTAACCCTAAACTCCACGTAGGGTGTATAATATAGGATTAAAAAATTGACGGGCCGCGCGATATGTGCATTTTTTCAAGCGATACTATGCGTTGTAGTAATAGAGTTATCTCTAAAATGATAGTAAATATTTCGACTGCCACTTGGTGTAGATTGTACCTTACTGCCGGGGATATATGAAGAATGTGATAACAGTGAAGCGAGCATGAGATATATGGCAAGATCAAAATGCTGTGATAAATTAAAAAAAAAATTCGTGGTCTTCGCTTTCGCGGAACAGGTGTGATGAACTGGTAAATGTGTTGAAAGGAACATTATGTCTGTGTCATTTGCTTAGTAGTCGAAGAGAAGCATATAAAGAGATTAAAGCAGTAGTGGGCCAGTGGCAATAACTGTAGACTGTCGTGATGAAGGTCCATGGTTTGAATCCCACCGTGGGAATAACCTACCACCAACTATAGAACCTTATACAAGTTGTCATTAAATTATATATCCAGTTAAGAATCTATAATTATGATACTAATCTAATTCGTGTTTATTGATTTGTATATATATATACATGTAAAAATCTACAAAATATATATTCTGTGGAATAAAAACATTTTAAATGAAATCGAGATTTATAAATGAATTTAAATTACTAGACCTTAAATTACTACCTACATTTATGCAAAACTACCAATAGTAGCTACGAATAAATCTTTCTTAGCATGGCAGTTATTTTTCAAATACTTGCACAAACCGTACGAGTCTAATCTGAAGATAAAAAATACACCGCTGCCATAGAGTTCGATTATAAGTTTCGGCGGGAAAATGGGTACTGTGACGGTTGATATTACCTTCATTTCCAAAACTTGTATTTTTTTCTTCTATTGTTTGTGCGATTCTAAATCGATCGATTAAATAAATCGCTAGATTAGTTCCCTTCTTAGACAAAATAAGCAAAAATGGTGGACTTAACGCAAGAATTGAACGTTTTTCAACTCAATAATGATTTATTTAGCCAATATGACGATAATTTTGCTACGAATAACTGTTTGTCGAAATATGAAACAGATTTAAAAACAAATGAAAGTTCAAGTGAGAAGGATGATGGTAAGACCATTTTAATTTTATCTATTTGAGAATAAATAAATACATATTTTGTGTTAGCATTACGTATTACTCGTAGTTTTCATCTTATAATTTAGTTTCATAGTTGTTCTCGATTGTCGATTGTTATTACGTAGAACGATATTTTTATTGTGAAAACTATATTCAATAATGTATTAATTTTACGAAATATGAATCTTTATTTTGATTTCTGTCAGTAATTTTTGGGAGCATTTTTCCCTTATGTTAGAGGTTTTAAAAATCCACTATTTTTATAAGAAGCAATCATAGGTGGAGTTTGGATCCGCATATTCCTGTTATTACCGCCTTACTTGTTTCTATTTATGTTACCGATATACAATAATATCGTTGTTAATGTTATTTGCACTACAATTTAACTTATATATAATGTAAATATGTATAGACTGACTGCAAGTACAGTTCTCATATGAAAATTTTCATAATATGTTTTATCACACATATTAGTTAAATTGTTTGAAGCAGTGATCGCTCAGTGGTATTGGCATGGTGGAAGGGCATTTTTCGATTGCCCGCCTCGCTAGCAACCACCCTTAACCCGGCGAGGATGTGGTACAAAAAGGGTACATCGGGGATGTGGAGGGTCTTGATGACCCTGTATTTAATACATATTTTAAAAGTATTAATTGCAATTTTTTAACATAGGATAGGAAGTTAACTTACGCATTAGTTATTTATATAAGGATTTTCATGAAAAGAAACACTATTATGCGTATAAATGTTTCATTATTTCAATTTTACAAAAAGTCTTATTTTAATCAACTTTAGCAGGACTCTGCCATACATTAAAAAAATACAACACATACAAATATTATTACAAGTAATTGGTTATTTTTGGTAGGAATTTATATGATATATCATGTTTTATCACAAAATCAGTAATTATCCAGTCTTTTAGGCTACTAATCATCTCTATATATGGGTCATAATTGCCCTATTTGAGTTTGCGCACGTTTACCTGCTTGCACGTGTTGCACCCGACTAAGTGGAGGTGGGAAAAAGGGAGGGTATTTTATTGACTACAGCTACTGATAAACTCGACAGCATGCGACTGCAGGTAAAAAAACTGTATATCAAACAAAATGAGCAGGGTCAAATTGACCCTACCACATCCTCGCCGGGTTAAGTAGAAAGTCTGTCGCCAAGCACCTAACGGTGTGTTCCGGCAGCTTTCCTTGAGAGCCAGTAATTCTAGGTTAAGCCTGTTAACACCTTCCACCACATCATCTCTTACCATCAGTTGAGATTGTCGTCAAAAGTTTACCTAGAAGCAATAAAAAAAAAGAGTTTTTGAAAGCAATTATATTTCTTACACGTTTTTCCATTTCGGCATGTTCTAATGCAACATTATTCATTTTCATATATTGCAGCTGCTCAAAATACTGGGTCCAGCTCTAATATTAAAAGCCAAAACGAACAAGATGCTAACAAAATAATAGTACCAATATTCAGCAAAAAATCTACGAAGGATGCTAACATGCAAAAACTGAGCGCGAAACCTAAAAAATTCATTCCACCTACAAAATATCAAACAAATTTACCCAATAACAATCACAGCGATGAAAAAAATATTCAAGAAGTAAATAAAACAGATTTGCCCTCTTTTGATAAAACATTTAAAACTCCTCAAATTAAATTGAATCTCACTCAAGATGAGAGAGAAACAAACATATTAAATGAATCTATTGATAATATGTACAGTCAAGAACCTGCATACACTCAAGATTATTATCAACTGATCCCCACTCAACTCGCAGAGCATACTCCAGATAAAACTCAAACTCAACACTCGAATAATATAAAACAGTCTGTAGGCGGCGTTATCTTTGGCTCTCTTAACTTATTGAACGATGAAGAAGCTATGGAATTCGTTGAGCCGTATTTGAGCTCTCAAGAGCATATCCTAACGCAGAATTCTGACCAAATCGTTGCAAGTTTGAGTCGACAGCTATCCACTTGCTCAGTGACGTCACTGAATAAAGTGTATAAGAATCTAGATTACAACAGCAATGATAATATCTCTCTAGAGCCTAAAGTACCTACTGAAGATGAACTTGTGAAGTTATTTGAAGATTACACGCTCTCCGTTACCAAGAACCCTGTCGCTATGTCTGTTGAATTCGGAGATATGGGGTTCAACGTGAAATATAGTGATTATGTAAAAAACTTCGGTGCATTTGAGGAAATTAATTCGGAAGCTGACGAAACTTATTATAAAGTGTTGGATTTGTATCAGGACGAGAATAAAAGTATTTTAAATAATAATATGAAAAAGAAATGAAATTGTTAAAATTTTATGTACAATGTTGATTTGAAAGAAATTAAAACTGTTTGATTGCGTAGATTCGTATATGATTTAATCATGTTGTTTTTTTATGCTTTATACGTTTTAGCCTTTGACCACTATCTCACCTGATGGTGAGTGATGATGAAAAATAGCTGCTGGAACACCGTTAGGTGCTTGGCGACAGATTTTCTACTTGAGGGTGGTAGCTAGCCAGACGGGTATTCGCAAAATGCCCTACCACCATGCTATAAACACTGCCATCGTAAGACAACAACCGGGACCGACGGCTTGCCGTGCCTTCCGAAGCACGTGCACGCTCAGTAGTAATATCACTAGCGGTTACCCATCCAACTCGTGACCGCAGCGGACGTTACTTAACTTTGCTGATCGGTTAAGAACAGCTAAGCAAACTTCGCTACGAGCGCTTCAAAATTATTAGTTGATATATAAATTTGAAAGTATGTATCAGTTTTAATGTTTTTTTTTTTTTTGCAATGACGCATGTTTCGCTAATAACATTACAAGAGGAACCATCTTTACCATCCCCATATTCCCCATACGATGGTTAAGAACTAACTAAAGGACAAACTAGTGTCATTTATTTTCTACTAAAACGATTTACCAGAAACCAATTACAATAGTTGAGTAATATCAAACCGTATCCGTATTCCGTAACCGCATGGTGGCTTAGCTGTTAGAGCATATCTCGGAGGGTTGGATGGCGAGGGTTCGAGTCCCGCTGAATATAATTTTTCCTCTCGTTCTAATTTTACACAGATTTGGGTGAAACTTGTAATATACTTAGATAGTTTAGGTCTTGGATTTAAAATAGGATACTTTTTTTTATTGCTGATAGGTAAGCCTTTGACTACAATCTCACCTGATGGAGTGCTGATATGGTTGAAGGTGTTAACAGGCTTAACCTAAAATTACTGGCTGTCAGGTACAGGCATTAAGATGTTCGCTAGTCAGGCGGTAATTCGCAAAATGCCCTACCACCATGCGGTGAAGCTCAAGCCCCGTGGCGAGATTTTAACCCAGGACCTGCTGCGCGGCAGTCTATAGCCAATGCCACTGAGTCATCACTGCTTCAGAACTTTCTGCTTTCAACATAATCATTGATAATGATGATTTTGTTTGGCAGTCATAGGTCCATAGTTATCTAATAACTATTTATTTAACTGGTATTGGTAACCCAACATTTGGACATTTTCGACATATTGCGGACTCTCCTCATTCTCCTTCTAAGTAATTCTACTGACGGTCGAGGTTGTATTGACTATTTTTTATTCTCGTACTTATCCTGCGTACTTAGAATGACGCCGCTCAATTTCTGTTCACATATAAGCTTCCTTATCGTAGGATGCTGGTGAGATTACGTTCTCGATTCAAATTGCTCCTGCATTTCTAAAATTATAATTTCTGTTCGGTCCGGTTCTGATCGAGGTAAAGGTAGATTGCAAGTATATAAAATTTTAAATATTTATATGTATATACAGGGTTATTGGAAAAATGCTTAACCTCTTTGGGTTTTTTTATAATTAAATACTGCACACTACAGACTCGTGGTCCGTACTCTTATTTTATTATTACTTATTTTTGTTACATATAATTATTTTTAACTTTGTTCATTCTCCAACTTATCAATATTCTTCCTGAAGGGAAGTTAGCCTAGTTAACTAAAATATCTTATAGCTAATGTGAGTCCATACTTATATGTATATAAATTTTTTTCTCCTTATATCTAGTTGCTTAATTTATTACGTTACGTTAGTTTGTCGTTGAAGGGCCGGCCACAGATTCCGGCGACGCCCTTATTGTTTTGTTTAGAGCCTCCTCGACCTCTTCGTTTCTGTTTCGTATAAGCATAGAGAAAGAACTAATAAGAGTGACAAAGACCATACATGACAGCGTACACCGATAACTAAATACCAGCTTCGGCGAAAGATGTCGCTAAATGTATCAAATCACATAAAATAACGAAATTACATTTTTAAGGTTGAACTGGCCGGTAACTTTTCCATACAAACGCCGTAGGATGATCACTCCCTTATTTGAGGTTTTAGGTCCAGAACTAAGCATGATATCGATTTATCTCTTCATTATCTAGGCTTGTCTTGGCACCGATTTGTAAAAAAAAATCTTCACATGATAGTTATAAGCCTCGAAACATCCCTGTAATATCACGAATTTTAGCGCATGTTTAGTCGTAAATAAACGACTTATAGAGCATGAAATCCCTAAAATTATTTACATAGAAGCATAGCTCAGTTCATGATCATTTTAGATAACATTTTGGAAAACAAATACATCCAGTAGTATAATCATAAACATTCTAGAGCCAAAGGTCGGCACACATAGTTTTGCGCGCTAGTTTTTCGTTCAAAATATTGGGCATCTCATGTCAATACTTCCATTCCGCGGTGAGGGAAGCGGGCGGGCGGGTCTCATGCGCAGCACACTAATATATAATTAACAAAACGCACACTACCAAAAGTCACGTGCATCGCGCCGCGATCTTAGAATATAATATTATATTGAAGGAATGCCCTGTTGCTTTTTGGTGTGCACGTATGTATACACTACCAATATGTAGTGCCTATGCCTACTTACGTTTATATATATATATATTTACATATGTTGGGAGTTGGGACCGGATTTTCTTTCGCATTTGATTAGTTTGTTCGTGATAGTAAGTGTCGGACGCCATAATCCATATAGATAGGTACTTGGGTAATATAAATACGTTACTATGTCTAGGTACTCACCTACTCTCACCTAAGTTAGTACCTAGTAGGTATTAGTCAATACGCAGGTCATGATAGCTATGGTGAGTACCTAATCATTTTAGCAACACTTAGACAATATAAAAAGCTGCATTTGGTTAGATATGGTATGGACGTAGGTAGTCCGCATTCTTTTTAGAATATAGTCTAAGCAGTAATATAGCTTCGAGAAAGTACCTACCTAACACAAAGTAGTAAAGGGTTAGAATTAGAAGCTCAATGGAAGATACCTACCTATCTACGATATAATTATCATGTATCATAATAGGCCTGCCTAGGCACGCAACTGTCAGCGATGTCAAATCGACATTCGCGGGCGCGCATTACATTGCATACCTATCTACATAGCTATAAGATCACAACAAATAATAAAGTTAGTACTATGTATCTACCTGCGTAAATTAGTAGAATAAGTATGTATATTTGTAGTAGGTACTTATACCTAAGGTAGTACGAAAGTTTATATGGTAAACTTAGCGATGATTGTAGGCACTTACCTAATCAAAAATAACCTATGATTAGTTATTGATTTTTATTGGAAATAATTTAAATCAGTTACGGGTAGGTAGATAATTTTTATTCCAAATGTGTTCTACCAGGATTAGAGAATTTTTATTCCAAATGTGTTACCGCTTAGAGACAGATTTTGAAATCGGTACGACACACTCTCATCTCAAAGCTCGCTAGCCGGGCGAGCATTCGCAAAACAACCTTCCACCATGCGGTGAAGTTCATGCCCGCGGCGGGATTCGACCCATAGACCTGTTGCGCGGCAGTCCATTGCTAAGAGCCATCACTGCTTCCCGTTAAGTGTTTAGTGACAGAATTTCTACTTGAGGGTGGTAGCTAGCCAAGCGAGCATTCGCAAAATGCCCTTCTACCAAGCGGTGAATTTCAAGCCCGCGCCGGGATTCGAACCATAGACCTGCTGCGTGGCAGTCCAAACCTAATGCCACTGAGCCATCACTGCTTCCCGTTAGGTGCTTTCTAACAGATTTTCTACTTGAGGGTGGTAGCTATCCAGGCGAGCATTCGCAAAATGCTCTTCACCAACGCGGGGAAGCTCAATATCGCGGCTGGATTCGAACCATGGACCTGCTGCGCGGCAGTCACTAGCTAATGCCACTGGCCCATCACTGCTTCCCGTTAGGCGCTTACTGACAGATTTTCTGCTTGAGGATGGTGGCTAGCCAGGCGAACATTCGCAAAATGCCCTATGCCCTTCCACCAAGCGGTGAAGCTCGAGCCCGCAGCGGGATTCGAACCATAAACATGCTGCGAGGCAGTCCATAGCTAATGCCACTGAGTTCACGTTAGTTGCATGGTGACAGATTTTCTACTTGGGTAGCTATCCCGGCGAGCATTCGCAAAATGCTCTTTTATTTTTATGCCTGATAGGTTAGCCTTTGACCACTATCTCACCTGATGGTAAGTGATGATGTGGTCGAAGATGTTGTTCAGGCTAACCTAGAAGTACTGGCTCTCAAGGACAGCTGCCGGAACACACCGTTAGGTGCTTGGCGATAGATTTTCTTCTTGAGGGTGGTGGCTATACAGGCGGGCATTCGCAAAATGCCCTACCACCATGCTATAACGACTGCCATCCTAAGACCACAACCGGGACCAACGGCTTAACGTGCCCTCCGAAGCACGGAAGCGCTCAGTAGTATTGTCCTAGCGGTCACCCATCCAACTCATGACCGCGCGCGACGGTGCTAAACTTTGCTGATCGGTTGAGAACAGCTAAGTAAACTTCGCTACGAACTCTCCACCACGCGGTGAAACTCAATATCGCGGCGGGATTCAAACTATGGACCTGCTGCGCAGCAGTCCATAACCAATGCCACTGAGCCATGATTGCTTCCCTTTAGGTGCTTGGCGACCGATTTTTCACTTGAAGGTAGTAGCTATCCAGGCGGGCATTCGTAAAATGCTCTTCTACCACGCGGTGAAGATTAAGCCCGCGACGGGATTCGAACCACGGACCTGCTGCGCGGAAGTCCATAACCTATGCCACTGAGCCGTCACTGCTTTAAAAAATATGTTGTAGTAAAAGCAGTAACTTGCTAATTATGTAATAAATAATTATTGTAGGTAAATATTTACTACATCAATATGAAAAGAACAAACTAATACATTTACTATGTACCTACAAATCATTGTCCCTACAAATCATTGTCCCTACTTACTAAATATTTACCTACTATAGGTGAAATAACATCAGTATGTTATTATAAAACGAACGAAAATTGTCCGAACTGTCCGAACCTGTCCGAACCAAAATGTATTCCTCTGTGAATATATAATATTATTTTATAAGAAATACCTACACACGTCGTGACGTAGCTTGAGACACTATCTCCGTCCGTCGTCAAACATCGTAATTCGTTCGGCATGGTTCGGCTTTCATTGATATATCGCAAACAAGTGTGCGTAATTAGCGTAGATGCAATACGGGTGTGTGATGCGCGATCACTATCTTTGTACTACTCATCACGGAGTCTTACCCTTTCCCACAAAGGTATAGGTGAAACAGCATGCTTTGTTGCCTCGCCCGCTGATAAGTTCGAGCCGCCGGCAAGTGCATCCTTAATGGCCGTCGTAAATCTCAATAAGGCTACTTGCACTCGTGTTGGAACGAAAACAAATGGCTAGATGGCGTTATTTGCCATATATTTTACATGCGGTGCAGCGCCATCTATCAATAAACTTATGAATCGTGGTAAATTATCCATAAAAAACAAATTTATTGGAGCAGCATTTTAACACAATATTTCGTATTCATAAAAAACAAGACATCTTTCGGGCCTGTTTACAATCGATGAAATTCAAATTTATCGGCTTTAAGTGTCGAAGCCAACATTTCCAGGCTACGCGTCAGCGCCATCTGGATATAATACAAGATTTGAGCTTATTCCGGCGTACGTTGCGATTGTTACTCTTATTAGTACTTTCTCTATGGTATAAGTAACCATTTTTAGATTGTAGTCGACTATGTTTTCATAATAAGCCTCCGTTGCCCGCCTGACGAATCTTCCAGTGGCGTCCGAGCCGTCGTCGGTATAGTAAATGCAGCATTTTATATGGTCCTGACACTGCTACTACCGCATGAGAAACGCTGTCTTGAAGCTTGGTGACTCATTCCCTCATCTGTATGACGATTACCGACTCATAAGTCAAACCCTGCGCTTCGTGTACTGTTAAGGTGCAGGACCCTGAACCAGATCCATATCCTTTGTTGACTAGTGAGGCTTTTTCCACCGGTGTCTGCACTAGATAGAGGATATTCTGGAGGTCAGTCGGTATATTTGCACCTGTATAACGTTCTAGCTTCAGGGAATGAACTTGGGATTGCGATGAGTAAATGCCCGAGTACACCTCACTGAGGGCGTATGCCACATCCATGGGGTTTCTGTGGGTGCAGAACAGTTATTGGCTCATTGAAACCAACGTTTTTCGACTACTGTACCTTATATCGAAGAGGTTCTGTCAATATAGGGCAGTTGGTCGACATCTCCGATTATGACGACATCGGAGATGTCAACCAACTGCCCTCTTTGGGTTGACATCTGCTAGTTCTAACAAACATTTTGAGAAAAATGTATTTTTTTGTGTTTTTTACGGAATAAGCACAAGGACCACTTGATGTTAAAAGTCTCTTGTGCCTGTAATTTATTATTACATATTTTTTATTATTTTGCTCGATGTATATATTCAAAACTATTGAAAGGGAGCCGGCGCGGTCTAGTGTTGCCGCGGCGGGCGCTCTTTGCTCGGAGTAGGCATTGTATTTTACTATGAGACACGAAACTTAAAACAATATTTTTTTCTAGTACTGCCTGACACTTAAGAGGCATTTTACATTTTAATGCGGTATACGAAGATTTTAAGCGCTTAATTTACTATCATAGGAAATATCTACAAGTTGTTTAATAATTGATAAAAATAGAATAATCTGTTCTCTTTTCAGTTAATGTACCAGATTTACAAACATAACATTAATTATTTTGTAGTGACCAATCTCCCGCACCTTGTTTTACGAATTAAGGTACACATAGCCAACTTCAGAGTTCTATCTCTTGTATAAAGATTCAACAAATTAACTAAAAAAAAAAACTGTGCATCAGGCATATAATCCTGTTGACACATAGTGTACTAAAATATCGATAATTAATCGTCATTGTAGAAAAAAATATAAAGATCTTGCGCCAATTTCCACGAATTATATCAGCAGTTTACCACGCTATATTGCGTTTAATAAAGTGTAATTCCAAACAGATATTATATGAAAAGAAAGTTCATTCTTTAATTAATCTGATCTTTAATAAATTGTGCTATTAACTCTGTTTTGTTAGACAAGAAAAAATATTTAACATAACTCGAAATGCTTATAAATTGAAATGTACAAGCGCGAGGCGATCAGTACCGCGCGAGCGCTCATCGAGGTAGGACCTGCGTTCGTTTTGCCTTGCTCTGACGTCTCGTACGCGGAACGCTTAGACGCAAGTTTATAGTGCGACCACAGAGTTTTGATCATGTCTTTATTTTTTAAGTAACAAACTATACTTTATTTTTGTTGTCCATAATATAAGTATTGTTGTCTTGTTAAGTAACTACATCTTTAGTTTCTGTTCATCCATTGTGTTAAAAAAAGGAAACGTCACAATTATGCAGTCTTATACAGCGTTATTGAAAAAATGCTAACAACCTCAGGGGGTTGACTTCTTCTTTTTGTTCTGCTAGTTTTTATATTATTCTAGTTTAAATTATTAACTCACTATAACTTTTGTTTTAGAAGGATAAGATGACAGGCGAATAATTGATTTCCAATATTTTTGGATGCAGTTAATGTCTATAAGTGAACATAGCGATAACTTCAGCAGGTAAGTTTTGAAGCAGTGATGGCTCAGTGGCATTGGCTATGGACTGCCGCGCAGCAGGTCCATGATTCGAATCCCGCCCAGAGCTTGAGCTTCACCGCATGGTGGAAGGGCATTTTGCGAATGCCCGCCTGGCTAGCGACCACCCTCTAGTAGAAAATCTGTCGCCAAGCACCTAACGGTGACTTCCGGCAGCAGTCCTTGAGAGCCAGTGAAATAACAGACAAAAATGAGACTTAACAGGTATGTCTCAAGGTGATGGGCGCAGTGCAGTTCGTCACTTGTGATGAAATGCATCTGTTATAGGCAGAGGATACCGCTTAACATCAGGTGGGCTACGCGCTTGTACCATCACAATGACATAAAAAAAAAAAAAAGTCCGACTTTCATAATCCAAATGGTTTTCAAAAGGATGCATCCTTGCCCATACAAGAAAGAATCCATACTTTTCTGAGATAACGGAAGTATTTTGAATATTTTGATGAAATATGAAACCAGCACAAATTACATTTTGGCCCCAAAATATTACGTCATTTCATATTAATCTTGGAACTACGTCAACAGTTATAAACCTAGAAAAACGCAATTTTGCATATGTATAAGTCATTTTTCGCTCGATACATTTTGCAACGCAAACACTTATCGAAGCAAATTTGAAGCAAAAACAATTGGGTTGTTTTAATCTTGTTTCTTTAAAATATTTGGCGTAACAATTCATGGCTAAAGAACAATAGTAAATTATTATATTAAAAGAAGAATTGAAGTTCTAGGTGAGTCTAGTTACAAAAAAATAAAAATAGCAATTAAATTACTATTTCCCACCATTTTTGTCGTGTGTTCAAACCCCTTTTCCAGTATTTTTTTTCTATAAAAAGGTGTATTATCATTTATTTTCCATAGAGGAAATAGTGAGCATAAGAGTATATAGTGAGGATTGCATTGGTACCAAGAAGTGTATATGTTGATTATAGATTGCATCAAAGATATTCGATTTAAAAACAAAAAACCTCAAAATGTGTAAATATATATTTACATTTCGCTGTTTGGTCTACTCAAACTAAATAGATGAAAATGTTATTTTTTTAAAGGTATAGGTGATATATTGTGGTATGGGAATATGAGGGTGACATGTTTAAGTAATGGAAAACCAAAAGCGTCATGGGACATTTGTGGTTGGTACTGAGTTGTTTTCCGGATGCACAGAAAATAAACCTCAATCCTATGCATGGTCATTATGGCAGACAGTGTTAACGACTGGATATAGATACTGTGTAAAGTGTGAACGAGGTAAATAGCAATTTTTGGAAAATTAAAAAAGAAAGAGCTTTTAGTCCGCAGCTTTTAATCAATGCCGTTACGTCAAATATTTATATAATTTTAAGCCGTATAATTATTTAATTATTGAAGTTTATTGTTACAATAAATGATTCAAACATATCTATTTTTTATTCATCAAGGATGAAATGAATACGACTCACGATGTAGGTTGACTATTTAATGTACATGCCTACTTCTTTTCTATAACATTAGCAAGTAATCGACAAGAAATTGATTATTTACTCATGCCAATCACACAATTTTTAAATTCGCAACTTACATTTCTTTATTAATGAGTGCTAGTATCAAAATATGTTACTCACAGTCACGCTATTCCGTCGTCACTTCTTTCGCTTGTGTATGCGATGCGCTGGCATTTACCTAAACTTCAGTAGCGTGATTTTGTGAAATGGCTCTTAAGTTCTGCGCCAGCGTCGGGATATTTGTGGGCGAGACGTTATTTGCTTTTATGTAATTGTGAAAGACTGAGTAAATGGAGTAACCTCTGCTTATAACAGATGCATTTCATCACAAGTGACGAATTGCATTGCGGCCGTCATACTGAGACATACGGTTGTTAAGTCTCATGTACCTGTAATTTTACTGGCTCTCAACGAGTGCCGCTGGAACGCACAGTTAGGTGCTTGGCGACAGGTTTTCTACTTGAGGGTGGTAGCTAGCTAGGCGAACATCCGCAAAATGCCCTTCCACCATGCGGTGAAGCTAAAGCCGGCGGTGGGGATCGAACCACGGACCTGCGACACGGCAGTCCGTAGCTATTACCGCTCATTGCTTCGAATGTTTGTTTGTATGGGGCTGCGCGTATATAACAGACAGCCACGCGGGAGAAGCCGCTGTCGGAGGCTAGTAATGGTATATTTATAAAACCTTTTTTCTTATCAACAGTTGACGAGGAAAAGGACAATATCCTGATCGCATACCTGCCCAACGGCACATACGTCGGCGTGAAGCTATTCCAGTCTCGACCGAGCTCCTTCAAGAGCGAGATGGCACGTCTGCAATGGGACAAGAAAGCAGCCTCCAATGCTATTGCTTTGAAACTGCAATTAGGTATTGTACCTTTTTACTTTACCTTTGACTTAACGGATGGAGAATTCAAAATCCGACTGTCCAGCGCCCGCTTCCAAAGCATAATTGGAAATTCACCAGGACGGTATTGTGGTGTAGAAAAAAAGAAAGCAGTAAGAATAGTGCTTTATTTGTGACACAAACAATGCGCTGACACTAAGATGATTAATTAAAATTAAAACTACTAAATAATGTGTTCAAAAATTGGTCCCAAATCAGCATAATACTGGTTGTTAGCCAGCGCTGGTCTTCCTTTGGAACCATGTTACGGGTTCAAGTCCCGCTGGAAGTTATCTTTTTCCATGCGAAATAATTTCTTTGTATCGCTTTGCATACGTCAATGCTCTTTAAAATAATACTGGTGCAATACTTATTTGCTGCAAAATTAAATAATTATATTATAAATACTAGCGACCCGCCCTGACTTTGCAAGGGTATTTATTTAAAAAAAAATGGAACACGTAAAAAGTTGTTAATGACATAACTGTAATATTACAAAATCACAAATATACGATAGGAAAAATGTAAGTCATGTGCGGGATTCGAACCCGCGTCCATCGACCCCTTGAGCCGGGGTATGCTCCATCCCAATACGATGGTTAAAGAACGATAGGAAAGATTTGAGTTATGACGTCATGTCATGTTAGCTCAATTGGTTAGAGCATACCCCGGCTCAAGGGGTGGATGGACGCGGGTTCGAATCCCGCACATGACTTAAATTTTTCCTATCGTATATTTATGATTTTGTAATGTAATCCGCATAGCAGGCGTTATAGCAAACCTAACACTATTAAAATAACTGTAATAGTTAAGACATATGGTATTGCGGACTCTTTTTGTAGATATTGATGTCGTCTATAAAATTGTTGTACATCCCTTTGCTCTATCGTCAACAATTTCGGCAGTGTACGTGATATAAGGATTTAGTTTTGGTAATTTTTCACACGTAGGGTTACATTATCGAAGTTTTCATACGGATCCCTATGTTTATGAACATATTCTATAGCTTACGTTCATCAGGGATAGATAGTGTAGGATGCTAATGGCAATCCCAAAGGCGCACTCTGACAGTGGAGGTCGGTAATGACCTTTCGCTGCCGAGCCTGCTAAATGCCATGCTCGGCAGCGAGCGGTGCTGGGTAGCAATGACCTCCTTTTGTGAAGAGATCATATCACAAAAGGAGGCTGCGGAGCGGGTCAGGGAGGAGAATGTATTCGCTGACCCGATCCGAAAAAAGAGACCAGGGCGGAGAAGGCGCCGCTATGCATGCCTTCTTTCGTCACCCTAGATGACTTGTGTGTGAGTTTGGGGATCACAACCTGTGGTGGGTTTGGGGACCCACCAAAAGTGGGCTAAGACATAGTATCTCGTAGGCTTAGATGAATAGCATCGGTGCGGCTGCGGTAGAATGTTACAGCGAACCCGCGTCGCCCCACACAGACGCCGAGGGCTCATCGCTGGGTTTTTAGTGGGTATACAGGGCAATTTGCCCAGGGAGTCCCACATAACCACGCGGCCTCTGCCCCTCGAGACGCCGCGTAGTACGCGTAAGACGTTTTCCCAGCGAAAAAAAAAAAAAAAAAAGGAATTTTTCTCATTGGTCCAGTATATTTTAAGTTTATTCGTTACATGCAAAAACACAAATGTATCTCTTTATAATATTGGTGTAGATATACTTACTCAAATTGTCGTATGATAAATACTGATGAAGTAAATGTTTTTATTTTTTTATAATTTCAGAGCGAGAGCAAGTAGCACCGGAAGCCGTGACAGGTCAACTAGTGATGGATCTCAATATCACCGATGAAGAGAAAGTCGCCCTGGAGAAAGAGAGGGAAACTGGTAAGAATTTTATTTCTTTAATAATTGTTGATACACTATCTATACCATTAAAAGCAATCTGAAACATTGTAAATGTGGTTGAATATTGTATCAGGATGTACTCTTCAGTTTTTCTTGCCAAATATGGCTCGATTCACACCGAAGAGGCAGTGGCCAGGAGTGTTAATGTCAAACCATTTCCTACTTTGTCAATACAATGTATATTATTGCTTGAAAGACTAGTATACGAAGCGCGGCCGCCCGTCAGAATAGGTACGTGAAACAACTGTTTTATGTTTTTTTTATTTTTTTATGGCTGATAGGTAAGCCTTAGACCACAATCTCATCTGATGGTAAGTGATGATGTGGTCGAAGGTGTTAACAGGCTTAACCGAGTATTACTGGCTCTCAAGGACAACTTCCGGAATACACCGTTAAGTGCTTGGCGGCAGATTTTCTACCTGAGGGTGGTAGCTAGCCAGGCGGGCATTCGCAAAATGCCCTTCCACCATGCGGGGAAGCTCAAGCCAGCGGCTGGATTCGAACCATGGACCTGCTGCGCGGCAGTCCATGCCCAATGCCACTGAGCCATCACTGCTTTAAAACACATCACTGTTTTGTCCTATACTGATAACGTTTTATTGAGTTCGCGTAACGTTTGTACGTACTTGTGTGAATGGAGTAAACCGCGTTTGTCGTCGCTATCATCAAACATCCAAACATACTTACAAACTCGCATTTATAATTTTAGCAAGAATATACTATACATTGTAGAGATAGAACAAGGTAGAAAATAGTTTGAAGTCAAACTTCTAGCCGCTGAGTTGCCGCCTGCCGCCACTTCGGTGTGAATTGATGTTTTTTTTAGTGTCAGACCTTCGATCAAGAATACCTAGATTTCGTGTCACATACAAAATCAAAGCTCTGTGCTGTCCGTGTAAACATATACTTATACACCTACATTCATTTACTGACGAACTGAGACAAAGGTTTTAAAGTTCATCCTAATCTCAACCGCAGCACCTTGTGATAAAGTCACAAATCCTTTAAATATTACGATTATTCACCATAAAAACGAGCAAAGCAATAAATTACACATGTCACTTCAAAATAAAAAGACGTAGGTTAAATAACTTTCATAGTGAAATCAACCTTACATACTAACGAATAAAGTACTTTTTCCGGTTCTAGCCTTGCGAGCTACATCGTTTTATTTCATTTCTGGTTGCTTCTTAAAATTTTACTAAAAGAGGTATGGAGTCGCGTTCATCTCTAAGATAATTTATGTAATAAGCGTGTAAAAGTTTTTATTTAAGATTTGGTCATCTAAATATATTTTAGTTTATGTATTGTACAAAAATATATAGAAATGTAACGTCAGCAAAAAAATATAAGTACGCTTGTTATTTTACTAATGTATGTGTAGGTATGTAATGTCGGCAGCTGGCCGACTAGGGCGCCTTATGCTGAATATCACAAATAAAAATACATATTATTAAATTCCACATCCTTATAATATTTTTTCTCATTATATAATATATTCGTCTATGTACAGTTTGTTTTGTTTGTTATTACTAATTAAATAATAATTCCATAGTACCAGTATCAATTAAGCAATCGACGTTTATTAGTGTTTCCGGCTATGTCTAATTTGTCAAAGTGCTCCGAACATATCACCGAGTTCTTAGCCGGCTTATAAAACTCATCTCTGCTTTCTCTGGCGACAATCGAGATCCAGTCCGCACACATAAAGGGGTTACTAGAAAACCTAAAAAGTAAACTTCTATTGAGAGTCCAACAAACAGACACAAAAGCTGCACAACTAATTTTCAGACAAAAAGATATTAATAATTATTCCAATAGAAATCTACTCTGTGCATCTATTGTTCTGTTGACTAAACGTTGGCCAAACATTCGCCATGGCGCGTATTTGGCCTTGGTCAAACATTCTCAGCGGTGGTTCAAAACGGTAATTTTGTTAAAAAAATAATATTATTGGTTAATTTAAAGTTTCAAATATAACTTATTTCACATGTACTAACCGAAAAAAAGAAACCCAGCCGATAAATTTCTTTTTCGGGCATTATTTTTACAACTTTTAAATACACATTGTGGCATTGTGAATCACGAGTGTACGTTGGCTAAGTTTAAACCGAACTAATGAAAATAAGAGCTCACGCCGCAAGTGCGCTGTTATTTATCGAGACGTATTTTTTGCGCCGACCCTATATCTAGGTATTTTTTATCGAAGTGTCAGACACCATTCTCGACCCCAACGTGGTCTAGATGATGGAACCTGATCATATTTTCTTCTGCTCTCTTAAGTTGGCATCGTCAGGACCTCTACGTCCTAGTTATGAATGAAATTCTATTGTTGTCATTATCGCCGATGCCAATGGGTTAAGTCCTGACCTCCCTTGATCCGTTAACTTGTGAAATCTTTTAATATTCTTATGTTTGCAATAACGATTGCTTGGCGAATTACATAACAAAATTACAAACTTACGAAAGAAAAAATTATAGTCATGTGCGGGATTCGAACCCGCGTCCATCCACCGCGGCTAAAGAGCCGGTGTATGCTGTAACCAATTGAACTAACATGTTACAATGACTCATAACTCTAATTTTTGGTCTCGTTCTTTAACCATCGTACGGGGATGGAGCGACATCTATAGTACAATTACAAAATCACAAATATACGATAGGAAAAATTTAAGTCATGTGCGGGTTCGAACCCGCATCCATCCACCCCTTGAGCCGGGGTATGCTCTAACCAATTGAGCTAACATCACATGACGTCATAACTCAAATCTTTCCTATCGCTCTTTAACTATCGTATTGGGATGGAGCGACATCTATAGTACCACTTGCATTGTACTACAAACAAGACCAATTTTGCAATTGGTTTTATACCTGTAAATGATGACGCAACCTTATAATTTTAATATTGTTAGGTTTGCAATAACGCCTGCTATGCGGATTGCATTACAAAATCACAAATATACGATAGGAAATATTCTCTCACTCCATCCCAATACGATGGTTAAAGAACGACAGGAAAGATATGAGTTATGACGTCATGTGATGTTAGCTCAATTGGTTAGAGCATACCCCGGCTCAAGGGGTGGATGGACGCGGGTTCGAATCCTGCACATGACTATAATTTTTTTTCGTAAATTTGTAATTTTGTAATGTAATTCGCCAAGCAGGCGTTATTACAAACATAACAATATTAAAGTAATGCTTGTTAATACTAGCTAACACGAACACTGCGCATGTACTCAGCAACCGAGTTGTTCACAACTGGAACAAGCTTACTGTGGTGTTTGTCTGTGCTACATATGTAAACACATTCAAGAACCGAGACGATAGCTGGTTCTATAGGAACCAATCATCTCTTGCCAACCTCTGATTGGTGAACTAGTTAAATTTTGGACATTGTTTGAATATTACAAAATTTCAACGCAGCATGATATAGACAGTTCAGCTTCCTGCTAACTGCCTATAATCATTTAAATAAATATTTTTTGACCGACTTCCAAAACAGAAAGCGCTTTTTTTTTGAAGCGCTCGTAGCGAAGTTTACTTAGCTGTTCTCAACCGATCAGCAAAGTTAAGCAACGTCGCGCGCGGTCATGAGTTGGATGGGTGACCGCTAGTGACATTACTACTGAGCGTTTCCGTGCTTCGGAGGGCACGTTAAGCCGTCGGTCCCGGTTGTCGTCTAAGGATGGCAGTCGTTTGTAGCATGGTGGTAGGGCATTTTGCGAATGCCCGCCTGGCTAGCTACCACCCTCAAGTAGAAAATCTGTCGCCAAGCACCTAACGGTGTGTTCCGGCAGCTGTCCTTGAGAGCCAGTACTTCTAGGTTAGCCTGAACAACATCTTCGACCACATCATCACTTACCATCAGGTGAGATAGTGGTCAAAGGCTAACCTATCAGGCATAAAAAAAAAAAAAAAAAAAAAGGAGAGAGTTATTTTTTATGTTGGTTACCTCAGTCCTTTTTACTGTGTGAATCGATTTTGATGATTCTTTTTTTATTTGAAAGCTGATGCTTGCCTTTTGGCCCCATTTAAATTTCATCAAAATCGGACAAGTCGTTTTTGAGTTACACTCCAATAACTGAAAAGTATTTTTCTATCTTAATAGTCATTGACAATGAATGACAATCGATTTCATAAGTAGTAAGAGTCACTAAAAAGAGTGAACATTTTTTCTTACCAAAAATGGTACCGACTTCAACAAATTATTTCACACACTTAAGTGGTGACGTCTTCTTCTTCTTCTTTAGATGGCTTTTAAACGCTGCTTGACGTTTTTCTGCCAGTGTCAGAGTGTGGCCAATGTATGTATGAAGAATGCCCGGTATAATAATTATAGTTAAATAAAGCAAAAATATAGGTTTAGATGTATTTAAGAATAATAAATACATCTATAAAGGAAAATTATTAGACTTGATAAAATTACATAAAATAAATATAAAAGGTGTAAAGACATATGAGAGAACACATTTGAAACTAACAGGTCTAGGGATATCAGGACTTAAAACATCGTACAAAGAATAAGACAACTCAGGACAGTAAAAGAAAATATGATCTAGAGTTCCATCTTCAAGGCCACATTCACAAAGAGAATGGTCCCTGACCCTAAATTTTGCAAGAAAAACTGGTGAGCATATACTATTTATGTTTAAAAAACCATGGCTGAACGGGAATATCTGGTTGAATGTCACCATAATGTCTACCCTTAATCATTATTGTCCTATTCCAAATGTCAGACCATTTTTCTCGAAGATTTTTTTCCGCTAAAGTACGTAGGTGTTGACGTCGGTTCCATTTTTTGGTATATTTTTTTTATTGAATTTAATAATATAATTTATTAAATTGGTTCTAAACCTGTAATTAAAGATGTAATTTTATTAGTAATGTATGTTTGTTTTGTAATAATGGTAATGTCTTTTTCAACATAGTTTAAATTATTAGAATATGGAAAGGGCACCTCTTGCCCAGCAGTGGGATGCGAAACACTATTGTATCTGAATTAATTGAAATTTTCCTATTTTGTTTGTTTTGCACACTGATATAAGAAAAAAGAACAAGGAGGAAAGGTAATTGATCATAAATACTATGTCACAGGGGATTTGCCCAGCAGCGGGACTGTCAATTGGAAGTTTGATCTTCCTTTGAAATGTTAGTAGCCTTTTACCAAGGAGGCCGGCTTAGTATCTTTCGTATATACGCTCTCATTTCATGTCTTGAAACCTAGAGATATACTAACTGAACCTGAATATGCTACGAATAAATATATGTAAAGAAATGTAATACAACTCAAAAATAAGTCCGCTACTCTTGACTTCTATTCTTAAATATTATTCTATAAATATGATTTAGTTCGTATGATTTTGGTATTTGTTGAGAAATCTAGCCTCTTAAAAGTTTCTACCTTCGCAAGAACTTAAATCCGTTGTGGATGTGTTATAATTTTTCAACCGAGTTGCAAATTGATATTGAAACTATATACATTAATTTTATACTTTAACACACACATATCCCCGTGGTTCAAGTCACGCAAATATGCGCTATTTGCACTGTATTCACGCAAACGTTTGGTTCATAACGTGCTAAACAGACACCACTATAGCATTATGACGTCATCTATGACGTCACCTCCGGCTGCAAACAACGCTCACAGAAAAGTGGTAGTGCAGTGTGTGCTGAGCACAAACGTCAAACTCAAATTTTGACAGATAGATGAGGAGATTTTTGTTGTTGTAGTTAGAATATTATACATAAAACCATCTTGTTCATAAAAGAATGCCTTGAAATGCAATACTTCTAATATCAATTGAAGTAAGGATTATTTTGGGTTAATTGCGAAGAAGCAATTGACAGCAGATGTCTAAAGCGCGGCTGCCAATCGGTTCACTTTGTTTACGCGCAAACAGTGCATATTCACGTTTGTCAGTTATGAACCGAGCGTTTGTAATGTATTCAGTGACTGCAGTGTTTGAGTGATTTAAACCGTGGTGTATAATAACTTATATGATATATTTTGTTAGCAAGAACGGGAAGAGAACCTCCTACAGAAAAATAAGTATTTTAACAAAGTGATGCTGTCTCGCCGGTAAACGCCCGAACAGAATGGTGCGATAAGGACAATTGCAGCTTCTTCAAGTTTTGACTTAGAATTTGCGCATAATTTGCGTTCTGGGAGAAAACTTTTCTCCTATAGAAAATATTAATCAAATCTAAAAATGTTGATCTTATTTTATAACTGCCAGAATAAACTAGGTTTATAGGTTTTCGTTTTTCTTTATTTATCATTATTTTTCCTATAAATAATTCATAAACTAGAGATACAAAATTTGAGAAAATATCGGTATTTGAATACCCATTAATTCAAATTCCTTTAATATAATGATAAAAATCAAAACCTATAGACCTGGATATAACATCTATAACATATCCAAAAATCATCAAAATCGGTGATTGTTGAGGGGGGTAGAAACGTTTTCTCTTTTTGTATGATAATTCGTGACTTCCCTCCAGTCTTAACTTAGCAAAGTGATGATCTGGGCCAATAGGTCATCTCGGCATTCATCCCACTGCTGGGCGTAGGATTCTGGTTTCAATGAATTGTAGTGTCAGATTTTTGTATATATTAGCGATGCGAAAGTTGTATATTTTTATTAATTTCTGTTATTGAAATCGACTAAATATTGACTTTTTCATCTGTGTCAAGTTCCTACAAAATATTGCCCTAGCTGACACTAATTAGTTATGGAGCTGATGTTATGTGGGATTTTAGCCACGAATAAATATGTTATATTTTTTTATTCCTGGTAGGTTAGCCTTTGACCACAGTCTCACCTGATTGTAAGTAATGATGTGGTCGATCGTGTTAACAGGCTTAACCTAGAATTACTGGCTCCCAAGGACAGCTTCCGGAACACACCGTTAGGTGCTTGGCGTCAGATTTTTCTACTTGAGGGTGGTAGCTAGCCAGCCTGTTAACACCTTCGACCACGTCATCACTTTTTATCAGGTGAGATAGTGGTCAAAAGCTAACCAAAATATTTCTCCACTACTTACAGTATAATTTTTTTCTTCCACAGAGGAGAAAAAATCTCGTGTAAACTTCTTGAAGACTGAAATGAAGTTGATAGAACTGGACTCAAAGATCAAGACTTGTCTTAGTTTGGAGCGAGCTGACACCGATCAGTGTTTGGAATTACTGGACGAACTGTTGTGTAAGTAACCCTTCTTATTATATTATAGACGAATATACTTAGCATTCCATGGATTCACCGGGTGGGTGCCGGGTCCATAGTGTTGCAGAGGAAGAGGCCCAAGTCAAGGTGCCTGGGACTTGCAACCCGGTGAGTAAGGTTAAGGGGCCCCTTTATGATGCATCAATGCTCCCTTTCACCGCTCGAGCCTCTTCCTCTGCCCCAGTCATAATATTATATTATGACTTAGTAATTGAAAGGATTTATATTTACCGTCATCGTAAATAAGTTTAAAGGTAATTGAAAAAATGGTCTTGTAGTTCAATACATATTATGAAGCAGTGATGGCTCAGTAGCATTGGCTATGGACTGCCGCGCAGCAGGTCCATGGTTCGAATCCCGCCACGGGCTTGAGCTTCATCGCATGGTGGAAGGGCATTTTGCGAATGCCCGCCTGGATAACGACCACCCTCAAGTAGAAAATCTGTCGCCAAGCACCTAACAGTGTGTTCAGGCAGCTATCCTTGAGAGCCAGTAATTCTAGGTTAAACCTGTTAACACCTTTGTCCACATCATCACTTACCATCAGGTGAGATTGTGGTTAAAGGCTAGTCTACATCATCCAAAGATAACCGGGACCGACGGCTTAGCTTGCACGCTCAGTAGTAATGTCACTAGCGGTCACCCATCCCAGGAATTCGGAAGTTGTTAAACTAATCTTCTGCTAAAGTCTTTCGCCAAGCACCTAACAGTGTGTTCCGGCAGTAGTCCTTGAGAGCCAGTGAAATTAAAGGCACAGGAGATTTAACAGCTATGTCTCACAGTGACGGGCGCAGTGCAATTCATGACACTTGTGATGAAATGCATCTGTTATAGGCAAAGGTTAGTACGCTTAACATCAGGTGGGCCTCGAGCTTGTTCCGTCACCATTACATAATATTATTGGACTACAAACAAGACTGGATTGGATAAATTTGAGCTATAGGTCACTCACTGCGATAGTTAAGCTGGCACAGCAAGATGGATGATCTCGGGTTCGAACCCCGCTCGAAATTAAAAAAGTTGCTTAACTTAGCTGATCGCTTAAGAACGGCTAAGCAAACTTTGCTACGAGCGCTTCATTTGGACTGTATGTTTGGTACGCGATTACTTCGCCAATTACTATGTTATTTAAAGTATTAGAAGTTTAAAGTATACCTTCCCAGTTGGCCAGTGTTTTGAATCAGCATGGTACCGACTTCAACAAGTTATTTAATAATTAATTATAAATATGATTACAAGCAATTACGCATGCTAAACTAAAACCACATTTACAAATTATTAGAGCGTAAAATTCTTGTGACGAGCATTGCTATAACAGTCAAAATTATAATACAAGATTCAGCTCAGTCGAGCGAATTTGGATAGTCCCAATAAAGCAATTTTGTGCTCTAATTTTTTTGTATAAATAATTTTTTTGTATAAGTTATTTTGAGCTCTTATAATTTGTTAAGTTATTTCATACCTTTTAGTGATGGAAATTGGTTCCATTTGTTTAAATTTTATTACATTAGTTACAGGCTCATCATTTTATACTAACGACAGTCTGGTCAACAACCAACACCAAAAAGCAAAAGACAAAGAAAAATAATAGAATTGAATATCTAACCCAAATCTTGAATAAGTGTACAATAACAGATATTGTAGTATCGACTTAAACTTGCAAACAATGTAAAATGGTCCATTGTTTTTTATATTATTATGTCATGTGCTGTCGTATATTATACCCTAAGCATAGAGAAAAGTACTAATAAGAGTTTCAATCGCAACGTACCCCGGAATAAGCTCAAATCTTGTATTATATCCAGATGGCGCTGACTCGTAGCCTGGAAATGTTGGCTTCGAGCCGATAAATTTGAATTTCATTGATGGTAAACAGGCCCGAAAGATGTCTTGTTTTTTTTGAATACGAAATATTGTGTTAAAATGCTGCTCCAATAAATTTGTTTTTTATGGATAATTTACCACAATTCATAAGTTTATAGATAGATGGCGCTGCACCGCATGTAAATTATATGGCAAATAACGCCATCTAGCCATTTGTTTTCGTTCCAACACGAGTGCGAGTAGCCTTATTGAGATTTACGACGGCCATTAAAAATGTAATTTCGTTATTTTATGTGATTTGATACATTTAGCGACATCTTTCGCCGAAGCTGTTAATTAGCTATCGGTGTACGCTGTCATGTATGGTCTTTGTCACTCTTACTTATTAGTACTTTCTCTATGCCCTAAGTTAGATTTTGTTAGTAAAAGAATCGTGCCACGTTTGTTATTGGAAAAATTAACACAGAACACTTTTAACTGTGTTATTTAAATTCGTATAACCCTAACAACACAAAAGGCAACACAAGAACATATTAAAATGAACAGTCGCATTCATTCCACCGACAAGGGCAGTCGCTTCAATTATTGATTGACGGCTTCTCTAATGCCGACCTACTTTCCGCGTGGCGCGGCGTTTACGTGAGCGCTGCAAAATCGGGATGGCGCAATCTACGCGCTCGGACACCCTCGTGATCAACGAGTTTTTGGCCTTCGTGCAGAATATGCTGGACGTCATGGACGAGCTGAGTTTGCAGCAGATATGTCTGTCTAGCTACAAGGAGACAGACATACTCGCAGCTAAGAAGGTCTTAGCGGACACTGCCAAGACGTCGGTTCGGCTAGGAACACGTCAAAAAGATGGAAGCGGCAAGAAAGACCTGCAAGACATCTTCAGGGTTTTCAAGGAAACAGATCCTGATGTGATTTCAGTGACCTATGTCGCCAGGGACCTCCATTTGTTACCACCGGTGGATTTTTCTTCAGTCGATGTGACCTGCCTTTTAAAGGATATCATGCGATTGAAGTCCGATGTCACCGATTTAAAGCAAAATTTGGAAAAATCGAATGCTGTGGTTTCTAGTTTGCAAACTGAAATCACAGCTTTGCGCAATAACGCTGCGCAGGCAAAACTGCCGTCACCAGCGTCAGCGCAAAATGTGACTGTGCGACACGCTAATCGACAAAATGCGCGACTCAGCAGTCCCGTGGAATCAAATGTCACCGATTCACCGCGGGGCATTGACCGAACATTGCAACCGACCTCGATCATCGAGACTCCCCCTCAAGTAATGATTTCTTCCGACTTACCATCAGTATCCAGGAAGCAGAAGAAATCATATGCACAAGCGGCAAATCGTAATCAGTGTACTCTACCACTTACCAAGAATGAGGTTATGGGGAGGCCCACCACTAATATCGATAAGGAAGGATTCACTCTAGTTAAGAAGAAATCAAGAGTTAGACCGACGCGCAATAACCGTGGCACAGCTACGCCTACAGCAGAGAAGACTGTACTTCATGCTGTGGAGCCGACCATCTCTTTATATCTCTCTCGTTTGGACCCAACAACATCCGGGAACGATGTCCTTCAATACATTAAAGAGAGGTGTGAAAGACGTCGCGTACCGTTTGAAGTGACGTTACAACGGCTGGAATCTAGCCGTGTGAAAACTTTTAAATCATACGTGCTTCGGGTTCCAGCGAAGAATAAGGATGCGTTCCTAGTTCCCGACTTCTGGCCGGAGGGCATAGTATACAGGCGCTACAGGGAGGCGAGACCGAAAATCAATCCCAAATCTGTGTAAAAGTGTTTTTATTATATTATTTATGTTAGTCTGTAAGGTATATATTTCTATGGGTCTGTGATTATTTAATCCTGTTACCTGAAATAAAGAGTTATTATTATAAAAATATTATAAAGAAAAATATAAACTATCAACACACAGGACCACACAATGACATGATTGTAAAGAGTTTGGTTTCGGTTATGGCTGTTTGTCTGTCTAACAAAAACCTTTCTTGGGAATGCTCGCTTGTAATTTACTCGGCACCTTTAGCACGGTCAATGAGGCCTTTAAGATCGTGACATCCTCAGCACTGCGTGCATCTAATGTGCAATAGCACATTCTTTCCATTAGTCATATTTTACGACATCCTACAGGAGTTGTCCTGATAGTCTTGAGCCAGGGACTATACGGCATTATATTAAATTTTCCCTTTCTTCAACAGCATTGGACGTGAAAGCTCTGATGCTGCTAAAACATCCGACTTGTTTGGAAACCGTGAAGAGAATGCGCGCCTACGTCGGCAACACACCTTCCTGGGATCTCAACGAGAGTGCTGCACTCGAGTTCAGCAAACAAGCGCACAAGATTAGGAAGAAGGCCGATGTGTTGTACAAGAATATGAAGGTACTAGACTACTAGTAGCGGTAACACCCGCGTGGTGATGGATGATGACGATAAATAGTATCATGTGTTAATCCAGTGCCGCATCTAACTCCATACCAAATTTCATCAAAATTGGTCGAGCCGTTTTGTCAAACGGCCTACCACTGACCACTATTTCACCTGATGGTATGTGATGATGTGGTCTATAATGTTGTTCAAAATAACCTAGAATTACTGGCTCTCAAGGACAGCTCCCGGAATACACCATTAGGTGCTTGGCGACAGATTTTCTATTTGAGGATGGTAGCTAGCCAGGCGGGCATTCTCAAAATGCCATGCCAGTATGCTATATCGACTACCATCGTAAGACCAACCGAGACCGACGGCTTAACGTGCCCTCCGAAGCACGTACAAGCTCAGTAGTAATGTCACTAGCGGTCACCCATACAATTCATAACCGCAGCGGACGTTGTTTAACTTAGCTGATCGGTTAGGAGCGGCTAAGCAAACTTTGCTACGAGCGCTTCAAAGAACAAGTAATTTGTAATACAGAACAATAATTATTTATTTGTTGCTACTTCTTTCTAGAAGGAGTATAAGTTTCAAGTAAAATCCCTTATGTTTTTGTTTTCCAGGGACATTTCCGAACCCCGGACGGGCTGTCATTTTGGGAGTTCTTCTCGGAGCGCGTGCGTCATTTCAAAGAGATTGTAAATAATCATAACGCGGAAGAGTTACTGGAGCTGGTACACGAGCCGATTGGTAAGTTTGATTGGACAAACTGACTCGGTTTCCGTACTCATTACTCATCTTATTTGATAGGATAGAATTTTGAAGCAATGATGGCCGAGCGGTAATACTATGCCTATGGACTGCCGTACCACAGGTCCATGGTTCCCACACCACCGGCTTGAGCTTCACCGCATGGTGGAAGGGCATTTTGCGATTGCCCGCCTGGCTAGCTACCACCCGCAAGTAGAAAATCTGCCGCCAAACACCAAACGGTGTGTTCCGGCAGCAGTCCTTGGGAGCCAGTGAAATTACGCGCACATGAGACTTAACAAATATGTCTCAAAGTGATGGACGCAGTGCAAATCGTGACTTGTGATGAAATGCATCTGTTATAGGCAGAGGTTAGTCCGCTTAACATCAGGTAGGCCTCGCGCTTGTTCCGTGACAATAACATTAAAAACAAAAACATTTTACAATAGTTTTGATTACTGTGTATGTATTTCTTACGAGTATTTTAGTAGTAGATTAAAAAGTAATAAGTGATGTAAATAAAATAAAACTCGCGCCCGTGGGGTGCCGGTCTAGAATGTCACAATCCCAAAAAAATCCATTATAACATTCGTTAATAAAACTAACTCGTTAAAAATTCTAAATTATGTAGGTGATAGGTGACTTCCTTCTCCGTAGTGGGGGACTGGTGGAGGGTTGAGGATTCTTTACCAGCTTGCACGGCACCACACGTTTGGGGGGGGTGGCCTTGGTGAGTAAGTTCGCCCCTCCACAGGCGCAGACGCCCGAAGGTTTTTTTTTATGTGATTGTTGCGGAACAAACTCGAGGTCCACCTGATGTTAAGTGGACTAACCTCTGCCTATAACAGATGCATTACATCACAAGTCATGAATTGCACTGCGCCCGTCACTTTGAGACGCAGTTGGTAAGTCTCATGTGCCTGTAATTTCACTGGCTCTCAAGGACTGCTGCCGGAACACACCCTTAGGTGCTTGGTGACAGATTTTCTACTTGAGGGTGGTCGCTAGCCAGGCGGGCAATCGCAAAAATCGCCCTTCCACCATGCGGTGAAGCTCAAGCCGGTGTTGGAGATCGAACCAGGGACCTGCGGCGCGGCAGTCCATAGCCATTACCGCTCGGCCATCGTTGCTTCAACATTCGGGCCTACTGCCGGGGCAAGGTGGAAGTCTATTCATTAACAGTTATGAGGTGGTGGTCAATGGCTAACCAATCAGACGGAAAAAATGTCTATCAGAGGTGCAAGTATGTACATTATAGATTTTAAGTCATCCATAAGGTAGACACTTAATTTTATTATCACAAAATTACAAATTTACGTGCGGGATTATATTTTGATTTTTTTTCTCTCTCGTAAATTTGTTATTTTGCAATGTAATCCGTCCGTTATTGCAAACATAACAATATTAAAACTTAATTATTGTATCAATGTCCTTTCACAGAACTGGACCAACCATCTGCGGTCACGATGAAATCAGCGATAGTGGAGGCGAACAACTCTGTACCTTCGCTTCCCGAAGACGAACTTGAAGAGGATGATAAGCAGAAGAAGAAGAAAGGGTCTTCAGGTATGTAAACTTCTAGTAACAATGATGACTCAATCATATGAATGATCTTCCGGGAGTGTAGGATGTTTGAGCTGCATAATATAGTAGTAGGGTAATTAACTTACCTGGATCTGCCCATGGGGTGCCGGGCTAGAATTTAACCTCGCCATTGCTACCTGTGGGTGTCGTAAGAGACGACTAAAGGTATATACCGGAAGATAACACCTTCTGAGAAACAGCTCTTATTACAAAATTACAAATATACGAGAGGCAAAATTTAAGAAATGTGCGGGATAAAAAAAAATCGCGTATATTTGTAATGTAATCCGCATAGCAGGCGTTATTGCAAACATTACGATATTAAGAAAAAGGGCTCTTATCTTACACTGCGATCCCCAACACCTGTCATGCTTGGGGATTATGGCAAATCCCCCCTAATGGGGAGGCTGATACAGTACATCTGGATAATTGTCACTCTCAATATGTAGTATATTATTCAAAAGATTAACTACCCTCTCGCAGGTAAATCCAAGAAAGCCTTAGCAACCAGTACTCCGTCGAAATCCAAACGCCATTCATCTCGCAACAAGACTGAAGAGGACAAGCCTACACAGGAAGAGCCACAGAAAACTGCAGAAGAAAGTACAGCGGAGAAGACAACAAAAGAAGTTGAAAAATCTTCCGAGCATGCAGATCGTGTTGAGAAAAATGCAGAGAATAGCGCTGTGAAGGCTTCTGAGGAAAGCAGTCAAGATACGGTAACTTAATGACACAATAATATTATTAGTTTATTATTATTATTGTTTAGAGGTATTTTCCAAAACTTATCAGAGCGCTTGGTAGATGCGACGCGTGATCAAAATGCTGGCACCTGTTTTGTTCAACGAATAAGCATTGCAATTCAACGGGGCAATGCTGCCTTCATGCTGGGTACGCTGCCAACTGGTAGTAGGCTGGAGAACTGCTACTGGTTTCGACTGCCTATGAGTCTGCAATACTTATAGGTTGTCTAAATGCTTTTATTGTAGTAGCTGTAGTGTTGTATATAGTTTAGTTTTTGATAATAAAGGTATAAATAAAAAATTGAGTATGGTTAACATAACTGGTGCCTTGTTATATTTTAACAAATTGTAGCTTTTATCTCCATACGGATTTTGGATTTTGTATTAGTGTATATTATTCTTTATTCACCTTACAATGTTGGGAATTTTCGAAATAAAATACAATTATATCATATCAATACCATCACTGCTATAAATAAAATACCAGTTCTTAAAATAGTAAAATTAGACGATTGGTCCACCGCGCCGGCGATAACACGCTAGTTTTCGACATTTCCCTACTCAAGAAACTTTCAAAAGAAGCAGTTCTCACGTCAAAATATACTTTATAATAATGATGATACATATAATAATAGTTTATTATTGAATGTTTCCACTGTCAGCGAGAACTCGATCTCCACTAATAGCTTGTCGTAGCGTCTCGCTCAGCGGTGCTCGCTTTGTGTTCAGAATAAATGCCCATCGCACTCGCACACTCGCCTATAGCACGGCGACAAAACTATCAGAACTACAAACTCGTTTCTAGTTTCTTCTCTCACTCTCTCGAAGCTTATCGCTCATCGCCGATGGTGGGTCAAATGCAAGGTCTATCTACTATCTTACCTATTAATGTTGCTAATATATTGACTGACAAATACAAATATCTTTATTGTATAAAAACAAAATGACTGACAGTACACTGACATACATTCTTAGAACTTATATTTCGTATGGTGAATGCTGCACTACTATGGCATATAAAACTTAAAATATAAAACTTTATCTATATTCTTATTTATTAACTTCCTCCACTATACTTTAAATCTAATATTTTCAGCCGAAAGAAACAGAGGCAACGCCAGCAGAGCCCAACCAAGATGTAGAAATGACAGAACCTGTTAAACCTCAGGAAATTGAACAGAATTCGACAGAAATCACTAAGGAAGTACCAACTTCTAAAGAAAACGAAGTAGTCGAAAATAACAAAGAAACAGAAAAGAACAAAGATCCGGAAAAGAACAATGAACCAGAAAATAATAAAGAACCCGAAAAGAACAAAGAATCAGAAAAGAGCAAAGAAACGGAGGAAAACAAAGAACTCGAGAAAAGCAAAGATAAAAGCAGAGACTCCGAAAAACCGTCAAAAGAAGAGAAGACCTCAAGAAAAGATAAAAAATCGAGAGAAGGCAGAAGTGAGACAGACAGAAGCTCGAAGGGCGACGGAGAAAAGGCCGGTAAAAGCGACAAGAATAATGATAAATCTTCAAAAGATTCTGAAAAGTCGTCAAAAAATAATGACAAATCCTCGAAAGATACTGACAAATCTTCAAAAGATACTGACAAATCGTCAAAAGATTCCGAAAAATCTTCAAAAGATTCCGACAAATCGTCCAAAGATTACGACAAATCGTCCAAAGACTCCGACAAATCCTCAAAAGACACTGACAAACCATCAAAAGATACCGACAAAAGTTCAAAATCGGTCGAAAAAAGCCCTAAATCTTCAAAAGAAGATAAACATTCAAAAGACGTCGAGAAGAAAGAAAAAAGGAGTACTAGAGATGCAGATAAAAGTTCAAAAGATAGTGCCAAGGATGGGAAAGAAAAGAATGGTAAAGATGATAAGTCAGACAAAGAATCTAAAGACTCAGATGAGAAAGATAAACAAGAAAGCGATGAGCCTAGAGCAAAGCGACCGAGAGAGGTAAGGAATTTAAATTAATTTTTGTCATGATTTTTCTTTGTTACTTGTAGGCAAGGCGTTGCAAATTGCAAAATTCACCTGTTATTAAGTAACAATGAGAGAACTGTCTCTCAAGCACACACCATTAGGTGTGACCTGGCATGGCAGTTGGCCATGAAAGCTAGTTACCATGCAAAATTATTTTATTAAAGATTTAGAAGGGTGAATTGTCTGTTCACATCCACCAGAATGGCCATGGTTGAACAAGGTTTCCTCTGTTAGGGAATTTTCTATAATCCGCACGCTTGGCAGGGATCGCAATAGAAGTTGTCAGTTCTTCAGAAGAATTCCCACCTTCCAGTATTTTTCCGTAAGTCGCTTCTTACGGTACCCACGGGATGAAATGAAGGGGTGACATTCTAACTCTTTGAAGCGCTCGTAGCGATGTTTACTTAGCTGTTCTCAACCGATCAGCAAAATATTTGATTGAATTTCTTGAATATTTCAAAAGGTAACTGTCACATTTATCTACCCACAACCGCAATTACTGCAAAGTGTTTGAAATATTGAGATAAAAATAACGTAAAATAAGGGAAATAAAATCCAAATAAAAATGGAATTAAAAATGTCATGTTTTCTTGAAATATTTTTTATATATTTGTTATTATTTAATATGGATTTCCGCAAAGTAACACCTGAATCTATTAATTATCTAAATTCTCATCAATAGCATTAAAAGATCTATTTTTTTTCAGAGCAAGAAGACTGAACTACCACCTCCGCGGTCGCCAGCTAAAAGAAAGTCTAAAGCCTAGTTCATAACGTAGACTTGGGAATTATTTTTATACAACACTCATGTGTAACTCAGTTTCAAAACACACAAGTAGAAAGATGCTACAGAAAACCCCAAACACTTTAGTTCACTCGAGTTTGTTGAACATTTTTATTGTTCAACAAAATAACTATAATTTGGGGTTTTTGAATTGGTTGTCATCACATGGTATTGCGATCGCTCAAGTTCTATGCTAATTGTTTGGTCACTCAACAAAATAAATTCTAGTTAAATTAATATTTCTAAATGTTTAACTCTGTTTACTTCCAACAAACAAAAACAACAAACAAGGTTGTATGTCAATGCTAGTTTAACATTGTTTTGTTCAGTTTTATTTGTGTCTTTTTAAAAGAATTAGCGCTGGTATTTTTAGTATATTATGTTCTTGACTATGACAATAGCTTACAATGTTTGAACTCCATTTAAAGCCATGACTAATGGGCAATGGCTTGAACCTGCCTTGGTTAAGATTTACTGCATGTTGGCAAAAATGATTGCTAATGCCCGCTTGGCTGGTTACCACACTCGGTAGAAAGTGGTCTACCTAGCACCGGACGCTACCCATTTAACATCGACCACACCATCACGTACCAAAAAGTAAGATAGTGGTCAAAGGCTAGCATATCAGATATGAAAACATTGGTCTAGTTTGAAGATACAGAAAATATTTGAAACCTTGCATATTCAGCCTGTCCATACTACTTTTCTTTTGTTTTCATGATGAATGACATACTTTTTATTGCATTATTTTTAAAATTCATGAGCTCAAAATTTTGTCTTGTATCCAAGGTAATTGCATCGAGCAAAAATAAGTATAATAAAGTTGTGTAGACACAATTTGGTCTACGTTAAAAGATTTTATTTCCCATATGTTGAGCGACAAAAGTTTATACTGATTAGCCTTGACCATTATCTCACTTATTGCAATTTGTAACGTGGTTGAAGCATATACTAAGATTTGGACCTGCCCTGAAGGACAACTGCCAAAAGAAGCATTGGATTCGTAGCAAATCTGGTATAAATAATAAGAATTTTTTGCCCTGGTGGCTTAACTTTTTCTACGAGTTGGGTATGTTTGCAGAGTTGCATACTATGAGATTTTCTTCCATTAAAATAATATTTTCTTTATTTGGAAAATAAACATAGTATAAGGCAGACTAGGACGAAAATTACAACAAGTTTTTTTGTAGAACACTGCTTTTTAAAACTACCATCATTATTTTTCAATTGGTTTTGTAATAATTTGTCCATCTTTATGGTAAAGAAATGGTTGTTTGACTAAACTGTACTTTTAGGTATCGTAAACATTCAAAAACTTGAGTTTCAACAAACACATCAATTACCACCAACCGAGGCTCTTTGAATAGTTTTTGAATATTTACATCGAGCAATAGTAATAAAAAATAATAAATTACAGACACCAGAGACTTAACACCAGGTGGACCTCGTGATTTTTCCGTCAAAAACACATTTAAAGGAAAAAACATTCATCTCAAAATGTTTGTTAGGATTAGCAAATGCTAAGAGGTCGTATAATAATTATGTTGATAATTTATGACTGATTGAAATGGGCGAAAAAAATGGACTCAATTATTCCTGGATAAAGTGATATTTTAAAATATCTTTGGTGCGACACACACTGAATAGGCAAATACTGTGCAGTATAGTTTATTGTTCACTCATTTCTCTAATTTAACTTTTTCGTCGATGCAATCACATTTACAGTCACAACAACAACATACACTGTTGAAAAGTGGCCTTTCTCATAGGGGCTTGCCATAACCCCCTTGCTTGGCAGGCGTCTTAGGGAATACCGTGTAAGATGGCAGTTATTCATAATATGGAGTTTGCAATACCAACCTTTTTGTGAAACCTATAAAAATGATAGACAGACGAACCAAGAAGCATGTTAGTGGTTACTTTTACTGTGGGTTAGTACTACTCAGCCATTGTGAAATTCATATGCACGGTTACTTGTGACTTAAACCGGCAATTAGCCTACTCGAGACTTTACTTGAAGGTCGTGAAAGAGGCCCTAAATGTGTTTAGTACTAATCACCTGTACTAATTAGTCGCACTAATAACAGTACAAATGGGCTTTTATGCAAACCACTTTTCTTCACCAAAGAGGTTCAATATGTAGTCTTCACTAATTACTTAATACTATATCCTTATTGGTACTCATTTATCGCTAGTTCTATCGCGTAAAGGAATTTTAGTTCCTTTTTCTGCCACCCGCGCATATAAGGTTTTTTTTAACTTTTATTTTGTAAATAAGTTTTTTGAGAGCACATGATTTGCGTTCTTTTTTAAGATTTATTTTAGTGGATTTAAAATTTCATCCGTATAGCTGTCATTTTACACGGTAGCCTTATTATTCGACACTTGCTGCATGTATTTTAAACTATTGTAACTGAATGATTTTAATATGTTTCTAATTTATATAGAAAATGTATAAAAAGGGCGTCGATTAAAATTGTATGTTTTTATTTACCATATTGATTTTTATACTGCCAAGTACTTGTCTAAATACCAATAGATAATAATCCTTTCCTTTTCCATTCATATGAGGTTGCTAAAATAAATTTATACATTATTTTTTAAAGCTATGTAAACAAACCTCTTACACCATTCATTTACCTCAAATCTGTGGTGAATTCACACAGCTTAATAATTGCAAAATCTGTCTTCTAAATATTATACTAAGGGCCTGTTTCAGAATGTTCGAGTAAGTTCCGGTTAACTACCCAGAACATAAAATGATAAAAATGACAGTTAACATGCAGCGCGTTTCAAGCTTTAACCGATGGATAGGCTAAATCGATGACTGTGAAACACAAAGATAGTGTTTTATTTATTGAATATGTTCTGGGTAGTATAACCGGAACTTCTCGAACATTCTGAAACAAGCCCTAAAGGTAGTAGGTACATCTTAATAAAGAATCTTCAATGGAAAGAGGTCATATACATTACTTATACTTATTACTTATTATGTTTGTTTTTGCTGAACTACATTTCTCTAGTTTATTTTATTATATTTGTGTTATACATATTATTAATTATAAAATACTATGCATAGGTGACTTTGAAAACTAGATTTAATAATCACACGAATACCAACATAAAAACTATTTGTGTATTATGAATAATCTAAAGTACAGTAATCTTTAAAGTAAAAACCATTATCGTTTAGATATAAATTTATAGTTTTAATTCACATTGTAAATATTTACAATAAACTTCTTAATAAACGTATTATGTTTTTTATTTTTAAATCTGTTGTCGTTATCAACCACAGAATAAAAATAACCAAAAGGAACACTCCGAAAAGTAATGCCATATTTCTATAAAAACTTAATATATAAATAGGGATCAACAGAAACTTAAATTCATGTTGTATGTTTTTATAATAAAAATTGATTATGATTTTTTTTTTTATGCCTGATAGGTTAGCCTTTGAGCACTATCTCACCTGATGGTAAGTGATGATGTGGTCGAAGATGTTGTTCAGGCTAACCTAGAAGTACTGGCTCTCAAGGACAGCTGCCGGAACACACCGTTAGGTGCTTGGCGACAGATTTTCTACTTGAGGGTGGTAGCTAGCCAGGCGGGCATTCGAAAAATGCCCTACCACCATGCTATAACGACTGCCATCCTAAACAACAACCGGGACCGACGGCTTAACGTGCCCCATCCAACTCATGACCGCGCGCGACGTTGCTTAACTTTGCTGATCGGTTGAGAACAGCAAAGTAAACTTCGCTACGAGCGCTTTAAAATGTTGAATTCGTAAAATGTTAATTTTACGTAATTTTACCGTCGCGATAATCTTTACTAATCTTCAGATGTGACTAATACGAATAAAACATCAAATTACATTGTGAAAAAGAATTATAATCATACCATTACAGAACGTAATATAAGTTAAAAGTTCTAACGCCTATGTCTTCTCTTCCTTTTGGTGTTCACGTCTGGATACATTTGTAAGATTTTCTCGTAAGTTTCGCAAGCTTCATCTCGATCTAAAGGAAGGGGTTAAATCATTACACGGTCAGATTTGATGACGTCAAGGGTCGCGACTGAAAAGCTGTTGCCAATAGTCTAGGCTAGACAGCCTGACCTAGTAGTTGCATGGTGGAAGTGCATTTGCATTCGCAAAATGTTGATTCCCAAAATGTTGAATTCGTAAAAAGTTAATTTTACCCTCGCGATTATCTTTACTATTCTTCAGATGTGACTAATATGAATAAAACATCAAATAAAATGGTGAAAAAGAATTATAATCATACAATTACAGAACGTATTATAAGTTTAAAGTTCTAACGCCTATGTCTTCTCTTCCTTTTGGTGTTCACGTCTGGATACATTTGTAAGATTTTCTCGTAAGTTTCTCGAGCTTCATCCCGATCTAAAGGAAGGGAATTAAATTATAACAAAGTCAGATTTGATGACGTCAAGGGTCGCGATGGAAAAGCCGTTGCTGATAGTCTAGGCTAGACAGCCTGACCCAGTAGTTGCATGGTGGAAGTGCATGTCCGCCTGGCTAGCGACCACCCTCAAGTAGAAAATCTGTCGCCAAGCACCTAACTGTGTGTTCCGGCAGCAGTCCTTGCAAGCCGGTAAACTTACAGGCACATAATACTCAACAACTGTATGTCTTATGGTGACGGGCGCAGTGCAGTTCGTCACTTGTGATGAAATGAATCCGTTATAGTCAGTGGTTACCGCTAGACAGGTGGGTCTCGTGTTTGTTCCGTCACAATAAAATAAAATAAAAAAATACCACTGCATCTATACCTGTGTATATGCAAAGGTGCCATATTTGTTCCTTTTTAAATCCTAAATTGGTGAAATTGAATAATCACGTCAGTAAACATTATTTATTACAATGTTAGAATGAAATATTTCAATAGTACCATTCGATTTTGTAATTTAAAATTACAGGCACATGAGACCTAACAACTGTACTCAGTGTGACGGGCGCAGTGCAATTCATCGTTGACGAAATGAATCTGTTATGCAGAGGTTAGTCCACTTACGAAATTGCTCCGTCACAATAAAAAAAAACTTTTTCACTTGATGGCACCTAGATGATCCACATCAACACTTAATGAAGATCGTAAACTTAGAATAGTAACTGGCTCTCAAGGACAGCTGCCGGAACGCCGTTAGTTGCTTGGTGACAGATTTTCTTCTTGAGTGTGGAAGCTAACCAGGTAACCATGATTAGTAAAATGCGAAAGTAGTAAATTTATTAGCTTGTATCGTTGTTTGCTTAGCCGCTCTTAACCGATCAGCTAAGTTACGCAACGTCCGCTGCGCTCATGACTTGGATGGGTGACCGCTAGTGATATTACTGAACGTGCACGTGCTTCGTAGGGCACATTAAGCCGCCGGTCCCGGTTGTATTAGGATGGTGGTAGGGCATTTTGCAAATGCCCGCCTTGTTGAAAATTGCCTTTGCCCACTATCTCGTAGTATAGTATGGTAAGTGATGATGTGGTCGAAGATGTTGTTCAGGCTAAACTAGAAATACTGGCTCTCAAGGTCAGCAGCTGGAACACACCGTTAGGTGCTTGACGACAGATTCGCAAAAGCCCTGCCACCATGCGGTGAATCTCAAGCCAGCGTTGGGATCGAACCAGGGACCTGCGGCACGACAGTCCATAGCTATTACCGCTCGGAGAATTATATTGTAATATATGTAAGATGGAGGTAGTTGAAAATTCACTTACACTCTTCATCATCAGAGCTATCAATCCTATGCATCACTAAGTTCATATCGAAACCTACGCCTTCGTATTGGACGAGCATCGGCGCTCGAGTCCGCACAGACTTGTTCTCTAACATATGGAGCTCTGAGAGCGGCAGACCTGGGATTTCCGCTGGAATAACACAACAAGTATAAATGAATTAAAAATTAAAATAGCCGACTGCAAATTATTTATTCTCGAGCGTTTTATCGTTTCATTGAAATGAAAACTGCAAGTTATATTTATAGATTTTTTTCTTAAAGCCCTTCATTTTGATACATCACTTAATGGGCTTAGGGGGAAAAAAATGGCGTCTAAAATCTGCCAGTTTAACTTTTTTATGTACTTAGTGTTACCTGCGCTGTCAGGACGAATCTATTGATATATTGTGCATTAAAATCGTTTGAGACTCTCACTCAAGTCTCACAACATACGTTTAAAAGAATGGCCCCGAGTTTCATGCCTGTTCTTCTCGCAGTGGCTCTATGCCCTTTTTTTTGCTGAACGTGCCAGTATAATGTAAAATATATCAATATTAAAATTTGTAATTGACCTTCATAAGAGCGTCGTAACGCCTGAATTGAATAATTTTGACTTTTGACTCCTTTTTTTGGGGCAGTGGTGAAAACGACAACAATCGGAAAATAATACAATACAAATACCATAGATATTGGGAGATATGGCATGAAAAACTGAATATCTTTCTTGAATTAATTTAAAAATATAATATTTTTATGCACATGTGCTTAAAAATCAGTCTTTTATGCACTAGAGCATAACAAGCTATTTTAGTCCACTTACACCGGGCATAATCAAGAAATTACGAGCATGAGAAGTAAAAATAAGATATGTAGTAGGTATATGTGCGTTGGGGTGAAAACTTCAGTATTCGAGTACTACTATCACTGGGCTGGTATTTTTTCAGCATGACTTGCAAAACTAGACTAAATATTTGCAATTTATAGTTCAAAGTTGTTTCTGGTGCCCATCATCAGGCCACAGATCAGATTAAGCTGTTTAGTGTTCCTGTTGATGTGCATCAGCATTGCTCTTATTAACTGCACGAACACAAAGTCTTACCATGAAACATATTATTCAACTCGTTTTCTTGCGGAACAGCATAGTTCTTCATGTAACTTTTGTCTGCTATAACTATTTTTTCTCTGCCATGGTTAAATATTCCGGGATTCCTTGATGAAGGTCCAGGCCCGTACGGATCGTTGTGCACATTATTTGTAGCTATAGAAATACGTGTAGAAGCACTGCTTTTAATAGCCCCAATGGAAGCTTTAGTTTTTGCAATATGCCTTTCGGAGTTAAAATTAATGATAATTCCGTCTTTTTTTGCTTCTTCTTCCGTGATAAACTCAAAATCTGATGAATGATAGCCACAGTCATCGGTATCTGATATTGGCGCTTCTGCATTTATTGTGGAATCTATGAGATTGCCTGCTAAGATATCCTTTAAAATTTCTTCAGCATCTGTGTTAATAGCTTTAGCAGGAATTACTTCTGCATTAATTGGTTTATTGTCGGCAGTAAAACCTTCCGAACTTAAAGATATAGTTTCTATATCGTAAGCTTCTTCTGACAATGTAGATAAACCATTTTCCGCAGAATTTGCCATATTTTGAGTAACTTCTTTGGGATCACCATTATTCGTAGAATCATTCCTATCTATACTTGAAGATTTTGAACTCAGAGATATTATTTCTATATTCTTAAATTCTTCAAAGCATTTTGTTTCGGAATCTTTTTTATCGTTTTCCATACTTTGGGAAACTTCTGTGTTATTCTCAATATTCGGAGAATTGTTTCGATGTATATTTAAAGTTATAATGTTTTTATCTTTAATACATGTGGCTGCTTTAAACATTTTATTGTATTTCATACTTTTAGTAACTTCTGAGTCTTCTGACATATCTTGAACTTGTGCTTTGGTGAAATTGCCTGGATTTGAGGTTATAACATCTTTTTGGTTTTTAATGAGACATTTTCTTGCAATATCTTCGTGTAATTTCAAAACAATAATCTCCAATAATTCATCACGAAATATTTCATTTTCATTACCTGGTTCTATTTCTTTGGACAAAGTATTGTAATAATTTAATTCTTGAAAATTGTACGTGTTACAGTCGTCTTCCAAACAAAAAACTATTTCGTTTAGTTTAGAATTATTGTTTTTAATTCTATCATCATCATATTCTCTGAGAACATTGAGACTAATGTCACTATCTCGCAATCGTGAACTATTAGTGCTTTTATTGATTCTTCTAATTTTACTATCTAAATTAGATGCTGCTTTCGCGTTAAGTGTTTTTGTTCTATTATTGTTTGTGTATTTTTTACTTTTGTATCCTTTACTCAATGGTTTTGGTTTGTTTCTTATAATACCACCTTTTTTAATAGTGCCACCTAGTAATTCGTTACGATAGCGTTCATCATGCCTTTGTCGTTTATTATTTTTAACTACGCTTATGTTGTTTTTACAGTTGATATCATATGTTGTGCAATGTCCTGCAACTTTTGTTACTTTAATACTACGATTGCTTACTAGGCGTTCGAGTAAGACTGAATTTTGTGCATTTTTCTTATCATCTTCTAAAAGCCTATTTATTCCGTTGTCTATCTCAGCTGTATTATTATTATGGTTATTTTCTAAACATTTTTCCTTTACTTTCTTAACAGTGACGCTCGAGTTACTCAATATTTTTTCCAAGCATTTAGTATTTATCACATTTTCATTGAATTTTTTATCTTTTATACCGTAAACAGTACTTTCATTATCTTCCACAACATTTTGTTTTGTTTCATTACATGGAACATTTTTCTGGCTATCACAATTGACTCTTTCAAAAGATATAGATTTGTTATTATTTGAAAGTTCTGTTAATCTTAAGGTTGATACATCTCTAATACAATCTTCACTTTCATTAACAGAACTGATGTCCTGTATATGTTTTTTCTTGCTGGCATCAGTATTACATGCATCTATTACTACAGTAATATTTTCGCGAACTATGTTTCCTTCAGGATAGTCACTATCAATGTTATTATGTTGATTAAGTGAAGAATTTTGCCCTGAATCATTACTTTTCTGTGTATGAGATGCTTTTTCAGGTATCGGTGCATGTTTATGAAAACGTGAGAGGATATGTCTGAGTAAATCCATGGTTAAACTGAAATGATAAAATATTGTAGTACATAATTTATATGCCAATAGCTAAACCAGAAATAATGTAGGGTGATTGATCACAGTGTATCGTTTTATATGTGAATAAATTAGAAGATTAACTGAATGGTAACGTAAAAATACCTTAGTTTTGTTTAAGATGCAGTTTTTTTTACTGTGATATCTCATCTGATGGTATGTGATGATGTGGTGGAAGGAGTTAAACAGGCGTTACATAGAATCAGAATAGTATTTGTATAAACACACCCGACACCGTAGCACATACTGTTATTGCAAGTTCAACTCGCGATTCGAGGTGACGACACCACGGCGGGAAAGAAACAACGACACTGTCTGTATATCCACTCGCGTCTTGTATCATTGCGGTTCAACAGCTGATTGAAGCACTAACCACTTACCGTTGGCTATATCTAGCTTACCCGGATATTCAATGGGATCATGCGAACTGGCCACTTCCCCACCGCATGGAAGAAAGGGAAGGTAATAATGCTTCACAAACCAGGGAAGAACCCAAAGAAGCCAGAAAGTTACCGCCCGATAACCCTCTTGAGCACAATCTCCAAGTTGTTTGAGAGGCTACTGCTGTCCCACCTGATGCCGCATATAACACCAAGAGAAGAGCAGTTTGGTTTTCGAGCGGAACATTCCACCACACTCCAGATTACGAAACTGGTGAATGAAATGGCAGTCTGTTTAAATAAAAAGGAATACGTAGCGACGGTTCTCCTGGACATGGAAAAAGCCTTTGACAAGGTGTGGCACGAGGGCTTGCTGTTCAAATTGTCAAAATCGCCCGCCCCCAGGAGAATCGTCGAAATACTTGCATCCTTCCTGTCGAGTAGAAGCATACAAGTGGCGGTAGAAGACGCCCTTTCAGAAGAGAAGCCAGTACTAGCAGGGGTACCGCAAGGAAGCTGCATCTCCCTGTTCTGCTATGCGTGGTATACCAATGACATACCTGTCATTGGGCACGCACAGCTGGCCCTTTACGCGGATGATGCAGCCTACTTCGCAACCTCCTTCAAAACGGAGAACGCAGTCAAACGGCTGCAGCCAACGTTAGACGCACTGCCTGAATGGCTGGGGAAGTGGAGGCTAGCTGTCAACGTCGGGAAAACCCAAGCAATGATCACCAGCCGATGCTACTTACCAACAAAACTGAAGCTTATGGGACAGGAACTCGAATGGAAAACAGAAGTCAAGTATCTTGGAGTGACCATTGACAGATGCCTCCACTTCAAGAAGCACGTTGAGGCTATTATAAATATGGCAAGAGGAGCCAAAGCCAAACTGAATCCGATCTTCAGATCAAGGCTACCACTCCGGACCAAAGTCCTGATCTATAAGGCGTACGTTAGATCAAGACTCACGTACGCAGCGCCGGCGTGGTATGCCCAAACATCAACCTCCTCAAAAAAGAAGCTTCAAACGATTGAAAATAAATGCCTCCGAACGATCGTAGGCGCACCGCGCTATGTAAGGAACGCTACGGTCGCCCGGGATCTAAAAGTGGAAAATCTTGACAGTTTCATAAGAGGCCTGGCAAGAAAAATGTTTGGAAAAGCAGACGCTTCAAGCCACGAGCACATCAGGGGCATCGCCCCCCTGCACTCCAGGCCACCAGAAATCACAAGAAGGAAGAAGACGAAGCCATACCCAAGGGAATTAACCAAAGATGCGAGTGACAAAGAAGAAGAAGTCGCGACCGAAGCAACGAGACCCACGGTGGTCCCACTCTCGGTCGCTGATCGGTCCGCTGGGCTTTCCACCAGCGGGATCAACCTGGCGTGGCCTGATCGCCCAGATACTTAAAGACCGCCGTGCGGTCAAGTTGTGAGGTCTGACTAAAGAGTCAAACAAAAGACTCGTTCATATTAATGAACGAAGACGAGCCAGGGAAAGAGGGCCCCTGCCCTGAAACCCTTTACCTCTGGTGGCAGAACACCAGAGAAGAAGACCAGTGTGTATCTAGCTAGAATAACAATAAAATTCAAAATTACAAGTATATGAGAGGAACAATTATTATAGTTATGTGCGGGATTCAAACCACCCCTATGGGCACGATCTGACCATTTAAGTATAAAATGACATTATAACTCATTACTCTTAATATTTTCCCTCTCGTTCTTTTAACCATCGTAGGGATGGAATGGAATGGGTTCGAATCCCGCACATGACTATAACTTTTCCTCTCATAGATTTGTAATGTAATCCGCAGAGCATGTGTTATTGCAAAAATAAAACTATTAAAATAAAATTCAAGTCAGAATGTTTTCTTTAGTTGTAATTTTTACGATTAGAACCTTGTGGAGTGCTGGGCCCATCATATCTTCCTGTGGACGCAAGGAAATATACTATAAGGTGGGCCGCAGCACCTTATGAAGCTGGCTTCTTACACTGCGATTATTTATTGGACAGAGGATCTCAGCGTAAGAGAGTGCTTATCAAAGTCCAAGCAAGAGTGAAAGGGATAGTTGCGTACACAATGCGTGGTTGCAAATGAAGAAAAATATTAGTCAATATTATTTATATTCCAATTAATATAATGTTTTAAATAGAAAAAAAAACAACGTTTCCACACTTCTCACCAAGGATATTGTAGTTTATTTCGTTCATTTTTCAAATAAAAACAAACCAGAGTTTAGTGATTGTGATGAGTGATTTAATTATAAACCTTCTTAATCAGATTTTTATCAAAAAGATCAAAAAAACATTTTCGTATTCGTTCCTCGCAAATGTGTTGAAAAACGTCGTATGAAACTCGTGCGCGTTGTTTATAACCATAGGCTTAGGATGTACAAGACCAACAGTGACAGATGAATGTGTAACAAAAAATGAAATGTAAATGTGTGAGTGACATAAGGGGCGTTCGTTTTGGCTCGATTGCGTTTGTAGCATTTTCAAAAGTGGCATTTGTGTTTTAGCGTTCGGATAGAAGCTTTTGCTATTTTTGACCACCAATTACTGCATGCTATCCGAACGGCTTAAAACATACTTTGACAACCGCCAATATTTTAACAATTTTGCACAGTACGAAACATGGAATCAATCTCTAAAATTAACAAGAAGTAGGTACCTATATTATTATTATTTCTTTGTTAATGGCTTCTGATAGTTACATAAATAAAAAACTTGTGAAACTCTTCAATCGCGCCAAATACAACTGTCAAAACAGCAGTTGTCAAAAAACGATCACAACGATCCCACGGCAAGACATGGGTCAAAAATATCACTTTTCTCTGTCATTTGTAGCGTTTTCAAAGCTATCCGAACGGTGAGCGAAAACGATATTTTTGCTCACGAAGTCCCAAAACGAACGGCCCGTGTGATCGTTTTTAGCGTTTGTGAGTGTTATTTTTGGCACCGATAGCCTATCCGAACGCCCTAATAGTGTTGTCATGACGCGAGCGTAATACTATCGACAATTTTACTTGTTGAATCTTATGATACATTCGTTTGAAATTATGCCCTATATAGTTCATTGAGACTATTGTAATGATCGTAAACAACACTGAAATCACAGAAATGCAATATATGCAATTTCATTAACTTGAACAACTTATTTTTCAAGTTATTATGATTTAAAAACCAAACTACTTAACTGATTATGATGAAATTTCAAAGGGATGAATCTTAAAGTATATCCTTTCAAACAAAATACGATGTTCTCAGATGAAAATCAAACCAAATATCATAACATGAATACAACCTTATTGAGAACCTGCTCCCTTTTTGATCTGTTAAAAATAAAACTCATTCAAAGTTGAAGTCAAATGCATTTATTGTAGGTCTAAAATGGTACAGCACTTTTAAAAGTCAACTACTATAACTTCATCGTAACAAGATGAAATAAAACTTACCATTACTAAGTATTATGATTACCATTAACAAAATCATTAAGCTGCAAATGTACAGGTACTGTAAATTATTAAATTACATTTATCTGAATACCATTTGCGTAAAGCATTCACATGTGGTAAGCAAAGGTCGTTTTTTTTAATTGTCCCTTGTGTAAACATACTCATTGGGCTGTAGAAATGACGATGTGTACATAATTTCGATGATCTTTACTAACTGGCCTACAAAACATATAATTCTTTAAAGTCTGCTTTTAAGTCTAAAAGCCGTTTTATTTTTGTTTAGCTTTTAAACTTCTTAAGAGCTAACTTTTTTACTGTTATTTTTGTCACAATTTAGAACATTAGTTAATAAGTTTTTTTCCTTGGAGACAGTACTTGATTTAAAGGGCCAGGTAATGGCTAACGGTGGTAATATATCTCTATTTAAGTAAGGTCAGGGCCGTCTTATTTTCAATTTGATCTGAAAGAAAAAAATATAATTATTTTGTGTCAGGATAGCCATAGCTATCCAGCGCTGCAACGAAGCGAGTATTGTAGATTTTATTGCACCAGGGACGCTAAGGGAAGGGTTACTAGATTGACTCAATATATCCTACAGTCTTCACATGAAAAAAAATGATTTGACCATGTATTTCACTACAAATTAAAGTGTTACTTGTGTCATCATTTCCTAAAGCTATTGACTACCATTTCTACAGCTTTATGCATTCAGGGACATTAAAAGTTGGTATTGAGTCTTTCATTAGTATACGGCGATGTTTTTTTTGTATGAAGCATTTTGATTCAAAGTTTACTACAAACTGTAGAGTTTTTATTGCGATTGCGTCAATAATCCGAACCCTTTTATCACATACTGAAAATTTGTTGGTAATCTGTAAGAACACAAACATTATTATACGCGTGCATATAGTTATTTCAAATTCTCTTAAATAGCCATTTGTATAAAGATACTAATATTTTATGACAGAAGTAAGAGATATTTCCAATTATTTATTGAGAGTTAGGGGAACTTTTCACAGAAAACATCATAATAAATTTTGAATAATATATCTTGAGTATATTTACTCCCTTATTCGTAAATATACTCAATAAGCTATAAACTGATCTGTCAACTTCTCGCTAATTATTATGTAATTATATTATTTTTTAAACAGATTTATGATTAAACTTTCTACCGGTTATTTTTGAGGTTCGAATATGTACCCGAGCATTCACGTCGAAGCTACAGGTCAGACATATACTATCGACTTTATCGATACTTGTGACGTCAGGACTTTGTCAAGTCCTATCGTAAACAAATGTTTTTCTATTTTTCGTAAAATACCAACCAATTCTTCATTTAGCAATGTAATTTGATGATAAGTATGAAGAGAAACCTATTATCTAATATTTCCATAGTTCTTATAAGTACATTTAAAACAAAATAACAAAATAATGATTATCCAAAAAGCAGTACAAATAAACATAAATTACCTGTGAAACGTGTATATATTCGGGTTACTGTGTCTTGTAACCTCACATTCACTCACTGAACAACACACCATGCTTGCAGAATAGATATTTTATATTATAATCGTAAGATATTTGAGCAAATACACAAAATTCGCGCCGACTTGGAAGAGGCCGGGACGCTATGGCCTCTTACTCGAGTAAAAAATGACATACCGTCTTCTTGTTTCACTATCTCTTTTTTTCTCGCGACGGTTTGTAGCAGCTTAGGACCTTTCACTCACACACTTCGTAGGTCTATTGAGCGTAGCGAAAAAATCCTAGGTCTGTGTTTATAACAATCTCTACTCCATTTATGCCTTCGATCTTCGATCTCAGGCCTAAAGCCCGTCTCGATTGTAATAAACAACTTCGCGCACTTGTTGCATAATGTACTATTATTATGTTTGAGATTTTCATATCACATAGAGACTGTTTAGGTGAAAAATATAAATAAAAAACTTTTTTTAAAGGAAAATTCGGCATTGGGTAACTACCATCTATAAAATAAAATAAAAAATATATATTGTTTTTTTATGATTTAAAGTAAAGTACAAGTGTATTGACTATTGATAAATAGTTTTATTTTTAATGTTATTGTAACCGAACAAGCTCGAGGCGCACCTCAAGTTAAGCAGACTAACCTCTGCCTAGAACAGATGAATTTCATCACAAGTAATAAATTGCTGCGCCCGGCACCTTGAGACAGTTGTTATGTCTCATGTGCCTGTAATTTCACTGGCTCTCAAGAACTGCTGCTGAACACACCGCTAGGTGCTTGGGGACATATTTTCTACTTGAGGGTGGTAGCTAGCCAGACGGGCATTTGCAAAATGCCCTTCCACCATGCGGTGAAGCTCAAGCTGGCGGTGGGGATCGAACCACACACAGGGACTTGCGGCACGGCAGTCTATAGCTATTACCACTCGGTCATCATTGCTTCGGTGGGTACCTACGTTAAGCCGTTGGCGTCGGTCCCGTTAGTTGTTTTAGGATGGCAGTCGTTATAGCAGGATAGGGTATTTTAGCCTGAACAACTTCGACCGTATCATCACTTACCATCGGGTGAGATAGTGGTCAAAGCTGGCCTTTCCGGTGTATCACATTTTTCTAAGTCAATCTAAAAAAATCTCACGTGCCAAATAACGTCCGAAAAAGGAAAGAATTGCTTTACTTTTATTTAGTTGCGGTCTATCGTTTTTGGTACCAGTCGTCAATAAAATTTCAAAAACATGCCTAATTGGGCCGTATTGAACTGTAAAAACTCTCAATCCGCAGAGAATGCGTTATTGCAAAAATAAAATAAAAAAAGTAACTGACGTCTTCCTCGTTCAGAATCTTAGCAATTAGGTAGGAATTTAGACAAAAATACTAAAGTAAAATTAAAATATATACAAGATTATTGGTAAAATGCTAACAATCTCTTAGGGTTGACTTCTGCTAGTCCTAACCAACATTTTGAAATGAAAAAATATTTTTGTAAATATTTTTTTAATTTTATTTTTATGTTGTTTATGTGTATTTACGGAATAAGCACGAGGACCACCTGCTGTTAAGTCTCTTGTGCCTGTAATAAATGTCATATCTTTTATTACTTAGCTCGATGTAAGTATTCTAAACTCTATTCATAGGGAGCGCGGCGCGGTCCAGTGTTGCCGCGGTGGGCGCTGTTGGCTCAGGGAGACTCAAAACTTAAAGCAATAAGTTTTTCTAGTACTATCTGACGCACTTTTAAGTTCTGTGTCTCGTAGTAAAAGACAATCTAATATGATGTTTATTCTGTATGATTACAAGCTATATCGCGTGCTGAAAGTAAATCATATTTATAAACTATTGGAGCACAATATAATATTTCTCCCGTCAGGAATAAAAAAACTCTTATTTATATCAGATTATTAAAATTATAAGTAAATTGTTGAAGAGGTTTGTTTTTCAAACGCCTTTTGAGGTTTTTTAGACCTGATAGGTTACCTTTGACCACTATCTCACCTGTAAGTGATGATGTGGCGAAGATGTTGTTCAGGCTATCCTAGAAGTACTGGCTCTCAAGGACAGCTGCCGGAACACACCGTTAGGTGCTTGGCGACAGATTTTCTACTTGAGGGTGGTAGCTAGCCAGGCGGGCATTCGCAAAATGCCCTACCACCATGCTATAACGACTGCCATCCTAAGGCGACAACCGGGACCGACGGCTCCGAAGCACGGAAACGCTCAGTAGTAATGTCACTAGCGGTAACCCATCCAATTCATGACCGCGCGCGACGTTACTTAACTTTGCTGATCGGTTGAGAACAGCTAAGTAAACTTCGCTACGAGCGCTTCAATTATGGTCGCTTACGGTCCTTATTATATTTTGTGTTTGAGGTTAGAACGGGCTTCCGATGAATTCATCAATAAACCTTTAAGGCGTGGATATATTATGTGAATTTAGTATTTTATAATCAGCCAATTCAGCAAGACAAAAAAAAGAAAGTGAAAAAAATCAATACTCACGTATTATCACTGTGATGTAGGTATGTATATCTATGTAATTTACAAATTACACTTTAATAATATTTCACTGGTTATTAGTAGGTACTTAGTTGCAAAATGTGTGCGTTTTCCGTTCCTAAGCACGGTGCCTACATAAAAACTAAATAATATATGTACCTATTTACTATAAAACTTAGACAGATCATCACAGGTAAGGCGGGAAAATTTAGATCTTTTCTTTCTTTAGTTTCAAATTAGACTCGTATTATTTGTACATTTGCCATTCGTCAAGTACAACATAGAAAAACCATAAAAGTAGGCACCGTAGATTCAATTGCCTTTTTTTTTTGAGTGGGGTAATGCCTTCGCACGGACGTTGAGTACCTTCAGGCGGAAGCTCAGAACTTACCTTATTAATGAGCAGAGGAGCCATGAAAACATCGTATACGATGTGTCATTTAGTTAATTTATATCACTGCTAACTATATTATATGAGATATCACTGCTAACAATATTATATATGTATATGAGATTTATGCAATCATAAATGTTTGATAATATATAGTTTTTTTTTAGTATTATTGTTAAGGAACAAGCGCGAGGCCCACCTGATGTTAAGCGGTATCCTCTGCCTATAACAGATGCATTTCATCACAAGTGACGAACTGCACTGCGCCCATCACCTTGAGACATACCTGTTAAGTCTCATTTTGCCTGTTATTTCACTGGCTCTCAAGGACTGCTGCCGGAACACACCGTTAGGTGCTTGGCGACAGATTTTCTACTTGAGGGTGGTCGCTAGCCAGGCGGGCATTCGCAAAATGCCCTTCCACAATGCGGTGCAGCTCAAGCTCTGGGCGGGATTCGAACCATGGACCTGCTGCGCGGCAGTCCATAGCCAATGCCACTGAGCCATCACTGCTTCAAAGTAATTAAATGTAAGTTTAATTCAATAATTATGTTCAATTTCCTACAAACAATTAATTAATATATAAGAAAATAATATGTTACAAATTATAAAAAAAAAATTTTTTTGTTCTTCTGATATTAGGGTTTTCTTTTTTATCGAAGAGCTTTTACAAGTAATAATAACATTTCATATTACCATATTAACATTTCTATCCATCGCTGTTGCTTGCTGTGCTGTTGTATTCATAAAATTGTGTAATTTTACCCTACTGACAGATAAGAATGTGTGAGTTTTATTATAATGTCTAGTATAATATGTAGAATCTATTTAGTTATCTTTAGAAACAGTTTCTTTTTTTTTTCTTGCTAAAATGTTAACATATACCTCTTTGCCTAGAGTTCCTTATAAAAAAAAAATACCCATTGTTTTTTGGGTGTCCTTTCGCCTTTCGGGTCGCGGCTGTAAACCAGCGCTGATTCGTTACCCAATTGGCAAAATGCTGAGCTGAAGCCCTTTCAATACTATTTCTATGCACGATTTATTTAGGAAAATCTCTAAATGTTATTTTGTACTGCGTACACATTTATATTTTATCTTTAATATTATCATTTCATTTCACTGCCCTTTCACCACGGGGGTGGTGAAAGGGGATGTGTGGGACTTGAACCCACTAAAACCCCCTCGTGAATTGTCCACCGCCAAGGTGGGGCAAGATAGATTTTTTTCTGTATCCAGGCCGCTCATCACTCCAAAACTACTGAATGGAATTCAATTAACTTTACACGATTTGAGTTCATACTACGAAGAAGGACATTGTATGCTTTTATGCCGAAATTCAGCACGATTCCCTCGGGAAAGGGGATAAAAGTCAAATGTACACTTAGTTGTAATATATTACCGCGTAGTCCGATTTCAATTATTCTTTTTTTTGTTACAATACTGACGTATGACCCCACGGACAGCCCGGCACCCTTATTTAGTTTTGCAAGCTTGCTATGATACAAATCTAGTATCTAGAAAATTCGCCACAATCAGTTTTTTTAAGTTTCTATCTTTTGCCGGATACATTTTGGAGACAGCGCAATGGAAGTGCACAATCTAATACATTTTCGTTCTACCGCCAAATGAGAACCCCGGCAAAACGTCGTTTTAGAATCGAAATAACAAAGAAACCACGAAGTACTTTGCTTCACCATTATTTTGCTAACCGCGAAGGAACTCTCTGAGTAACTACTGTATTCTGGAAAATACAACCCGGGAGTTTTCAAACCCAAAGCAAAAAGCTTTTTTCTGAGCTATGCTTTACTAAGTGCTTCACCGCAGACCACAGCGTTACTTAATATGAGATAAACAGTGCTCAAATGTGAATAATTAGTTTGCAGGTACGACAATCGCGAACGAAGTCGCAGGTACAGCTAGTTTCTAATAAAATGATACCATTTAAAAACATTTCTTTTATTTCAATACCAAAATTTTAGTACATATACAAAGATTAAATACACAGTTTTGGAAAAGAAATAGTTAAACCTTAATTACAATCAACCCATAACTTTCACACGACATTTAAAACATAGCAAAAGATTTTCATTTGCGCAGTACTAAATATAGTCTGATACAATTTATGTACTGATTATTACTAAGGCAGTAATGTATTGGTATATAGATGTTATATAATAAAAATCACATGTTTGACACGAAGATGCCAGCCAAATGAAAAATCAACAAGATCTTTATTACGTCTTACATAATAATTTGTAGCCTATATCGAAAATTATAATACAAGGTTATATTAGTTTTGTCACTTTTTGCCAGATTTCTTTATGCCGCCTTGGGTGAGTGGACCTTTTTGTGTAGCCTTCGCTTTCGCATCCTGAAAAATTAGCGTTTTCGTATGAGGATAGGGTACAGGTAAAAAGATTTCGTCTGACGCCCATTTGCGGGCTTGGTGGCCCGGGTGGTAGCAACGTGCCATGGTTCTGGTGCGTTGTAAGGGGTAGCACCCCGTGGTGAGTGCTAAAGCGTCCCTGCGGCCCGCCGAGAAGCGGTGGAGGTGGAACACCATGTGTTATTTAGTCGGTAGGGGCACTTGCGGCTGTGGGAGTAGTTGGTGTCGAGCCCGACATATCCCCACCATCTCCCTCGTGTTTTTTTTTTAATGCCTGATAGGTTAGCCTTTGACCACTATCTCACCTGATGGTAAGTGATGATGTGGTCGAAGATGTTGTTCAGTTTAACCTAGAAGTACGGGAATGCGTAGGCTTCTTCTAGGTAGGTACTTCTAGGTTAGCCTGAACAACATCTTCGGCCACTTCATCACTTACACACAGGTGAGATACTGGTCAAAGGCCAACCTATAACCTATTAAGAATAATAAAAAAAATACCAACTTTCAATAGTTTATTATAGCAACGAGTATATAGATAAACCGACAAATAAATATGTTCAGAAATATGTACATGTATGAAGTAATATGTAAAGAAATTTAAGTCGAGCTCAAAAACAGCAGAACGCAAACTAATGTTACACTTTTTAAACCACGCCCGGCGCGGTAATCCGCGCCGGGCGTGGTTTAAAAAGTGTACCGTGCAGCGCAAAAACATTACTTAACCGCGACCAATCAGTTGAGATCATAACTAAGTGCCAAATTAATTAACCCATCCATTTGAAATTGGAGATTGTGCGTGTTTTGTTAATTGTGAACTTGATGATTCCGAAATCAAAGCTGAACTGTATGAAAGTTACACTTCTCGTATACAGGGTTATTGGTAAAATGCTAACAACCTCTTAGGGTTGACTTCTGCTAGTCCTATTAAACATTTTGAGAAAAATTTTTTTTTAGGCTCAGCTGTCCATGAACAATAGCTGCAATATTAGTTCTCACCTATCTTGGCCACATCAATACTTCGTAACAAGTTAGACAACCTTTGGCGGCTAGTTTATTCACTATATCAGCAATACACAAGGCATGGTAATGCTTTTTTACCTGTAACGCCTTCTGCTGTTCCTTAAGTTTTTGCTTATGTGCTAGGTCATCCTCGTCCAATTCCTTGGCATCCTTCTTGGGAGCCTTCAGGGGTTTCTTCTTGCCTCCTTCGCGACCAGACATCTGTAACAGGCAGTTAACATCACTTCAACACAATTAAAATAATTATCACTACAGTGATCGTGAAAGCAACCAACAGACAACGAATTTACTAAGCATTCCATGGATTCACCGTGCAGGTGCTGGGTCCATAGCGTTGCAGAGGAAGAGGCCCAAGTCAAGGTGCCTGGGACTTGCAACCCAGTTAGTAAGGTTAAGGGGCCCCTTTATGATGAATTAATGCTCCCTTTCACCCCTCGAGCCTCCTCCCCTGCCTAACCAAATTTAGTAAGATTCTACTAATGTTGTCTTGGATACACATTCTAGGATATAAGTTACGGTTGTTGACAGGTCAAGGTCTTTTAGTAGGTTGTATAGAGATTTCGCTGGTATACCCCTTGCTCCGACTTCTACAGCATATAAATTAACAGCATAACCGATTTGGTTAATTAATTTGTTACTTTTATTGTGTGGTCTTTGGGTATGTTTGTTTCCCACAGCACAGTAAGTTTTATAAGTACTACGCATTTTAGATTTTTTGAGTATAGAAATATACCAGATTCAGGTACTTCATGGAAATCTATATCACAACCTGCACAAATTTATGTGCAAGTGCAAAGACAGTTGGTTTTTGTTGGTTTTACCTTCTATCACATAATTTCATGAGGAAGAAACCGTCCAACTTAATCAAGGTGTACCTTGTGGAAATTCAAATTTCGACCTTCAGGTCGAAGTCGGTACCATGCGCACAATATTGTGATAAAAGGTACTTTTGAACCATCATGGTACCGACTTCAACAAGTTATTTCACACATTGAGTGTTGAAGTTGGTTCCATTTTTTGGTAAAAAATTATAACTAAACCTAAAAACTAATATTGCTCAATTTACAAATAATACTGTGGCTCCTGTGCAAAACGATTTATCTGGACTTATATCACAATTGCGTTTTTAACGGTATAGTACTTAAGTAACAAAAAAAATGCGAATTTTTTATTTAACCCGGCGAGGATGTGGTACAAAAAGGGTACATCGAGGATGTGGAGGGTCTTGATGACCCTTTATTTAATTCATATTTTAAAAGTATTCATTGCAATTTTTATAACATAGGATAGGAAGTTAACTTACGCATTAGTTATTTATAAAAGGATTTTCATGAAAAGAAACACTATTATGCGTATAAAATGTTTCATTATTTCAATATTACAAAAAGTCTTATTTTAATCAACTTTAGCAGGACTCTGCCATACATAAAATAAAAACAACACATACAAATATTATTACAAGTAATTGGTAATTATTGGTAGGAATTTATATGATATGTCATGTGTTATCACAAAATCAGTAATTATCCAGTCTTTTAGGCTACTAATCATCTCTATATATGGGACATAATTGCCTTATTTGAGTTTCCGCACGTTTACCTGCTTGCACGTGTTGCACCCGACTAAGTGGAGGTGGGAAAAAGGGAGGGTATTTTATTGATTACAGCTACTGATAAACTCGACAGCATGCGACTGCAGGTAAAAACACTGTACATCAAACAAAATGAGCAGGGTCAAATTGACCCTACCACATCCTCGCCGGGTTAACTAATGTGTCGATATATCTCTTAGTATGTGCAAAAGTAAAAACACTTTATACCTTCTTTCACATAATTTTCAGACATGATTTTTTGCACAGAGGTAGATAGAGGGTCAGAGAGTGATATAGGGTATACCTTTTATTATGATATATTCTAAAACTGGAGAAATTAAGGTGTTTAGACACTTCTGCCCTCCGCTTTGAGAATATACCTGAGTAAAAGTGTCTTTACTTTAATCGGAAATTCTTGAGGGATCTTGTTATAACTAAATTCTGAGTACATAAAATTTAGGACTTGTGTATTTCAACAGGAAAACAAAGATTTCCACATTAAACTAAAAATAACAACAACACAGAGACTGAAAAGGTAATAGAGGATGCCACTAAAACTAGAGGGGAAGAAGACCTAAAACTCATAGCTGGACATTATTGGAGATTGGGTTGCGCATGACAGACCAGTGCAAAATGTTAAATGAAGCCAAGAGGCAACCTGAACTACAGGACATAATTTAGAAACGCATCATTTATTATCCATACCCAATTGTGATGGAACAAGCGCGAGGCCCACCTGATGTTAAGCGGTATCCTCTGCCTATAACAGATGCATTTCATCACAAGTGACGAACTGCACTGCGCCCATCACCTTGAGACATACCTGTTAAGTCTCATTTTGCCTGTTATTTCACTGGCTCTCAAGGACTGCTGCCGGAACACACCGTTAGGTGCTTGGCGACAGATTTTCTACTTGAGGGTGGTCGCTAGCCAGGCGGGCATTCGCAAATTGGCCTTCCACCATGCGGTAAAGCTCAAGCTCTGGGCAGGATTCGAACCATGGACCTGCAGCGCGGCGTAAACGTATTTCAAATTTTATCAACAATAGATAGATTGAACTACTCCTTACAAACAAAGTATTTTAGTGGTAGAATTAGGACAGATACTTTTTGCAAATATTACAAGTCATATCTGGTTTAGTGAAAGATTAAGATAGTGTTGTCGGAGAAATGTCACAACTTTTGATGTCCCTTAGGAATGGGAGGAAACCTTTAGATTGAGACACAATGACCCAGATAGAGTCGGAATATTCAATGGCTTCAGATAAACCATTAACTCCTTCAGTCATTTCAAATTGATAAAGAAGCTGCCAAGTGTGAATTACACTCTCCCACCGAAGATTTTGTACCAACGCAGTATGCAGGATTTTTTTTTTTTTTTTTTCTGTACTGCTACTTGGAGATCTGTCTGTGAAAGACAATAGTCCAATGGGCTGACTGAAGATCTCTGAATTCCTGTCTTTGGTCAAGAGATTTGTCCAGTGAGTCATCTCTTAGTCTTTTTCTGTAAATCTGTCTGGTAGCCCTTGAATACTATGCCGTTTTAGACGACAAAATTTGAGGCTTCCCGATCCTTGCAGTTGAGCTGCCAGTACATTTCTGTGTCTGTTCAGTCTAGACTGATAGCTTTTGCTGTAGGTTTCCACTTCCTGCTTTACTGTTTTCAGTTTGATGTCCATATGGGAAAAATATAATACTTTTTTTTATATATATCGAGATCCTTAGCAGGATTCCAAACTGCACTTGGGCAATTTATATATTTGTATGTTACATAATGGACTATAATCAGATCAAGTTGAATGTTTAAACTTCTTACCGTTTTACAATAGAACAAAAAGAAAAAAATGTTTAAAAACATATTGTTCACCCTTTTATTAATATTATTTGTTAGGTAATCCACAATAATAATAATAAAATAAAACCCTTTCAGACATGTAATGTGAAATACTATGACATCGAAAAACAAACCTCATTCTGTGTGTTTGACAATCCACCATAATAACACATAGTGTATGCAAATTTCAAACTGCTTCCTATTACCGTTGCAAAGATTCAACCCTTTAAAGGCGGGATGGACTGTTTGTCAAGAATCCATTTACTAGTATGCTAAAAAGCAAACTCTAAAAAACCGTATATGATAAAAATATTCTGCAAAAAGATGTTACAATGATTATAAAATGGCAATGAATGTAGAAATGGAAATTGTAAACTTTTGGAACTAAAAATATATTGAAATATACATACAGCGTCACTATGTGGCATGACTAGTTTTGTTAATTACACTAAAATTCGTAGAACAACTTCTTCTAATACTTTATACTATTACGATATAGTTTTTTGAAAAATATTATCTTGCCAAACACATTTTTCACTGAGATGTATTGGCCAACTGATAATTATTTGCAAATTCTGCCATATATGTACTACTACTGTAGAAATGAAGGATGTACTATTTTGTCTATTCTAATATTGTCTATTCTAATATGCCCTTCACGTTTTTCAATTTAGCAAAACAATAATTGCAAAATCAGGGTGATAACAATGAATAGTGCTAACAAAGCTGACCTAGACTTACATTTCATTATTGTTTTCAATGCTGCATCTTATGTAATAATAACATTCTTATTTCATACCAAACATGAGATCTACGGCGTTAGTTAGATAACAAAAGTTGGAGCAGTTGATTTTAATAGTGACCTGGTATGAAAAGAGTATTTCATAACAGTTTGGGAACCCGTAATATACTGTGATGGTGAATGATATTTAAACAATTATGAAACCGATTTCACTTACGTTAGAACAGCCGAGTACGAGCGTACGTACTCCATGATGAAGCGACTCTGAAGGTCGCGAAACCGGTCGAGATCGAACTACTCGGCTGTTCTAACGTAAGTGAAATCGGTTTCATAATTGTTTAAATATGTGTACTACTTACGAAAGTTTTAATCACATGGTGAATGATATTTCATTGTATTATTAAAAAATAATGTTTTTTTCTTTAAAGTTGTTTTGGTATTCAAGTTGTTGCGCAAGAATGGGTATATTCTATAAAGTCATAGATTCATGGTTCAAAAGATACAGCAAGAAAGGCTTACCTTTCAAAGTAAGACTGATGTTCATAATAGGCTAAGCAATGTGGTTTTCTTATACGGAAACCTTAAAATTGATTTTATGAAATATTAATATATTATACTGAAAGAGTCATACATTTAAAGAAGTTTCTCAACAAGTAACTTAACATTTAATTTATGTGAGAAATTTTTCTCAAGTAATATTGCTTTTGACATTTAAACTATAACTATAGTAACAATAGGTATCCTATATAAAAAATAAGTCTTCAAACATAAAATTTAAATGTCATTATTTTCTATCCTCCGGTACCATTGAACCTGCTACGATGTAGTATAAAACCACTACACTTGATGAGATATTTAGACCGTTAAACCTATTTTTTCTTATACCGTACACTGGCCACACAGACAAGACATTGGCAATATATCGTCAAAGCAACGATAAGAGCCATTTATGTAGAAAAAGAAGAAGAGCTAAGAGCTACCAGTGGATAGGAGAACAATAGAACCCGGTGGCAGAGAATCTATGAGAATGCCACAGGAGCTATATCTCCCTGGGGAGACTACAAAAATCTTCTCACATTTCAAAATTTTTCTACTCTTCGAGCATGGGCCCTATTTTTAAACCTGTATTGACATTAATATTAAAAACTTCAATCATATCCAGTGAATGAGCATGGAGGTTCCATAGCAATGGGTCTTGGTTGCGAACTTGCATTGCCAGAAATACTATTTCAGTCAGAAGTTGTCAACCAACAACAACCAATTATCGCCATACAGAGTTGATACTTCTTACCTACCTACCTACTTTTATAGATACAAGTTAAGAATGGGTTGCCTAACTGGATCTAACAAGCTAGAGGCTGAATTAATTCGGAATATTTGTCATCACTAAGTACTTAATATGTTTGTGGGTATTATGTACAGTATCTTTAGCGTTTTGTCAAAGTATTACCGGCAATATACACATGTACCGATATTACTAAACTTCTTTACCACAATAATCTACACCTGTGCTTAAACTGCGCATAAGACTTGATATGCGCCGCTCTAACCAGGTGGTTTTATTTGAAGAAAACAATGTTAGAAAAAGTAACCTGTAGGTACCACGTACGTGAGGGGAATTCCGATATACTGTACCTTTTACGCAAACATTTATGCGGGTTGCGTAAAACTTACCTTTTGTATCTTGCGCGAAAGGTAACTCAATTATAAATCTGATGTAAAAACGATAGAACACTGGACTTCACTGGAGAAAAGCACGCTTTTTTTTGGCCGCAACTATTTCCCCGCAGTAATTTTAGCACAGACTAAATATACCTGTTCTGTTCGTTCTTCAGTGTAATGTTACCATTACTAAGTTTTAAAAAAAAAACAATAATGGCCATACAAGGGTGCATACTATTTGAAGTTTAATTCGCCAAAAACGCTAAAAACGATCACACTCCCAAAAAGTTGTTCCAGATGGGTCTTGGCATTATTTTCGCCATAAACGCTGTGAAGCTACTGGAACAGTTTGAATTACCTACATCTTATGTCAAATGTGACAGAAGTGGCAAATTTTAGTGGCATTCTTAGCGTTCTTATCCTAAATGGAACAGGGGAGAACAGTTACAAACGCTCACAGTAATCACAACCATAGACGCATGTGGGCACTTTCATTTTAAATGGTGCAGGCTGTTTTTTGGTTGTCCCCTAAAAACAATCCGATGAAAAATATGTTTGGAAACATATTCTTTTATGAAAAAGTTGACGATATTTGAGATACCTGTTTTTTCTGTATAAATCTGATTTATTGTACCCTGAAATTTTAAATTTTAAATTTTATTTTAAATAAAAATTATTCGAAAATGTGTAAAACTATGCTGTCCCAATGACAGTTTGCCTCCTTGAATTTGATTTTACGGAAGTTTTTTGTACCCTGGGGAAAGGTAGCGACAATTTATTTTCATTGTTAGATAGTAATTGCTGCATTTTAACTAAGTATTTTACATCAATAATTTTCTATAATTATTTTATAATATAAAAAAGCTTGTCTCACGATTTCGCGATTAGGTACAGGACATGTCTGGATAGTCACGCGTTTTTTACTACTAAGATGTCCCATTTATGGAGTAAATTTTGTTTATATGGCAAATTCAAGTACAATGTCAAAGAATGAAACGCTTTTTTGAAGTTTGTTACGCAAGGTGTCCTGTTGGCGCGGAACTCTTTAGTTCCTGAAATTTTGGGCAAGAAAAATATATTGTGGTTAGTAACGTTTTTTAACGAATATAAAATTTGTCTCTATCTCTTCTTGAGCTGTATATATACCTCAAAGCATGCTGAAGAATATAGAAGTTGAATTATGTAGTTTTTAATAACATTTTCAAGTATTTCAAGATATATTTAAAATGAATTCGACATTCGTCACGTCCTGTTAGCAACCGTTTCTATAGGATGGACAAAAATGTTACGAAACAGACATTATAAAGCTTATTACTCATTCATGACGATTTACCTTAACGGAGTTTATAAAGTATGATAACAACAACTATTTAGAGATCATATTAATATTATGCTTTTCAAAGTTTGTATGCTTGGATGTTTTTATAGTTATTCACGCAAATACAGCTGAACGAATTTGGACGAAACTTTTTTAAAATAATGATCGATAATATTTTTTTTAACTTACAGGTGGTATAATTGCTTTTCGAAATGGTGATATATTTTAACAGGGATATATTTCTGGAGTAGAAAGATTTTTATGATTGTTAATCGGACAATCTTAACTGGTCCTGGAAGTCGACTCATTTTATTTTATCAATAGGTACGCGGTCATGACTGTGGGAATGTTAATATTTTTCATAATTTATCGTTAGTTCAGTATATTATATTTAATAAATGTCAAATTTATTTACTCATTAGAAGAACTAAAATATTATAAGATTTTAACCAAACAGTGAGTACTATTCTTAATAATTCTGTTTCGTCACTTCACATGTCCATTTAGTGACTGTCCCTAAAATAATTCACCGTATTTCTTTCAAAAAACTAAAGTTATATAAGCTAACCAATATTAATATTTTTTTATAAAAAAAGGATAAAAAACAACAATATAGATTCTATTTATAAATTATTCATTTATTAACAAATCAAAAATGTATTACAAAGATAAACCTTTTATTTGGACAAGATGTTACGATACTGACCAAATAGTTGAATTTGAATAAAAAATAATATCTAATGATTTAGTATTATATTTTGAGTTTCATTAGTTGAAATATAAAAGCTCATTAGGAAAGATTTTCTCAATTAATTTCCAGCAGTTAAATATTTATCGCGATTTGATTTTTGTTACTAACAAGACATTTTTTTCCCAATCCACTACTAATATATTAAATTAAGACATAAAATAGACATTTCTGCTTGGAACTTTTATATATATCACATAAATTATAATATTTTTTACCATAATTCATAGTTCTTAAATCCTAAAAGAATAATGTATTTTTAAAAGCTGTTTTTAAAACCAGCACCATTTAAAATGAAAATGCCCATGTAATCAAAATTATCGAAAATAACGTTATTAGCGTCAAATGGAATATACCCCAAATGGCTTGTAACCGTGAATGGGATGCTTTGCCAAGCGATTAATTATCTGTGTTATACGTCTGTCTATAGGTGCTTTGTTTTAGCTCGATTGCGTTTGTAGCAGTTTCAAAAGTGGCATTTGTGTATTAGCTTTCGGATAGAAGCTTTTGCTATTTTTGACCACCAATTACTGCATGCTATCCGAACGGCTTAAAACATACTTTGACAACCGACAATATTTTAACAATTTTGCACAGTACGAAACATGGAATCAATCTCTAAAATTAACAAAACAAGTAGGTACCTATTTAAAAAACATGTGAAACTCTATTATTATTACTTCTTTGTTAATGATTTCTGCGGTTTAATGTCAATCGCGCCAAATACAACTGTCAAACCAGCAGTTGTCAAAAAACGATCACAACGATCCCACGGTAAGACTTGGGTCAAAAATATAACTTTTCTCTGTCATTTGTAGCGTTTTCAAAGCTATCCGAACGGTGAGCGAAAACGATATTTTTGCTCACGAAGTCCCAAATCGAACGGCCCATGTGATCATTTTTAGCGTTTGTGAGTGTTATTTTTGGCACCGATAGGCTATCCGAACGCACTATATCTATGATGGGTTTTGTTTACATTTTTGTATTTTATTTAATTGAAGTTCTTTAAATATAAAAAGCTAGTATAGATTGATTGTTTTAGAAATCGTCCGTCATGTCCGATCCCATATCAAATGTAAGTAAGTCCAGTATAATACAACAAAACGTCGTAATGAAAACCTCTAACTGTTGCATGGTAGGAATCACTGCAAATACTAACAATTTGCCATTAATAAAATGATGCTTTTATTTTTTAATAATGAAACGCCCTCCTATGCTCGAAATAGGTCAGTTGAAAACTTTACTAATGGTCAATTGGTCACCTATAATAATATAACCTATATGGCCAGTGTCGCGAAACTTGCCATACCTATCTATCTTATTATAAAATACATATGAGGTTATAGCTTCGCGATGTACTAATGTATTTCTCATACCTGGATTCGTCTTCCTGCAGGCTGCTAATTCTTTGTTTCTGCTTCGCCTTGGTTATAGGTTGTTGTTGTGTCTTAGCCTGCTCTTTACATCCACCTCCTATAGGTATTAATGCAAGATGAGTATACCTAATTACCCATCCTGCCTCGGAGAGTCACGGTAAGCCCGTGGCGCTCCTCGGTGCACTACTTCTCGGTCAACTGCAAACATAACTAGTATCAGGGCAATGACTAAAATTCAATCAACGTGTCGCATTACACGGATTAACATACAAGCTCACTCTCAAAGGCGCGAGTGATATACCAGACGTCTCCGGTAACCCATGAAATGTAAGGTCAAGTGTGCATCCCAAGATTCTGAAACAACCCAGATCTCACCCCCCGCCATGGAGACGAGATATGTGCCTGGGGCGACATTGGAGCTGCAGTTAGCATAAGATGAATACCAGTCAGGATTGATCCCACACAGCGTGTGCAGGCAACCATCCAAAATGGCAAAGTCAAAGTCAAAATCATTTATTCAATTTAGGCGTCTACGACGCTCTTATGAAGGTCAATTACAAATTTTAGTATTGAAATATTCTACATTGTACTGCCACGTTCAGCAAATAAATTGTATAGAGCCACTGCGAGAAGAACCATTCTTTTAAACATCTTTTAACAATGTGTTACATACTTACTATATAATAGAGTTATTACAATATTTGTTAAAATTATGTAGGTGACAGGCAATAGCTTGGCGGAGGCGGAATTGTCCAGGCATTTTTGTCGTTTATGTAATCAGAAACTGTGTAGTAGGATTTTTTAATCAATATTAGGCATTCCTAATAAGGATGAAACAAGGGTATCAAGTTAATACATGATACACCGAATAGACCGTAAGCGCACACGTAACAAACCGCAAACAAACATGGTTACCAAAGTTATACTCAGCTTGCGAAGAACTCCTACAGTCTATCTTCCAAGTCGCCGCTGGCCACCACTTTCTTTATTTAGAGGACACAGAATGATATTATCTATTTCAAACCTTTGACATTTATTCTTTAGAATTAGAATCATTTATTTTTATTTCCTTGCCAACTCCAGCCAGCCTTAGAGAAGTATTTATTCTATTTAGTGATGCCATCTAAAAACGTATAAGTGCATAGCTCATCTAGAGATTCGCGCCTGTCGCGACAGTCAGTTTAGGCTAGTGTACTACATAGTATCAACATGTAGGTTATGAAATCCAAACCTCTATACCTACAGAAATGAGTAGCTACGAGGTTGTTTTCCTTGAAATGTCAAAAGCGTTTGACTTTGTTAATCATGCCCTACTATTATTTAAGCTTGAGAAATATGGAATTAGAGGAAAGGCTCTGGAATGGCTTGAAAGCTATCTTAGCTTCCGTCACCAGTGTGTAGAAATATATAACTTTTCAGGATTGGATAAAATAACTTATGGATCTAAATATATTGAGGATAAATCTGGAGTTCCTCAAGGGAGTATATTGGGGCCTCTTTTATTCTTACTATATATTAATGACATGCCCAACATTATTAATCATAAGTGCGTTCTCTATGCTGATGACATGTCACTCATCATAGAAGGACATGACAAAAATAATTTTGAATTTATTAGTAATAATGCATTAAATAGTGTAATTAAATGGCTGACATATAATAATTTACAAATCAATTTAAATAAAACTCACATGATTAAATTCAGGGCTTATAACAGTAATCCCGAAAAGTTGACATTAAAATGTGGGGACAATATAATAAAAGAGGTTCAATCAACACTTTTCTTAGGCATCACAACAGACAACCATTGCAACTGGAAAGAGCACATAAGCAGGGTCTGCACAAAACTCGAAAGGTTTGTGTACGTCCTTAAACGTCTTAGGAATGTAGCCTCCATAAATGCTGCGCTGAGTGCCTATCATGGCTATGTTTCCTCAGTTCTTCGCTATGGTATCATAATCTGGGGTAATTCAGTTGAAGAATATAAGGTCTTTATCTCGCAAAAAAAATGTGTAAGATCACTGTGTAAAGCTGAGCCACTAGACAGCTGTAAACCACTGTTTAAAAATAATCGTTTATTACCTTTACCTTGTCTCTACATTTACGAAATCTGTGTATTTGTACATAATAACCCACTTTATTTTAAAAGGCATAACGATGTTACATTAAGAGTCAACAATAGAAATAAATACAATATTTATGTACCGAACCAGATCCTTAACATATTTAGTCAAAATGTTCACTGTATGGCTATACGCTTATACAATTACCTACCAAAGAGCTTCAAGGAACCGACACCTAGTATATTTAAAAGAAAATTGTTTAACTTTTTAATCGAAAAATGCTATTATACCATTGATGAGTTTTTCGTTTTAAGATTATGTAATTGATGACATTTAGCATTATTTTATATTGACATTATCAATTTGAATTTTAAATTTATTGAATTTTATAATTAATTTTGTACTTAATTTAGTTTAATCCTTAGTGTAATTCATATTATGTGCTAAAGTTGTCTCTGTGCTCTGTGGCGCTCTAAGTGTAAACAACGTCTCCGCGTTCGAAAATGTTTTAAAAATGATAATTGCTGTATTTACATGTTAATATTAGTGATAAAGTGTTAAATAAGTTTCTTCCCTAAAAATAGTAATGTGGTACACTCGAACGGTATTATTAAATTAAGTAATTTCAACGGAACACCTATCCAAAACCTAACCAGTGGTTATTTGAACGTATAGTGTCTAATTATGATGTGAAATTCATTCTAAACAAGTATTATGTTAAGAAATATACATCACCAGTGATTGAAAGTGAAATAACGCAATTTTACTTAACAATATTGACCGTAAAATACCACACGTTTCGTGACATGACAAAACGACCTTTGGACTCGGACAGTGGAATAAACCAGTTAGAATAAATACAAGTAAGATCAAACTGCTGACGTTATCGCATCTTAGTCAACGCAATTTTTGCATTTTGTTCAACCGACACTGTGGCACAGTTGTTTCAGCGCTTGGATAAATCCGCTTGACAAATAAGTGTCGAGTTCAAAACCTGGTGTCACAGAAACAGCTTTTTGCATAATAAATTTATATCCTATTCAACTAAGACTAACATCATTGTATTACATACCAATATTTCATAAACAGATCAAGAGTTACATACTGTAAAAAAATAATGGATGACCAAAATATAAAGCAGCGCAATAGACAGAAGGTCTTTAGATCGAGTTCACTGTCTGATCTGTCGAAAGAGTCTATATTTGATGCCACTATATTGAGCTTACCAAACAACTCTCATTATGAGAGTCCAAATCACGCAGATCTAACTGAGAAAGTAAATTCACTCACACAACAACTTTTAAGTGCTCATGAGGAAATTGAAAATCTTAATAACGAGAATTTCCGTCTGAAGATGGACCTTAATAAATGCCAAATGACAATAGAAAACTACAAAAAAGTTACCATTTTGGATGAAATATCTAAAACACCACTCTCAGGACGTAAAAGAAGGAAAAATAAACACAAAAATCTTTCGTCACCATCACAGCTGAATAAAGACACCCTATTTAAAAATATTTCCCAGTCACCAGAAACTAATCAGAACGTGCTGAATTCCACAGAACCAACTCGAAATAAGGAAGTTTGCACTTTAACTACATCCACCAAACAAGCCCAGTTACCAGCTGATCGAAACTCCCAACCAATTAATTCTATGGACAATAAAGTTATTGAAATGCCTCAAACAGGCATGATTGCTACAAGATCTACCATTGCTGTTCAAAATTGTGATGCTACTAATAAAACTCACAGGGATTTGCGTTCTCAGCACTCAAAGGATGAAAGGGCGGACAACCATCTAATAAAAATAGTAATTTTGGCTGATCAGCGAGGCGTTGGATTAAGGCATTCGCTGCAGGTATTAATGGGGCCCGGTTATCAAGTGACATCATTTTGGAAAGCAGATGCATCTATTGAGAATATATTAGACTCATCCAAATATGAATTAATGAACCTAAGTAAAAGGGACTACATCATTGTTTTGGCAGGGATGAATGACAGCAATCCTCATAATTTTAAGTTTATTCTGAATAGTTTTATAAATTATTTTAGTTTTACAAATTTAATAATTAGTGAAGTCCCATTCAACAAGTACCTTAACGAAAATAAACTGAACTATGAGACGAGATTTATGTGCTCAAAATACAATCATGTGACTTACATTAATATGAACTATAGTAGGTACGTCCCAAACAAACATATTATAAAAAATGATATTTGTAGGGCAGTATCGAAAAATATTTTACAAATAGAATACCAAACAAAGTTACAAGTCCAGATTAACATAAGTAAGAGAAAGGTTATAACAGTTAATAACAGTACGCAAACTGATTCCAGCTATGTAAATAGCCTAGAACCAAACGAGTGTGATTTGGGCAACGCATCAAAAGGGCAAGAGTTTTTTCGTTGCTAACCATATAGGTGTCTTTCATCAAAATATTAACGGGTTGATAGGTAAATCAGATTTGTTGGAGGTGCATCTTGATGAACTTTGCCAAAAAAATAAAATTGTGGATGCTGTATGTGTAACAGAGCACAATATGACTAAAAATGATAGTTCTGTTTTAAATATTCCAAATTTTAAACTTGCAGCATCTTATAACAGAAATAAACGATCCGGTGGATCTTGTATATTGGTGCGCAATACACATAAATTTAAGGAACTAAAGGATGTCCAACACCTCAGTTGTGAGAATGTGATAGAATGCAGTGCCATCGAGTTGATGGACCATAACATTATTATTATTTGCGTGTATAGGCCTCCAAAAAATGAAAAGCGAAAAATGTATTTTGATTTTTTTTTAACCAATTCGAAAAGTTATTACATCGGTATTGTTTGAATAAGAAAAAAGTGATTATATGCGGAGATTTTAACATTGATATTTTGAAAATGAATAAATATTCTGAGGAATTTAAATCTATTATTCAAGGTTATAATTTAAAAATAGCACTTAACAAACCAACACGGCTAGCTAAAGGTACATGTATAGACAACTTTTTGTACAATACTCGTGCCTCTTCCTGCGAAATAATAGAACTAGCTATATCTGACCATACAGGTCAATATTTTAAATGTCCTGTAAAAATATTTTTTCCCCTAAAATTTTGGTACACGTTTCGACGAGATTATTGCAAAGATAATATGGAAAAATTTAAAAATAATCTAATGAAACTCACTTTTAGTGAAGCCATGAGTAGCTCCGATTCTAATGAGGCATTCAATAATTTTTTCGACATTTTTAAATTGCTCTATGACCTCTGTTTCCCCGTGATACGGATAAAGAATTATGTATATAAAAAGCCTAAATGGATAAGTAAAGGAATCAAACTGTGCACAAAACGTAAAAGAAATATGCTCTGGAAGTACAGAAAATGTCCAAATATAAACAATTATAACTCATTTAAATTATATTCAAAGAGATTGAAAAATATCATAAAATTAACAAAAAAGTCTAAAAACAATCATACCATTAAAATGGCGACTAACAAGTCAAAAGCGACTTGGAGTATTATAAATAATTTAAAAACTAAGACCCCAAAAATTGACATTAATCGAATAAAAATTAATAATAATATATTGACTAATCCAAGTGACATTGCTCAAGCATTTAACAATTTCTTTGTGAATCAAGCAAATTCAACTCAATGTAGTACATATAACCAAAATAACTGGAATATGCCTAAATCTTTATTTATGAGCCCTTCAACTCCAAGTGACATACTCAATATTATCAGAGGTCTTAAAAATACTAACAGCACGGGATATGACGATATAAACACAAAAGTTATAAAATATGTAGCCACTATAATATGTCCTGTAATTAGTCATATTATAAATAGTGCAATAGATTGTGGGGCATTTCCTGAGAAGCTAAAATTAACTATTATAAAACCATTATTCAAGAAGCACGATAGAGATAACATGAATAATTATAGAACAGTAGCTTTAGTTCCAATATTTTCTAAGATTGTAGAAAAGTTTATTCATGCCAGTCTTTACTCATACTGTGAAAAATATGAATTATTAGTCAATGAACAAATAGGTTTTCGTAAAAACAAATCAATAAATTTAGCTATATATAACTTTCTTAAAATTATAACGGCCAGCTGTGATAAAAAAGTTCCGGTGTGTGCTATGTACATGGACCTAAAAAAAGCCTTTGATTATGTTGATCACAAGTTGCTGCTTGATAAATTAGAGAGGTATGGAGTTCGGGGTAATATTTTAAATCTAATAAAAAGTTATCTCCAAAATAGGTATCAGATAACGCAAGTTACTAGGTTAAGTTTAAAATCTAAAACAGAAGAAATTTATTCATCTGATGCTAAAATTGTAAAATACGGTGTTCCTCAGGGGAGCGTTCTTGGTCCACTCCTCTTTATACTATACATTAATGACTTGCCTAGTATTGTAAACCACCCCATGGTACTCTTTGCTGATGATAGCACTATTATGTTCGTTGGTAAGAATCAGATACCAATTGAAAAAGTCATTACATCAGCTTTGGATAATATCACTGACTGGTTAAAATCAAATAACCTAATATTAAATTTAGACAAGACCAATATAATGACATTTAAAATAAGCAAAAACACAGATTTGACATTAAAAATTAATTATATGAATAAGGACATTGAGAATGTAACATTAACAAAATTTTTAGGACTTATTATTGACTCTAACCTCAAGTGGAAAATGCATGCACAGTCAGTATGCACCAAACTTAGTAGTTTTTCATATGCATTATACATGCTGTCAAAAGTTGTAGGTCGACCAGCAGTGCTTATGTCGTATCACGCCAATGTAACGTGTACGATCCGCTACGGGGTTATATTTTGGGGTAATCGTTCGGAGAGGGAAGTGATATTCAAACCTCAAAAGAAGTGTGTTAGATCAGTCTGCCAATTACAAACTACTGACTCATGTAAGCCGTATTTTATGGAGTTAAATATATTGACATTTCCCTGTTTATATATTTATGAAGTAGTATTATTTGTAAGAAATAATTTGAATCTGTTCATCAATCTCAGAAGTGAACGGCATAAAAAGAGAATCCGGACACTTCCCCGCACAACTACTTTTTATAGCAACAGCGTGTTTGGTATGGCCCCTAGGTTATACAATCATTTACCAAAATTGATACTGGAATCAGAGTGCGTCATGTTATTTAAGAAAAATTTGTTTAAATTTTTGGTATCAAAATGTTATTACACTATTCAAGAATATTTAAATGATAAATTTGTATAAGCTGATATAATGAAAAATAAATAATACCTAATTGACAAATGTATGTAATATTAAAATTTGTAAATAAGTATTAATAATGTAATGTAACTGACATAAAATTAAATCTTTCCCATGTATCTTTGAAGGTTAGAATGTAAACTTTGACATTTTAATTTTGAAACTAATTATTTTCCTAATTGAAAAAGTCACCTTGACAATTTTAATGTATGATTTTGCATACCATTATGGTGGAATGTGGAGCACTGCCTATTTTCTGTAATACCTTGTACACATACCCATGTTCAAGCAAATAAATAATTTTGAATTTGAATTTGAAAAAGTTTTTATAAATATTTGTACGCCGGCAGCGGTTGAATATTGGACTGGACTGATTTATATTATATGACCCTATATACAATATTCTTATGAATAAATTTATTTGAATTTGAATTTGTGAACAGCCTCTATTTCGGTACTGTACTACTGTACTGTATCAGCCAGATCGGCCACTGCTGAACACAGCCTCCCCTATTAAGGGGTATGTACCATAATCCCCACGCTTGGCAGGCGGCTTGGGGATCGCATTGTAATAAAGCAGTTCTTTAGAAGGCGCTGCTGCCCACTTTCCAGTATTTTTCCTTAGTCGCCTCTTACAACACCCACGGGATGATATGGGAAGGAGCAATTCTAACCCGGCACCCCACGGGGCTGTTTAATTCGGTACATCAATCACATAATATACAATATCTAACTTAAGTTTTTACATGTATAATAATATTTAATATCCAAAGAATTAAAGGTTCACATGTCTCAGCTGACCAAACTAAAAGCTTTGAAACATATATAATGGGACTTTTATTGCAGTTACAATATTTTTTATATCAATTTAGGTTACAAATGTTAAATGGATTTTGGCTAAAGATGAGTGTGGAGTTTTAGGGGAATCGGATTTTTTTTTCATTATTTCTTACTTTTTTCATTGGTATCCAACGGGAATATACACTTTAGTTTAGCCGTTATATAAGTTTATAATTTATATGGCAAAACAACGTATACCGGGCCAGCTAGTATTGATATATATAATATGTCTATAAAATTTCTTATATTTTCTAAATTTACTTTAGAATATAAAAAAATGTTTATTATCGGTAGTATAAATTTATACCTAATCCTTTTAAAAAGTCGTAAAGAATAAGAACAACTATTAATTCCGTGTCACGGAACGTATATCTTCGTATGAACATGAAAACCTTATACATACAGCACACTATAAAAGAACCAGTCTAAAAGACCCCTACAATCTAGAAAGGCGAACGGTGACAAAGGTTATTTTATACTGGTACTGCGGGGAAATAGACAAAACATTGCCCACGCAGTAGCACACATACACAAAAACCTTCAAACACTTTCAAAGAAATACAAACACATATACACATATTTCTGACACTCCGGGAACCCATGTTGCCATGTTTTAGAAAATTCAGTTTTCGTATTTATCTAGGACACTGTGAACAATATATATTCAAATAAAAATCAAAAGGAACGAAAAAATAAGCAAAAGGAATTGTTAATGAAATATGTTCCAATAACTTTGGAATATTTCTATGCTCCCACAGCTATTTTTCGTCAGTAAAAATCAAATAATTAAAACCATAAAAAGCTGCCCATTCACGCACTCAGTTTTACAGGGTTCATTCAATCTTTTATATTATCTATACAAGGTTCCACAGGTAATATATGCCTGTCATTTACTGCGGGGAAATAGCTACTGCGCAAAAACTGTAGATAATTGTCAACTCAGCTTTTTATGACCCACAGATCAAACAAACTTTCAGTGTGAAAAATATATAAAAATATTCACAGCAGAGTGCTATGCAATCTATTGCGTTTTGTTGCATGTAAATAATGTAAATAGATCTTGAGTATTAACTGACAGCAAAAGTGTTTTGTTAGCTTTAAATGGTAATCTTTTTTTTTTTTTTTCAGTGTTGCGCGGTGCAGCAAAGCGGGCACACGTACCCTATTTGTTTATTCGTTTCCGTGTTATCTATTTTACATTTGGATTAATCAGTGGGTGCTTAACAATGGACGAGGTCCTTTCTAGGCCTCCGTCCGGAATGAGTAAAGTTCTGAGTGAGGACGAGATGCAAGAAAATGAAGAAATCCAGTGCAGAGTTGAACCAGCTGACTCGCCAGTATTACCTACCAGACCAGCGAAGCGTTATCGCGCTGACCTTGACAGTGACGAGTCTAACCATGATCAAACCGGTTTTATTCTTGTGCAGAGGAAAAATAAACGAGATGCGTTGAATAAAGCGAAGCGAACTACGATATTTGACAGCAACAATAGTAGTTTTGATGTTTGCTTAACCTCATATGAGATGTTACCTAAACAAATCGGCTTAGCACGATTGTTTAAATTGGAGGGGATCGTTAATGCATCGCAGATTAAGTATAAAAATGCGTATAAAGTAATTATTAGCTTCGACAAGAAAGAAGATGCATATGGATTAATAAATAACAAGAACATATCGGAGAAGGGGTATCGCTGCCACCTTACAAAGGAGGTAGATTTAAGTTATGGAGTAGTTAAATACCTAGAACTAGACATAACAGATGAGGAACTAATAAAATCTTTTAGCTCGGATTGTAAAATCGTTTCTGTGAAAAGATTAAAACGTCTATCAGAAAAAAGCGAGTGGGTTAATAGTGAGACTGTGAGATTTGGTTTCAAAAGTTCTGTTCTACCACTATTTGTTTATGGATACGAATGTAGATTTAAGGTCGAACCCTATACTTTTCCGGTGTCCCAGTGTTCATCCTGTTGGAAATATGGGCACCTAGCTCGTGCCTGCCCATCTAGCAAGATTATTTGCCCTAAGTGTGGTGGTAACCACGGCAACTGCGAAATATCCAAATTTAAATGTGTGAATTGTAAAGGACAACACATTTCTTTTAGTAAACAATGCCCAATATATTTGAAGGAAAAAGAAATTCGTAAAATAATGTCTGAACATAATTTGACGTACAAGATGGCTTTATCCAGATATATTGAAAATAAATCTTTTCAAATGAAAAGTGAAATTACTAAACACTTTGATAGTAGTAAAGTGGTCAACAATGAGGAGAAAAGCCAACCATCGACGTCAGGTACGTCTTACAGTTCCGTTCTAAAGCAAATCCCAATTTATGACAATATAGAAAAGGAAAGCAGCAGTGAAGTGGAAACCAGTAGAATAACATGCCATGGTGCAAAGAAACAGAATCTCAAAAAGAATAAAAGAAAAGGGGAAAGAAAAATGTGTGCAGAAAACGCACACAAGTCAACAGTAACTATAGCGTCAGACGTGGAAGATGAAATGCAGAAAAATAGACAGGAAGAAGTACTGAAAAGTGAACAGAAGAAGAGTTACTTTATTGCACTACTACGTAAGATTAAAGAGACTTTAATAGCAAAAGACAGGTTTGAGGATAAGGTACAAAACGTGTTAAAATTAATTTTTGATGAAATAATTACGTTTTGTGTAAGAAGCTTTAGTAATGGGGAGGTTTTGAGTAAACTAATTGGTCTTCTCAATTATGGATAACATCAATTCTATAATGTCATCTGCAAGAGCATCGGGCTCTGGGGGTTCCGTTGCGCAATTTTTAAATATTGCGCAATGGAATTCACAGAGCCTGATGCTAAAAAGACATGATTTGGAACTTCTTTTAAATCAGGAAAAGATTGGAATTTGTATACTGAGCGAGACCTGGCTTAGTTCTGATATAATCCTACGAATAAATAACTACAACATCTTCAGAAGGGATAGGTCAGATTCCTATGGTGGTGTAGCAATATTGATGCACAAATCCATTAGGACACAATTATGTTCAATAAGCATTAGTAATACAAATATTGAAATAATACATGTTAAAGTTTTCAACTGCAAATACTTAGAAAATGTAGTAGCTATTTATTGTCCGCAGTCGACATCAACTTCCCAATCTGATTGGGATAGCGTCTTTTCCAAGTTTGTCTCGAAATCAATAATAGCAGGGGTATTTAACGGCCATCATACAAATTGGTCGTACAAAAATGATAGTCGAGGGAAGCAATTGTTAGATGCTTCTATGGAACATAATTTTGTTTATCTCAATAGTGGAGAGTACACAAGGGTTAAATTGGTCAACGGCAACTTACAGAAATCAGCTCCGGACGTTACGTTTGTCACTTCAGATATAGCAATATACATGACGTGGAAAGTGAGTCGTGAAAATTTAGGCAGTGATCATTTAATTATTAAGATTTCTTTACAATATAGCAATACTCGTAGCTTTCTTACACGGCGGAACTTTAAATTAGCTGATTGGCAGTTATATCAAGAGCTGTTACAAGACAGTTTTAGTACAGATATACTAATAAATGAAAGTAATATTCAAAGAAGTTACAACTTGTTCATAAATATAATTAATGTTGCAGCCCGAAAAAGTATACCAATGATAAAAAATTGTACAGATCCGACACAAAGATTTACGCCAAAGCCTTATTGGTGCGCTCAGATTTCGTTAGCTATTGCCGAACGTAGATTAGCTTTAAAAACATTCAGACGCAATCCCACTACTGATAACTTAGACAAACTTACTGATAAAATTGCTACTGCACAACGAGTTCATAGGCAGTGCAAATCAACTCATTGGCAACAAATTCACACTGATATTGATGAAAGAATCAATGCGTCAGATATGTGGCGTAGAATGCGTTGGGTTAAGGGTGTTAAGAGACAAAATTGCTTTATTTCACTAGACAAACAAGAAGAACTCATAACGTCTATGGCACCTGATTTTGTAACGCCACCACAGCCGCTACTGAACACTGACAACGTCATACTTAATGAAGACTTTTCATTTACCGAGTTTTTCAATTGTCTTAAAAAGAAAGATACCGCACCTGGTGACGATGAAATAACCTATTCAATGATTTTCAATTTACCTTTAAAAGGAAAATTATTTTTGCTTAAACTTTATAATGCCATTTTTAAATCAAGTGTGATACCCATCCAATGGCGTAATATTAAAATAGTCCCAATACCTAAAGCTAACTGTGACATCAACCTCCCTCAAAAATTTCGACCCATATCACTAATTTCTTGTCTGTGTAAAATTTTCCATGCAATGATGTGTAAGAGATTAGAATGGTACGTAGAACGTAATAAAATATTACCTCATACTGTTTCAGGGTTTAGAAAAAACCAGTCTTGTATTGATAGCTTGACGCGGTTGCTGCTACAAATTCAAATAGGATTTTCGAAACATATCTCAACCCTTGCAGTTTTTATAGACATCGAAAATGCTTATAATAACGTTTTGGTTGATCAACTTGTGTGTATGTTAAATAAATTGGGGGTTGGATATCGGATATGTCAATATTTATGGAACTTTCTTAGTAAAAGAATTTTGAAAATAAGTAACGGTTCCAGCGGGGACGAAACTACGATTAGATGGACTTGTAGAGGCTTAGCACAAGGAGATCCTATATCTCCTCTCCTATTCAATATAATAACACATCATATAGGTTTGAACCTAGAAAATGTCCATATGCTTCAATATGCTGATGATTTTGTTCTGTTCACACAGAACAGAAACACATATTTGAATACGGTATATATTCAGAATGCGTTGAATTCTATAGTAAGTCGATTCGAACAATTAGGATTACAAGTGTCGGCGTCAAAATCACAAGTTTGTTTGTTTCAAAGAGGTAGGGGTAGAAGTGGGGTAACTGTAACTGTCAATGATTCCTATATTAAAACAGTTGATAACGTAAAATATTTGGGTATGTGGTTAGATAGGTCACTAACATGGGGAAAGCACATTAATGAGACAGTAGAAAAAATATCGAAGTCAATGAATATATTAAAAATATTAGCAGGATCAAAATGGGGTTTACACCCAAAACATTTGCGTAGATTATATATTGCCCTAATACGTAGTAGGATAGATTTCGGTTGCTTTTTGTATGATACTGCTTCTAAATCTAATTTGTTTAAACTTGAGAAGGTGCAGAATATGGCAATGCGTGTCGTGGGTGGATTCATCAGAACTACACCTATACATGTCATGGAATGCGAACTGTGCATCCAGCCATTGCATTTAAGGAGACAGTACCTTGCCACAAAATACTGCTTAAAAGCTCAGTTCTCTTCTCCAGGAACAATAGATGTACTGAATGAACTTGCCAGTTTAACAGAATTAAGATACTGGCGAAAAAAGAAAAAGCCCTTGTTGTCTATATGTTTTGCAGAAACGAAATTAGAAAAAACCAGAGTTCAATCCCCACTTTGTATGTTTACGTTATATACTTGGATATCAAACTTTAATATGTATTTTATATGTACAGAAATTGAAGGAATACGACAAGCTAAAAATAAATATGACACAAGAATACTTAAGTATAATACACTTCATATGATGAACACTAATTACGCGGGATGGTATACGCTATATACTGATGGATCTAAAACTGGTAGTGGCATGGGAGCTGCTTTTTATGATCCTCAGAAAAATATAAAAGAGGTATATAACCTAGCTTTTTTGGGCGGTAGGTGTGAAAAAAGTGACAACAACTTTAAAGAGCTCAAGCTTTTATTTAATATTTAAAATAAGTTAGAAGTTACACTAACATGATATAGTATAATACTTGGACACCTCACCTGCTAGTTTGTGAAATTCCTTTATCAGTGACAAAAATACCATTGGATTCATCATTTTAACATAACTTCAATTACATAACCTCAAAATGGACAACATGCCAACTGAACTATCACTCAGTGAACTTACTGCTACTTTTCTGCAGAGAATGGAGAGTTTTGAGGGAAAGCTAGCCAAGACTCCAAGCACCACTCTTAGCCAGGATGAATTGGCTGCTGAGTTTGCTTCGTTCAAATCTTTCATCCTGAAATCTCTGAAAGCAATTCAGACTCAAGTGCAATGTCTTGCATATAGCATCGATCAGCAGGAAATGCGAAGTCGGCGCAAGTTTTTGCTGATACACGGTCTACCCGAAGACGCCCAGGAAAATACAACCGCAGTGGTAGTGAAGTCTTTGACGGCGCGCCTTAAGCAGACCCCGCTTGTAGTCGGTGATATTAGCCGGTGTCACAGGATGGGTCGCGCACTGATTCCCGGCAAACCGCGACCAGTCCTGTGCAAATTCCGAGACATCACTGTGCGTGACAAGGTTTGGTCTGCTAAATCTGGTTTGAAGGGTTGTGGCATAACCATTTCAGAGTTCCTGACAAAAGCGCGACACGACGTCTTCATGGCGGCTCGTCAACGCTTTGGTATTACTAAGTGTTGGACACGGCAGGGCTTCGTTTTCGTCCTTGGACCTAGTGCAGTTCGCCACCGTGTAGGCTGCCTTGGAGACCTTGACGCAATTCAGCAAAATGAGGCTCCCTTAGTGGCAGTAGTCACCAAAGAGCCAACCACTGCGAGGACGCGGCGAGCAGCTACTTTGAAGAAGTAGCATAGGTAGTTTTAATCAGCCTTAAACGTTTCATTTCTTTAAAATACTTTAAATTTTCTTACGAATTTACATATTGCAAACAAAACAATGTAAACATCATGAGTATTGTTTTTTTTTTCTTTTATGATTACTTTGTTCATAGATTAATAATTTTTGTAGTGTTGTGTTACCATCACAATACAGATTACAGCACAGCCATAGTCTGCCATAGACAATTTTTTCTTATTATACTTTTTTTTTTTTTTTTTTTTTTTTTTCACTTAACTGCATGGAGGCTTTGTCGTGTGATGTCATTAGTAATTTTAACTATCCGATTTTTGCTAAATACCACATGAATTGCGTTTTTGCAAGCATTTTTGTTAAATACTACATAAATTGCGAAATATGTATCACATACATACGTCATTTTTGTCTCTTTTTGTGTATAATTCGTACTGCACAGCACAACTGGCAGGTGGATATTTCACCTGTGGTCCAAGTCTTATTTTTATTAGTTAGGTTTAACAGTATTTTTTTGTTTTTTATATTTTAAACTTATATATATATATTTATAATTAATAGTTTAATATATATATTTATTATATAATAATATAATGTCTGTTAGTAATAGTGACATTGAATACTTATCCTTGTCTTCTTCAGATGATAGTTTTAGCAGTATTCCTAATATTTCGACTACAATAGACTCATTATTCAGTACAGTACCGAAAAATTTTAACGTATTACATATAAATGCACAAAGTGTTCCGGCACATTACTCCGATATGTTAGCGTCATTTGAGCATAAAAACATACACGCTATTCTGGTATCAGAATCATGGCTAAAACCATGTCTCCCAACAACATCGTATTCATTACCTGGCTTCCGATTAATCCGTAACGATCGCATTGGCAGTAGGGGTGGTGGTGTGGCAATTTATCTTCGTGCTCATTTTCCCTTCACTATTGTAGATATTTCAGCGCAACCACCCACAGATGATGCTGGTGAGCACCTCTTCTTAGAAGTTTCCCTCTCTCATTCTAAATTACTACTCGGAGCTTACTATTCCTATTCTTCGCGTGTTGATTTCTTTACTTCCTTTGAAAAGCTTCTTGAAGATAACTGCCCTTCTTATGATCACACCATTATTATGGGCGATTTTAACACATGTCTGCTGAAGAAAGACTCTCGTGCGTCTAAATTAGAATCAGTCATCAGGGCTAGCAATTTGACCATTCTCCCAACCAATGCAACCCATTACTGTCCTAATTCAACTCCCTCGCTGCTTGACTTAATTATTGTCTCTTCTGCGGGTCATGTAAGCAAGCATGGTCATTGTAGTGCGGATGCTTTTTCTTATCATGATATGTTATACCTCTCTTACAAAATCCGTCCACCCAAGCCTAAGCCCAAAACTCTTCTACAGCGCAGTTTCGGTAATATTGACCTAAATAGTTTACGTAACGAGGCCCTTAACATTGATTGGTCAGATGTTATCAACGCATCTACAATAGACGATAAAGTCAATATTTTTAATAATATTTTATTAAAACTTTATGATATCCATGCTCCCCTTCGACCGGTCAAAATCAAGCATCTTCCGGCACCCTGGCTTACGAAAGATATTAAATCGTTGATGCAAAAAAAGGTTCTGGCCAAGTCAAAGTACAAAATGAGGGCTACTGATCTCAATAAAGAAAGGTACGTAAATGTCCGTAATCTCTGCAATAGGTCGTGTAGGAACGCACTACGCCAGCACATTCAAAAGTCAGTTGAAAACGAAGATCCATCTAAAGTATGGAAATTTCTTAAAACATTGGGAGTTGGAAAAGAACGCCAAGATATTAGCTCTCACAATATTGATATTAATTCACTCAATCAACATTTTTCAAAGTCATCTCCATTAGATGCAGTTATAAAAGCATCCACATTAAGCCGTCTTTCCGCTATTCCAACTCCCATTTATTCATCATTTGTCTTTCGTCAATTTACTGATAGTGATATTAAGAAGAGTATTTCATCCATCTCATCGAATGCAGTTGGTAGCGATAGCATCAGTCGCAATATGATTGTACTCATACTTGACGAAATCCTTCCCATAATTCAGCATATCCTTAATGAGTCCATCAGTAGCTGTATCTTTCCTTCCATATGGAAAGATGCAGAAATTATTCCTCTTCCTAAAAAGTCTGTGGCATCTTCTTATTTTGATTATCGACCAATTTCAATTTTACCATTTCTTTCCAAAGTTTTAGAGCGCCTCATACACCAGCAACTTAATTCCTTTCTTAACAAAAACAATCTTCTTAACCCCTATCAATCTGGTTTTCGTCCTGGCCACAGCACAGTAACAGCTCTAATAAAAATAACAGATGACATCCGATTCAGCATGAATGATAGACATGTGACTGTGCTATCGCTACTTGACTTCAGCAATGCCTTCAATAATGTTGACTTCGATTTGCTGCTAGGAATTCTTCACTCTCTTAATATATCTCCTACAGTAATTGAATGGTTTCATAGTTACCTGTACGGACGCCAGCAGCGTGTTCGAATTGAAAATACTTTCTCATCATGGGAGACTACTACTGCTGGTGTTCCGCAGGGCGGCGTTCTATCCCCTCTTCTATTTGCAATTTTTATAAACTCCATTTCTGATCAACTTACTTCGTCCTACCACCTATATGCAGATGACCTTCAAATTTACAGACATTCACATATTGATCAATTACATGAGGCAATTCGTTCAACCAACTCAGACTTGCATCATATTTTAGAGTGGATTAAATCCTATGGACTTAGCGTAAACCCTACAAAGACTCAGGTCATAGTTATTGGAAGCTCTCGGATGATATCAAAAATCGATTGGTTCTGCCTGCCACAAGTTTTATTCAATGGTGTACACCTAAAAATTAATGAATGTGTTAAAAATCTGGGGATACTGATTGACAGAGAACTGTCATGGGAACCCCAAGTGGCTGAAACCAGTCGAAAGCTCTTTGCCTCAGCAGGTTCCCTCCGTAGATTACGTAATTTTCTTCCCATTACCACAAAAACTGCGCTTGTACAATCACTTTTACTCCCGATACTCGATTATGCCGACGCTAGCTATCTGGATCTTACCGAAGTACAGCTTAATAAATTAGAACGTTTACAAAACTTCTGTATACGTTTCATTTTTGGGTTACGAAAGTATGACCATGTGTCTGAATTCCGTAATAAGCTTAAGTGGTTACCTATTCGCCTTCGCCGGAACATGCATATACTTTCCATATTATACACCATACTTTTCTTTCCAAACACCCCTTTGTACCTCAAAAATCGTTTTCAATTTATAGCTGATGCCTCTAATAGACCCTTGCGCTCCACCCAAACCCTTATTTTGAAGTTTTCTTTAATGTCTGAACAGTTTTCGGAAAAATCTTTTACTGTACAAGCTACTCGTTTATGGAATGCTTTGCCTTTAGAAGTTAGGCAAGCGAAATCCTTAGATATATTCAAAAAAAAATTAAAAGATCATTACATGTCCAGCTTATCCTTAAACTGCTGAAACTGCTTCTTTATGCTAATACTTGATATATTTATCATATATATATATATTATATTATGTATGAGAATATAGTTTTATGTATATAATATTGTATATTATAACATGTATTATGTGTAACACTATTTTAAATTTATAGTTTATCTAGTATATGTATGTCTATCTATTGTAATACAAAACTAAATATGTATTTGATTTTGATTGTATTTTTTTTTTTTTTTCTTGTTGCACACCACCGTCTGCACTTTTTCGCATTAATCCTGTCCATCCAAAGGTTGTCTGTAAGAGATTGCATTAGCGATAAGACCGCCGATTGTGTTGCCATTGTTTAATTATTATTTTTAAGTTAGCGCACTTGTGTGCTTTTATCTGTAATTTTATGGGTATGCAATAAAGAGTTATCGTATCGTATCGTATCGTATATAAAGTTACTTCAGAGCTTAATTCAATAATGTGTGTCGAACTATTTGCTATTTCAGAGGCACTATCATATGTACTCAATCTAGGCCAGAGTAGGGTGGTTATTTTTACGGACAGCCGAAGTGCTTTACAACATATTGCTCGATGCGCCTCTGGTATCAGAGGTGCTTCGGTAGCATATGAAATCGTTAAAAAAATCTCACACCTTACTAACTGTGACGTTGATTTGAGACTACAGTGGATTCCTTCACATGTAGGTATTAGAGGAAATGAGGAAGTAGATAAACTTGCAAGGGACGCTATCACTATGGGAACGGAAGTATACATAATGCCTGAAATTTCGGATATATTATGTAAATATAGGTACCAAGTTTTTGAAAAATGGAAATCCCTTTATGATGTAATCTCGTCTCAGAAAGGAATTTGGTACAAAATTGTGCTACATGAACCTCAGAAATCACCATGGTTTGTAAATTGTAACATGCAAAGGAAATTGATAGTTTTAGCTCACAGACTTCGCTCTGGACACCTTCCACTGAATAAATTTAAGCACCTAATGAGAATTTCAGACTCCCCTAATTGTGGCACCTGTGGAGTGTTAGAGGACGTACATCACGTCCTGGTGGAATGTGTGCGGAGCCAATCTATGAGAACGCATATGATTAGTGAATACAGTTTCAATCTTCTTGAGGTAGGAGCTATTCAAGGTATTCTGTCCGCGCCATTAAGCGACGCGGCAAAGTCTCTGTTAGTTTTAATGTACTCGATTTTAAGGTAGACTTCAAACGAATGTACATAATGGAGCTGACATAGTCGTACATCGACTCAAGCTACAAATAAAAATAAGATTAAAAAAAAAAAAAAAAAAATGGTAATCTTCTAAGTTGTAGCTCAAATTATATATTAATGGGTATTAAAAAAAATCTATTAGATTTAAGTAACAGAGGCAAATGCGTTACATTTAAATGGGTACCTTCGCATTGCGGTATATCTGGAAACGAGATTGCAGACAGAGCATCTCGAGGAGAATGCAATGAAGATCATTCAGATGTATTTAAAGTTCCATTCACTGACTACAATCAAATATTTACAAAAAACATCTAACTGTTATGGCATTCATATTGGAAGAAGATATCTGAGGAAAAAGGAAAATGGTGCGCTTCTATTCAGATCACCCCGCCGCAAAGACCTCGGTATTACAAAAGGGTAGATATAGATTGCAGAAACTTTATAACTACCATCAACAGATTAAGATTTGGACACTGCAAAACGCCGGCTCACCTAACTAGACTGAAAATTATGCAAAATGAAATGTGTAATTATTGTGCGAATCAAGTTGCAGACCTTGAACATATTATAATGAAGTGTCAAAAGTTTAATTTAGAGCGTTCAGTTTTAGTAGCGGACCTCCAAAGTGATTGCAAAACGGAAATATCTACAGACTTAAAAGAACTTTTAAAAGATCCCGCATACTTTAAGCCATTATATAAATTTATCTTAAGTACTGTGAAGAAATTGTAGTTAAGTATTTTAGAATAGATAATAAGTTAGGCATAAGGACTATGTATCCAGTTGCCAATAAATTAAAAAAAAATATATATATATATATATGCCCAGTTGGTAGGTATAAGTGACACGTGTGTGACACTAGATAACCTTTTCATCAATGACAATGAGCATTAATGAGGAATGAGGATACAATACTACGTCTTTTCATAATTAAGTAAATAAGTACACAGGTGAGATCAATTATGTAACATAGAAAAGGGTATATATATAAAAAAAAACTAAACAAATTAATGTTATTGCTTTAACGTCTCAGAGTGATACAAACGCTTCGGAAATTAATCAAAATGAAGTTTATCTATTTTTTGTGTATAACTTTTGTTATTCTTGGACTGGCGACATCAAGAGGTATGGATAACTTTAACATGGACAACAAATCTTCAAAAAGACTATACAAAATTCCTTTAAAAAACAATTGCTATAATATTGCCACGCCTGTATTATTAAGGCACCTGAAGGGGAAGACAGATGTGTCTCAGCACCCACGTTTTGAAACTTTCCAGACGTATGGGGCGAAAATATGGTTGGACTGTACCCTTAGGGGCGCAAAAAAAAACTTTTTTTTAACTTTAATGACCTCCTGGGAGGTCAACAAACGTCCTAGGTCAATGACCTTAACTTTGGGGTCAATGACCTTAGTAACCTTAATACAGGTCCGACACTTAAAAACATTTTCGAAGTATAGTTAACCTATGTTTTTATTGATGCCAGGCACCAATAGCAAGCCTCTGTAGTTCGAGACGACGTTGTCTAGCCCCACCGGTAGCCCACTAGCAACCAAATAAGTTTGTCGATTTGAGCCTACCTAGAGTGGTGGGGGTCACCTAAACAAAATTAGTAGCTATGAGTGTCCTCCACCCAAAACTACAAAAAAACACCAAGGGTTAATTGGACATTAAATTTCGTCAAATTTTTTCTAAGTCCCAATTCTAGTTTGTGGAGCAGCGGTAGCGAAGGGGGCGCAGAATTTAACGCCAACTAACCTATGTTATTTTTGATGCCATGTGATTTTTATCAGATTTCCTATCGTATATTTGTGATTTAGTAATGTAATCCGCATAGCAGGCGTTATTGCAAACTTAACAATATTAAAATTATAAGGTTGCGTCATCATTTACATGTATAAAACCAATTGCAAAATTGGTCTTGTTTGTAGTACAACGCAAGTGGTACTATAGATGTCGCTCCATCCCAATAAGATGGTTAAAGAACGATAGGAAAGATTTGGGGTATGACGTCATGTCATATTAGCTCAAATGGTTAGAGCATACCTCGGGTCAAAGGGTGGATGGACGCGGGTTCGAATCCCGCACATGACTTAAATTTTTCCTATCGTATATTTGTGATTTTGTAATGTAATCCGCATAGCAGACGTTATTGCAAACCTAAAAATATTAAAATTATACGGTTGCGTCATCATTTTCAGGTATAAAATCAATTGCGAAATAGGGTAGTTGACACAGTCTAAAATAAAATACAGTGTAACGTTAACATGATAGTAGTTGGAGCACATAACTCGATGAAATTAACAAATTATTTATTCTGCATTGGATTACCTTTATTTTGAATAAATAAAATGTGTTTAAATTTTCTTTAAGTCACGTGATCTCAAACGGAAGTAAAGGCGGAAATGATGTCATAAGGACAAAAACAAAGCCACAGAATAGGTAATAGTAATCTTGAGAGTTTGCTTCCAAAGGTTTTGACAGTGACAATTGACATTAGTAATTGCTAATAGCAAGCAACCTACAAAATGTCGCATCACTATCGATTTACTACTTAGGCCCCTATTTCACTATCAAATCCATTGGATCCCATATATTTAATAGTGTGATACGTACATTTGACTCATTTATCTTTGATCATATTTCGCCGTGAGATTTGATCAAAGATCAGCATAGATAATAAAACCCAAACTCGGTACAAGAATCTATGGAAATATTTTGCAATTATTACTCATAGTAATACAACAACTTTAAACAGTTGGAAAAGCTTATGTTTATCATTATATTTATTCCGATGTCACTGCACGCCATTGTCTCGATCACTTGAAAGTGTTTACATTTCGGGATTACAAAAATGTTCAATAAAATAGTGATTTTGAACCGATTAAAGTTGTTTAATTACCATGTATGAAAAATAATTGATAATGCTGCCACTCATGTATACGTGCTTCAAACTGTATTGGTTCTGTGATTGTTTTATTCAGTCTACATACACCCCTACACTATGGTACACGTTCTGCCGAACAACCTGTATAATCGATTACGCACGACACTACAACAAGCAAGCAAAACGTATTACATTTCAGCACTATTTGTTTTTGCCCTAGTGACGTCATAAGCATACAGGCTGCCATTGAATGATATTTTAGCGCCAATTTTAAAAGTTGAAATAAAAAGATGGATTTCTAGTATTTCAGGACTCCTAAAAAATAAAATAAAAATACTAGGTGTATATTTCAGTGTTCTAAATAATTTAACATACTTTAAAAAAACAAGTCAACAACCCTATTGGTCTTGTTTACTTGTAGTACAACGCAAGTGGTACAATAGATGTAGCTCCATCCCAATACGATGGTTAAAGAACGATAGGAAAGATTCGAGTTATGACGTCAGGTCATGTTAGCTCAATTGGTTAGAGCATACCCCGGCTCAAGGGGTGGATGGACGCGGGTTCGAATCCCGCACATGACTTTAATTTTTCCTATCGTATATTTGTGATTTTGTAATGTAATCCGCATAGCAGGCGTTATTGCAAACCTAACAATATTAAAATAATAAGGTTGCGTCATCATTTTCAAGTATAAAATCAATTGCAAAATTGGTCTTGTTTACTTGTAGTACAACGCAAGTGGTACAATAGATGTCGCTCCATCTTGGGATGGAGCGACATCTATTGTACCTTTCCTATCGTTCTTTAACCATCGTATTGGTACGATGGTTAAAGAACGATAGGAAAGATATGTGCTATGACGTAATGTCATGTTAGCTCAATTGGTTAGAGCATACCCCGGCACAAGGGGTGGATGGACGCGGGTTCGAATCCCGCACATGACTTAAATTTTTCCTATCGTATATTTGTGATTTTGTAATGTAATCCGCATAGCAGGCGTTATTGCAAACCTAACTATATTAAAATTATAAGGTTGCGTCATCATTTACATGTATAAAACCAATTGCAAAATTGGTCTTGTTTGTAGTACAACGCAAGTGGTACTATAGATTTCGCTCCATCCCAATAAGATGGTTAAAGAACGATAGGAAAGATTTGAGGTATGACGTCATGTCATATTAGCTCAAATGGTTAGAGCATACCTCGGGTCAAAGGGTGGATGGACGCGGTTTCGAATCCCGCACATGACTTACATTTTTCCTATCTTATATTTGTGATTTTGTAATGTAATCCGCATAGCAGGCGTTATTGCAAACCTAACATTTATTTATTTATTTATATTGATACACAAAACAGAATACAATCACTTAAAGAACACAATGATATATAGGTTAACATTTACGAGCCAGACTGTATCCCTAAATATGTGTACACATCATGATCGGCATAATGAGCAGTATGTACTTATATAAGACAATTAAAATTTAAATAAAATGATAAAATTAAAGTGCTGTTAGCAAAGTTTATGATCAAATTGGCCACTAAAAACAACTCTGCCCACATCCCTTTTGAAAATGTAAAGGTTTTGGTCAAAAATATCAAGTGAGCTATGGTGTTCTTTTAAGATTTCATTGTATTGGCGACACATACGAACTATTGGATTGTAAAAAGATGTATTATTCTTGTACACCTGCAGAGGAAATATATTAGAGTGACTATCCCGGGCTCGCGGTTTGATATTAATATCAATGCTTGAAAGAAGTGATGGAGAATCAATGTAAGAATGTATAATCTTGAATAAACAGATAAAGTCTGTATACACGCGTCGATTTTGAAGGGTTTGTAATTTATATGTACTTAATTTTTCAAGATATGATCGCAGTTTACGATTTAGATACTGCCTGTAGCACAACATGTTTAAAAACTTTCTCTGGACGCGTTCAATACGTTTTACATGTACGTCATAATGCGGAGACCAGATTACACAGTTATATTCTATGATACTACGGACCAATGCAAAGTAAAGAGTCAACAAACTAAATGGATTTTTAAATGTTTTTGTAATACGACTAATGAAACCTAATAGTTGAGTACTTCTGTTTATGATATGATCATAGTGGTCCCTAAAGGTAAACTTCTCGTCAAGTATGACCCCAAGGTCCCTAACCACAGCCTTTCTTTCTAGATAATGATTTTGGAGTTTATAGTCATAAGTTATTTTATGGGTTTTTGCCGTGAATGTTATTACAAGGCATTTGTTTACGTTTAAAAACATTTTATTATCCTGACACCATTTATCGAGGATGTCTTAATCAGACTGAAGAACTTCTGAATCCTTGATACTACAAACTTTAAAAAAAAGTTTGAGGTCGTCAGCATATAGTAAACAAGGACAGTTGAAATTGTCAATGAGGTCATTGATGAAGACATTAAAAAGCAATGGTCCAAGATGAGATCCTTGGGGAACTCCGGAGGATATTTCAGCAGGCGAAGACAAGAAGCCCTTAACTGCAACCAACTGACTGCGTTTTTTAAGGTATGATTCAATCCATCGCAACAAATTACCGTACACAAGTGATTCAAACAGTTTTCCCAGACACGATAATATACTAATAGGGCGATAGTTATCGCAACACGATTTGTCACCAGACTTGAATATGGGAACTATATGAGCTGTTTTCCACAATGATGGAAAACACCGGATTGAAGAGACTTGTTGAACAAAATAAGAAGAGGTATGCTTAATTCCTTACTACACTTTTTGATCACTAATGGAGGTATCCCGTCTGGACCAGCTCCTTTGTTAGGATCTTTCTTATTGATTTTACGAAGAATATCCTGTTTTGTGATAACCATATCACTTAGGACATTTGTTGAATGACATGCGGTTCTAAAGAGAGTACTGGATGAAGAAATAGATGGTTCAAAGACTGAGCTAAAATAATTAGAAAAAGTTCACATATTTCTCGCCGGTCAGACGACACTAGCTCGCCATATTTCATGGTGAAGGGTATAGAGTTTGAGCCCTTCTTGCTTTTAACAATATTAAAATTATAAGGTTGCGTCATCATTTACATGTATAAAACCAATAGCAAAATTGGTCTTGTTTACAACGCAAGTGATACTATAGATGTCGCTCCATCCCAATACGATTGTTAAAGAACGATAGGAAAGATTAGAGTTATGACGTCATGTCATGTTAGCTCAATTGGTTAGAGCATACCCCGGCTCAAGGGACGAGGGTTCAAATCCCGCACATGACTTAAATTTTTCCTATCGTATATTTGTAATTATGTAAAGAATACCTTGTTGGGGTGTTCTTAGATGTTTCTTCAGCCTATGATAATGTCCTGCTTCCGGTGCTTAGAAACAAGATGTTACAGTTGAGTATTCCTGTGAGGTTGGTTCGTTTTATCAGCTTCTTCCTAATGGAAAGAACCATCTTAGTCAGAACACAGACTTCATTGCCTGAACCTAGAAAAGGGTTTCCCTCTAGGATCAAGTTTTAAGCCCCAGACTTTAAAGTATATATACCCATGGTTTGGAACTCTCTGTCCACTTTCTCTGTGAAATACTACAATACACTGATGACCTTGCATTATATCTTCCTTCTGGGAACCTGGTTGTGGCCATCATCTCAAACCATCCGCATGACCAATCTGTTTGTACACATTTTCGTAATTGTAATTGATATCCGTGTCAAACGAGATGACAAAACTGTAGGCATGGGCCGTTTAGGATCAAATATCCCCAACAAAGTTTTGTGGTCTGTCACCATCGTAAATTTCCTTCCCATTAAATAGTTGTGGAACTTGAGTATGCCGAAAGAAATGGCAGTTGCTTCTTTATCAAGTTGGGAATATTGCGTCTATTACTTCTTTAGCCATTGCAATCTATGCAATGGCTCAAGAATAGTTGCTTTGTTAGGTACGAAAAAATATACAGTCCTAGAAAAGCTTGCAACTCTTGAGCATTTTAGGGGTCGTGTAAAATTTACCACCAGCAATAGTAGCGAAGACCTCACTAGCAGTAGCCTTATTCACCGTACTGAGGTAGTGTCCGCACAGTCGTATCTCTTCGTTAAATATCGGAACGACTGGAGTCGCCCACTCAGAATAAGGAACTGAACTAAGCACTCCTTCGTTGACCAGATGATCTATCTCCTTTTCTACTTTGTCTTTAATAGCAAAAGGCACGGGACGAGCCTTCAAAAATTAAGGGGTCGCATTCGATTTTAAGCGTATGGTTACGGGAGCCCCCCTGTACATTCCAAGTCCATCTTTGAAAACTTCACTGTGCCTATCTACCGTTTCATTAGTCAAAGTCATGTCAAGCTCTGATATTAATAATTATTAACATTCAAACAAATTCCTAATGCATCGAACCAATTACGTCCTAACATATTAGGTCCAGAACCCTTAGCTACAATCAGGTTTTATGTCTTTATAAAGTACACACACAATAACCTGACCCACCACTAAAACCGTTGACCTATTCCACGTACAGCAACGCGCGTAGGCGTTTGAACAGTCAACACCTTATTAAAAAATAGCTCTGTACTATTTTCATTATTTAATAGTTTAGATTGATAACCAATATTCAATGATATAGTGTACTTATGGACTAATCTGCAAGCCATTATTCTTTGATTGATTCGCTACCCAAGTCTCAATATGGCAACAGCCCAAGAAGTGTTTGAAAATCAAAGACGTGTGGAAGAAACACTAGTTTCAAAAATGGTGGAAATAGTAAAGGCATTGACAGCAGCTACTTCCCAAAGCAGGCCTAGCTATGATGGATTAGCGCAGGAGTTTAGGGAAATTTAAAGACATTGTCCTAACTAGAATGCAACTGTTAAGGGCCCAGGTGCAATCATTGTGTGTAAGAGTTGAAGAAATGGATTGCTACAATATTGTTTATTATTCTTCAAAACAGTGTTAACAAATACATATACAATTACAATATATCTAGTTTCTAATCTTATTCTAATAAACACAAATATGTTCAGACAATGGGTTCCAAACTAGGCGCAGCCTGTATCTTGGTAACGCTTAATAACCCATAAAGTGTTGAAAAAAAAAAAGACGTGTGGCACTCGGAGACTGCCGCGGTAAAGCTATTACATAGCATTTTTATCAACTTATGCAATTATAATTATTAATTTATTTTATTTATGCAGTATTTTTTTCCTTTGTTTTTTTTTCTTTGATATTAATTCAAGTTACACTTTTTGAGCGTGGTGACCGATAGTATAACATATTTTATTATTTTATTAAATAAATGAGAAGTAAATATTGTTCAAAATATTTTTATTATCTTACAATACATGTAGGTTAGCCAGGAATATTTATCATTGAAACTATAGCAAATGAATTTACTTACACACATATATACACCGTGTCCCAAAATTCAACGATAAGCCGGCATCGGTGGATGGACCTACTCATGACTACTCGGGAAAAAATAAAAAAAAAATTATAACTCTTTTTTTTTTAATTACAGAGACTTTTATAAAGTTGCGCCAACTTTTAATAAAACTTGCCATGGTAGTGTCCATACTTTTTTTTTTAACCCAGACTATAGAAAGTGCATAGAATGTTAAAATCTATGAAAATTATAAGAAAAAAAATTTTTTTTACTGATTTTTGTAAAATATATACAGACTTTCTGTAATTTTAAAGGATTGTGGTAGATAGCCGTCCTTCTTAGGTTGCTAATGCACGAAAAATATCAAAAATATGTCAAAAATTGTGGTCATGGTAGTTGAAAATAGCATAATGGGTATCGAATATCGATGAAATTTATAAAAGTCTCTGTAATTAATAAAAAAAAACAGTTATAATTTTTTTTTTATTTTTTTCCGAGGAGTCATGAGTAGGTCCATGCACCGATGCTGGCTTATCGTTGAATTTTGGGACACGGTGTATATATATACAAACATATTGAGAATCTAAATTGAGAATTTAAACTATACATGTGTGTGTGTGTGTGTGTATATATATAAAAGAGGGCTACTTTTAATATGGCTCATTTTAATATCAAAAATACTTTTTGAACTCTCTTTCAGTCTATACAAAGTTCCTCTATGATAGATATTCATATGTCAACTTTGGCAATTTGTTTGTAGTAGTTGACTTTTTTGTATGTTTATATTTGATACAAAATTTTATAAATTTATTATTAGCTGCGAAATGTTAAATAAAATTAAATAAATTATGAGCCCAGAATCAACGCCACTGATACGTCACCTACTGTATGAGTTCAAACAGCTACTTTGAAAATCTATACCGAAAAAACAGAGGGAGAAGATATTCTTCGTATCAAGAAATTCTGAAAATCTACCGACCGCGACCGGCGTGAAGAGCTCTTGCGCTAATTTTGGTTGTGTTTCAGTAGAAGAGGGCTACTAAGTTCAAGTAGTGTATTCTCTAAGTGCTATCTGCTCACTGAAAGTGATTCCTGCTACAGACTTGGTCTCCAGCAGTAATTTAGCACCTGTTTTGAGAAGAATGCTGTGACAACTTGGAGCGCGTAGTAATGTAATACGTTTTGTTAGGACGAACCACATAGCATTTAAAGTTTGCACATTACAACAAATCGGGAGTGCTGTGACTTTCGACCGTCTAAGCTTGAGTGTTGTTTTAAATCAATATTAATTTTAGAACCATAAAAGTGTTTATTCTATATGAGTCAGCATATGGTTCGATTATAATTTTGTGTCTGTTATTACATTACCAAAAATAAAGTCCCTTATTGTTGGTGTAGTTTTTTCTCTTTATTCATCTCCTTTCGAGTATTTTTAAGGAAATATGTGGCAAAAAGAGCATGGTTCTATACCATACCTAGGCCTACCCAGGCCCACTGCATTGAGTTCACCACCCAAGATGTTGTCTGTTATGCATGTGTCCCTAGGTTATTTCACTGGCTAACCTTTACTTCAATACGAAGCATAGCAATGTAGGTTAACGCTGTTGCATGGTTTTTAAATCTGTAGGCGAGATTGTGGTAATTATATTAACCTACTCATGAATGCTAGTTTTACCATATCTGTAACCTTAGAGAAAAGTAATCCTGCCAGACGCCAACTCTTCTTGGGAATACTTTCATCTGTAGTATACATGCTACGTTATAGTGAAGTATTGCCTTGTCAGCGTATCAATTTCTCCTTGTCTCATTCCCACGATAACTAGCGATCGTCTTCCTTATCGAAGCATTGAATAATTATGTGCTCGTTGCAGTTTGGAGTACCTACCATACAAAAAAATAGTGCAAGATATAAGGGAGACCGACCCGTGGTACAACTGCGATGTCCAACTGGTTGTACTACGGAAAAAAAAGTTACCCATGGTTCAACTCTTTTTTTATATATTTATTATTATGATCCATGGTACAACTGTCCAACTGGTTGGACTAAGGGGAAATGAATTTATCTATGGACTAGTTATTGATTTATCTAGTGTAGGATAGTGAAGATTGCTCTGCAATCATTTTGAATGTCATAAACTCCACCACTGAACACATGGTATATCTCGACAGGACATATTTATCACTGCACGTAAGCACTTCGGGATTGATCGATGTTGGACTCGTGATGGAGCCATAATGGTTGTGCTACCGAACAACAATCGTAAGCGGATAGTGGCTATGGAGGACCTTAGTCAGTTGATGATGATTTATCCTTCAAAGAACGCCAGTGAAGGATTGGAGCCGGTAAATATTTCACCACGGTCTCCTTCTGGGCCCGATTTAGCTCCAAAAGTCTTAACTGAACATCGTACAACACTGAGAAATGCAACATCTAGGAAATCATACAAGTACATGTTTGTTTACAACACATATCATTCTCAGTCTGCGAGCCGTGCATGAAGTTACACTTTGAATACCATCCCTAACCACCCACATTTATATTAATTGCTTGAATGTGCACCTTGCGCCCCTGGTTATCGTTACATAGCTAGATCAATAGAACTTCGACGAGGTGTTGATGGTGGTGTCGGATTCACTTTCATCAAGCGTGGAGCTCACGCTTACAATAAATGGCAAAAAAATTGCTATAAGTACTGCCTATCGAGCCCAGTGGGTAAACGTGGACCTATTTCTGGATACACTGACTGATTCAATTAACTCTGTTGCATGCTGTGATAATACTGTACTTTTAGGCGATTTCAATATTAACATGCTTGACATGAATGACAGTATGACTAAAAGACTTGTTACAACTAGGGCTTGCAATCCGAATTATACAGATATCCGCCAATTTTGAAATCCGGATAGTGACGACCTAATTATCCGGATAATACGGATAATTACATAAGTCAAAAAAAACTTGTAAAAACGGAATTTACTCATAAAAACGACAATTTATATGCACTTCTTAGGCGTATTTTATAGGAATAACACATTGTAACACCGTTTTAGTTGTAAGCCGTTTATAAGTCTTCTATGAATTTGGGGGTTAATGTATATTATTATTAGAATCAAGTTTGTAATTTTTATTTGTTTTTGTTTGTTATTACCAATTAATGATTACGTTATTACTATCACGACTATGATAGTAATAACGTAATCATAAAATGGTAATAACAAACGTTACGTTTTAAAAGAAAAATTAACCACCTAATGACCTACATATCTAGTAAGTGATTCATATTTTAAGGATACCTAAAGGATTTAATGACTTAAAACATTACTAAAATTAATTTGATAACTATTATTTTGGTTTGTGTTGGTTTTTATAACCGTCTTCAAAGAATTTCTCTTCGGTACGCATTTTTCTAAAAATAATGTACTAATAGAGCCCATTTTTTTACTGTCTCATATTTACTTCAACTACTTTGGTACAGTGCCAGTTTTATCAAAATCTATGCAGAAGGTTTCATTTAAGATATACATATATACGTGTAAGTGTGATAGCCTGGCGTATTGGAAAAAGCTACGGGTCTGATCTCGAAGTGAATCAATCCTTCTCCTCCAAAATCTTCTGAAAATCTAGAACAAATTCTAATGCATGCATGTAAGAAAACTGGTGACTTATTTTATTACAAACTGTAAAATAACTTGTCCATACCACGAACACAATATTAACATCCATACAATATAACCACTAGAAAAATTACTGATGAACAATTATATACAATAACATCTAGTAATACATATGGTAAACGAACAACACGCTATTTAATTCCTCGTCTGTTAAATGATATCGATGTAAGTTACAAAAACAGTATTGCGAGGAACAATATTAAGGATAAACTAAAATCACACCTTTTGAACAGCCTGTAGATAACACACTGGATAGTAGAAAAACAAGTTTTGTTATCGGCTCGAGTCGTCTTTTACTGCTCGGCGAAATAAAACCAGTATAGTTGTAACTTTTCCGCGTTAGCGTTTATGTTGCGACTTATGTGTGATCATAGTTCACATGTTATTGTTATGAATTTTGCGTAATGTTATGTTATTTGTCAACAACTCGACTTTTGTACGCATACCGGACAAATCTCTGTGATTTTTGGTATGCTTATTTTTGTTTCGTTTTTGTAAATGATTTAAATAAATAAATAAAAAAAATAACGAGTCGGTACCTGGACTTTGAGAAGTTATTCCACACTTTTCAGTACCTAGTCATTAAAAGACGGTTCTGTGTACTACCATTTATTCTTCGTAATTGTTTCATCAAATCCGGATAGTAAAGTAAACTATTATCTGTACTATCCGGATACCAAAATATGACGGATAATGCAAGCCCTAGTTACAACCTTATCTTGCGTAAACTTATCACAAATAGTTACCTCTCCAACACACTTTACAGACCACAGTCAGACGCTAATTGATCTTGTGTGTACAGATTTGCACCATAAAAGTGTTTCTGTTGAACCAGCAGTATCATTAAACGGACATTCATTCGTGGTTTGCGAATTTAATATTTAAAAAAGAAAAAAAACGCGTGCGCTTACCCTGCTGTATAGGCCATTTAAAGATATCTGCCCAAAAAAAATTTACATGGACGTAATTTCAATTTAATGGGGTTTCATTTCAAATCTCAACGACGTACACGAAATGGTTCGTGTATTTATCAGTAGCGTAACAAATTTGTTCGAAATCCACGCTCCTTTAAATATGTTAACTATAAAAGAACGAAGTTACCCTTGGATAACAGACCATATCAAATTGATGATGCATCTGAGGGATACTCTGGCGGCCCATGGACAAACTAAATCAGATTCCAAATAACAGCACTACAAGTCTCAAGGGATTGGTAAAGAAGACGATATTTTACGAAAAGTCAGCATATTATAAGTACAATATTAATAAAAAAATTAATGAACCAAAAAGCTATGGCAAATATCAAATCAACCTTACATACCATACAATATTGACTCAGAACTTCCTTCTTGTTTTATTAACGTAGATGCTATAAATAAACACTTTCTTAATGGACCCTGTGAGACTGAAGTTACCTTATCACATCTCACCTACTTTGAATTTCATCGATTTTCCTTTAACCACACATTCAGTATTAAAACCACAAACTCAAATAATATATACAAAATCATTAAACATCTGAAATCAAATGCTGAAGGTATCGACAAAATTTAGAAGTACAACCTCAGCGTTGCTTGATGTGACAAATAATAAGTATGTGCATGGTATTGGTTTTATTGGTTTTTTCCCGGACTTTTTGACTCAATCAATATTGCTCTACTCCTATCCAAACTTAGCTACTATGGATTCGATCCTGCGGCACTTGAGTGGTTTATTAGTTACCTCAGTAATCGATACCAATATGTTGAGCTATGTCAAACTACAAGTGTTTCACATACTTCATGCCTAGAGGAAGTTACAAGAGGTGTTCCTCAAGTTTCTATTTTAGGCCCTATTTTGTTTATTCTCTAAACTGTTGATATTATAAAACAAATTAAAAACTGTTTAATTATCACATGTATGCGGATGACTTACAAATATAAATACATTTCCTCCCGGAGAAACTAAATCATGCTATAAACAAAATTAACTTTTCTATCAGACACACCACAAGATATGAAATTATAAAAACATTTAAACATAAAGAGTACCGAAGACTTGTGGGGTATGTCACTTAAAGTGGTAGAGTGTAATTTGCATTATTGCAGCATATTTAGAAACAGTATTCAATCTTTGTGTCGATAGAGGAAACTTCCCCTACTTAATGAAACAAAGTAAAATCACTCCAATTTTAAAGTCGGGGTCTACATCTGATCCTTGCAATTATAGACCTATTTCCATCTTACCTGTTCTGAGTAAAGTATTCGAAAAAATTATGCTCAAACAACTTCTATCCCATTTTAATGAGCATAGTTTATTGAATGAGAATCAGATTGGTTTCACAAAGAGCTAACCCACAACGGATGCAGGTGTACAATTGATGTCGGATATACTGGGAGTATGGGAGAGTTCACATGATGCTATTGGCGTATTTTGTGATCTTTCCAAGGCATTCGACTGTGTAGAGCACTGCACTCTGATTTGTAAACTTTCACACTATGGTATTCGTGGAAAACCTCTGAATCTTATAGAGTCATATCTGTCAGACAGGCTACAGTAGGTTGGAATAAATGGCAATACTTCTTCCGGGTCATTGGTAAAAATGGGAGTACCACAGGGATACATTTTGGGACCTTTTCTGTTTCTAACATATAATAATGATCTGCCTTGCATGGTCAAAGATTTCTGCGATATTGTTTTATTTGCAGATGATACCTCTCTGATTTTTAAAGTAGTTAGGAAAGACAGTGAACTAACTCATTTAAATAATGTATTATCTATGATCTTTAAATGGTTCGCCGCTAATAATCTTCTATTAAATTCAAAAGAGACGAAATGTTTAAAGTTTTCTTTACCAGATGTTCCTTATGTTGAACCAAACATTAAGCTTGGCCCAGATAAACTCCCTATTGACAATGTGACAGTCTTCCTGGGAACCAAAAGGGATTCAACTTTACAGTGGGATCCATACATACATAATCTCTCCGGAAGACTTAGTTCTGCTGCATATGCAGTTCTTAGGATAAGACAGTTAACAGACGTAGCTACTGCTAGTTTATTTCGCGTACTTCCACAGTATTATGTCGTATGGTGTATTGCTGTGGGGAACTGCTGCTGAGACAGAGACTTTCTTTATCCTACAAGAGTGTGCAATTCGAGCCATATATAAAATGGATCCTAGAGAATCTCTGAGGGATCTTTTTAAAGAAATTGATATTTTAACTTTACCAAGTCTGTATATGTTTGAAAATATTATGTATGTTCGTAAAAATCTGTGTAAATTTAAATTAAACAGTGACAATTACGATTACAATATTAGGAATAAAGAAAAAATAGCGTTGCCAGGTTTTAGATTAGCAAAGACAAATAAAAGGTCCTTCTTAGGTTATCGTGTACGGTTTTATAATAAAGTTCCTAAACATATTACAACGCTCACAGAAGGGAAATTCAAGTTGCACGTGAAAAACATATTGATAATGAATAGATTCAGGCGTTAGTTTGCGGAAATCCATATATAATAATAACAAATATTTTCAAAATATTTTAAGACTAGCAGCCCGCCCCGGCTTCACACGGGTATTAAAAAAATAATTTTTACACAAACACATAAACCCTTCTATTTGAGTCAGGTTACTAAGAAAAGAAAATAATAATGAATGTTTATTATAATATTTTTATGAACTTTTATTTATATTTGTTTTTTGTTCTAATGTTTTTTATCGCGCAAAATCATTACCATCTTTTTGCGCAGTTGGATAAAAACTATCCAATGTCCTTCCCCGTGTCTCAAACTATTTCCACACAAAATTTCATCCTATTCGGTCGAGTAGATCGGTTATCGCGCAAAACCATTAACCTCTTTTTGCGCAGTTGGAGAATAACTATCCTATGTCCTTCCTCGTGTCTCAAACTATTTACATACAAAATTTAATCCTAATCGGTTGAGTAGATAGGTTATCGCGCAAAATAATTAACCTTTTTTTGCGCAGTTGGATAAAAACTATCCTATGACCATCCCCGTGTCTCAAACTATTTCCACACCAAATTTCATCCTAATCGGTCCAGTAGTTTCAGAGCCTATTCAATGCAAACAAACAATCAAATCTTTCCTCTTTATTATATTAGTTTAGAAAACATCAAATTAATATTTAAATAAACACTTTTAAAATATTAAAATATATCTAGTAAATAGTAAAATGTATAAGTAGTATAGTTTCTAGATATATTTTTATATTTTAAAAGTGTTTTGTAAAAATATGAATTTGATGTTTTCTTAAAATATTTGTCATTATTAAATATGGATTTCCGCAAAGCCTGAATCTATTCATTATCTTAAGTCAGCAAGAATAGCTGAGCAGGCGAAATTGTACATAAAATTGAATAAACTCCATCGGTTAGCTGCCCTAAATGTCTGGTTCAATCAGCAATGTAAACAGTTAGGTGTCATTCCAAAGTACATTAATTTACGTACCAATACTCACACTCAGGCCAGTAATATTGCGTTAAATAAAGCTAAACAGATTTGGTTAAACGAAGAATGTAGACATTGGTTTTCAGTTAGGGACAACCCTCAAACTTCACCTGAAGGTCCTATATTCCGAGCTTAGTTTCAGTTTACATAATGTTGAGTTCGATATTTTAGATAGTAAAGCTAGGGATTTAGCTTCTAAAGTGACACATGAAAAATTATTATCGCAATCTAGGAAGTTAGAAAGATTATCACGTAATTTATATTCGTTGGATATTTATTTTTTTCGTGTCGGGCCACGCGCAATGTAGGGTACCGTTATCATAATATAGAATAATTCTATTGTTCTTTTTCTTTTTATCTCTCTACCTATAACTTTCTAAGCAATTTGTTCTATTGTTTATAAATTGTGATTGCTTGCACGTGTAGACTGTTGTTGACCGAGACTATTAAGTAGGAATCATGGATTATCTATACGTTTCTTAGTTGCTCACAAACTTTTTTCTTCTCTCCATTTAACGACACCTCTCTATAACGCCATGAAATGCACAGTCCCTTGAGTTTACATCATATATATATATATCTATATCTATATATAGTGTAAACAATATAAATATATATTCAAGAACCAATAAACAGAGTCACAATATTTTCCTAATGAAAAAATATTCTTATTTATAATAATAATTATGAGACGGCGAGGATGAGGTCTAAAAAGTACCTTATACCGAAGCTAATCGATCAACTCTGTACCCTCTAACCTGTTATGACTTATGATATAGGTCATAAAGAAGCATAATGTCTAATTATTGCCTCCTAGAGTTTAATTGCAATAATTTATATTTGTTTAGCAGTTCTTATAATGGTTTAATATTATGCAATAAATATGTTAATTCGTTGTTGAAGTTACAAGAGGACCTTATGACAAAATTAAATATTTTTAAACCACGTGCTATTATTATATTTTGAATATATACATTAACGATTAATTTACTACCTAATATTATTCCTTAATCCTTTATGACTTGAACTTCATCAATGTTAGAATCCCATAACACTTATGTAAAATTACACATTACAAATCACATACCCTTCACATGCACGTATACTCAAACATACAGAAACACGCACCGACACATACACCTTTCAAATTCCTCACAAACATTCACTTAAACTCGTACACCAATACTACACCACAGAACAATGACTACACGTAAATATTAAAAATATCAATGTATTGGTTCAATTTTGAATTGTTACTAATTAGTATATATAAAAGAAAAAATATAGATGTGTTACAGATTCTCTAAAGCCAGGAAGGACCTGGCTTTTGAGATACAGGCCACCAGCCTAGTTTTAGAGTCATAGACTCATCATAAATGTATCACAATAAGGAGGAATAAAATAAATTTCTATTTGTATAAAATTATTTGTTTTTGTCTTAAGATTAAAATTATTTTTAATAAAATACACTAAAAATCTGCCCAGATCCTTTTGAAATTTTAAGTGGTCTTGATAAGTATTTATAGAACGATACATTTTCAGGTCATCGGCATGTAATAGCAATTTAAAATATAAATAAACTTAAAATATGTTTTAATATCATTTGATGATAAAAAGTAACGGGCCTAATATTGACCCTTGGGGGACCCCAGAACTAATTGGAACCACATCTGATTCAAATCCAAAGCTTTCTGGCAATGTTTCGTGATATATGGTTTGAACCAGCGCCATAAATTACCTTAAATAGCGTTATAAGCTCTTTTGTCTAGTGAAATCCTGTGATCCATTCTATGAACCACTCTTGAAAATCAGTTAACACACTGTTTGTTATTGTCTACGTTATAAATATTTCAGTAAAGCTTCGATAAGGTGGGCAAAATTGAGATTGGGCGATAGTTTGCTACAACATTAAATAATAATAATAATAATATATAATAATAATAATTTTTATTTATTTTCTCAAGCCATACACGGATAAACTTAAAATAACATAACATTACATCTAATAAACAATAATGGCTGTAAAAATGTTATATGACAATGGAAACTGTTGTTTCCGAAACTAAACTATAAATTAGTCCGTATTTTCGGATAAGCAACAAGATTCCTCCATTACAAATGCTACATTACAGCGTTTGAGCTATGAAAGCATGATTAGTTCTATAGAATAAACAGTATTTAGTGATAACAAAGTAATAATAATAAAACAGAAAATTAGATGTACCTAATAACAACGATAGGTACCCATAATATTAGTGATAAGTATAATAATTGTAGGCAAGGTATATTTTTATATAAAAAAAAACATATTTTAACTTCTATTTGACAGGGACACAAAGCAAATAGTCGCAAATCCAGTTAGTAAAATTAATTAAGTTAATATAATAATAATAATTATATGAGTAAGTGCCCGTACATTAGATGGTGAAACAAGACATATCTCGTGGGCACGTGTTGATATCAAAATACTCCTATATAAGACAGTTTATATAGAAGTAATTGTTGCAAATTTTTATTGAAATGTGTGTTTATGTGAAAATTAGAGTATGTAAAATCATGAAAAAAAAAAAAAAGGTTATAGAGTAAAGAAGTTCATATAAGCTAATTATACCACGCTTTGTAGTAATTCTTCTGTTTGGTGATAGTTTAACTCTAAGAGCCAGTTTTTAACCTTCTTATTGCATTCAAACTTATTTGATGAGTAAATGTCAGCTTTTTTGTTTGTAATATTATAGAGACGTGAACTTAAGACGCGATATTGGTGACCAAGCAAAGCTATCCTTTTTATAACTACGGGACATATTCTATCTCTCCATCTTCGTTTCTTCATAATGTTATGATTCATACCCACAGAAGAATGTTTACGTAAAACAGTACGATGAATATAGAGTTGCCTAGCTGTAAGAACTCTTGCATCAGCATACAGTTGCGTTGTTGGAAATCGGAAAGGCTTCTGAAACATCACTTTCAGAACTGCACGTTGGGCTATTTCCAACGGAAGTAATGTGGTCTTGTGAGTACCACCCCAAATCGTAATACAGTAAGATATAATTGATTCACACAATGAGCTATACACCAATTTTAATACATTAGCATCAGCTGTGTGTCGAATCAATTTAAAAATATATATCAAACGCCTAACTCTTGGTACCAATTGTTCAACTTGAGCATTCCAATGCAGCGATTCATCTATTACAACACCTAAGTACTTTACTGAAGTAGCTTTGACGAGTGCTGGGCAAGAGCAATTTATATGAAAAGATGATGTTTGAGCTTGACAAGAATGGGCTTTAATGGTATAGGTAATGGAAGGTTTCGAAATATAGTTGGTATAGAAAGTGATATAGTGAGTTTTAATAACGTTTAAAGTTAGAAGATTATGGTTAAGCCAGGACATTACTGTAGATAGCGCATATTCAGCTCGAATTTTGCAATCTTGCCAGTTATCAGCGTCAATCAGTAAAGCTGTATCGTCAGCATAGGTGATAATACTGCAATGGGGTATCTGAAGTTCACATAGGTCATTCAGGTATAAAATGAAGAGGGTTGGTCCGATTATTGAGCCTTGGGGAATACCGAAACATGTATATTCTTCATCGCTGATCGTATTTTCTATCTTCACTATTTGTGTACGTCCATAAAGATAGTCCCTGAATAAGCTAAGTGCACTCCCACGAATACCCAGTCTTTCCATCTTTTCCAACAGCATGGGGATAGAGACAGTGTCAAAAGCTTTCGAAAGGTCCAAGAAGATACCTAAACATTTATCTTTTTCGTCTAGTTTATTACCAATAATGTTTGTCAAATATGAAATAGCATCTTCCGTAGATCTATTCTTTCTGAAACCAAATTGATTTGCAGATAAAATGTTTTGTGACTCTAGACTAGATATTTAATCAATCTGTTATTTAAATTTTTTTCCAAGATTTTGGAGATGGAGGTTAATATAGATATGGGTCTGTAATTGTTTACACTGTCTCTATCCCCGCTTTTATAAATTGGGTGGATAATGGCTTTCTTAAAGCCACGCGGGAATACACCCGTCCTTATGGAAAGGTTACAGATATGTGCTATTGGAGAGACCAAAGCCGATTGACATGCTTTTATAATGCGTGTTGGTACCCCATCCCAACCAACAGCACAGGTAAGCTTTAAGGCTTGAATGATGCAGCCAACTTCATACTCATCAGTCTCTAGAAGTACAAACGAGTTGCATTGAGGGTAAGCCACCGTGGGAAACCTTGTATTAGGATTTAATTGTACTGATTGAATATGGTGTGCCAGGTTATGGCCAATGTTTGCAAAAAAATTATTTACTGCGTTAACAGATTGTTTAGGGGTAGATGCTATTTTTAGTAGTTCAATGGGTGATGTAGATTTTTTATGCATGTTTGTGATAGCTTTTACTGTATTCCATGTAGCTTTGGTATTATTTTTAGCTTTAAGAAATTCGTTTTTCTCATACTCTCTTTTAAGTTTTCGAAGTAAACGATTGCAAAAATTGCGATATCTTTTATAAGTCGTAAGTAAAATATCATTACTGGGTGTTTTCCTTGATTTTAAGTGTAAGCGGTCTCTATGTCGTATACAGCGAAGTAAACCTGGAGTTATCCATGGCTTTATTGTACGTTTCTTTCTAGATAACTTAACTTCTCGGCTGTGTCGAGTAATAATACTGCAAAGCTGGAAAATCAAAAGATCAGCTGCCGAGCTAGCATCAGATAGCTTAAGAATTTCAGAAAAGTCCGAGATGTTTATTTCTGCTATGATAGCAGCATAGTCGATGATCTGAGTTGTCGTTTTAGGGTTTTGGATTTCTGTTTTGTAATTGATAGCAAATATTATCGGATGGTGATCAGTTATAAACGAGTCAACTACCATAGTAACTGAGGGACGATTTGATTTTAATAAACAATGATCCAGACAGTTTATTTCTCTAGTTGGATACGTGTGTGCTGGAAGAAACCCATGAGAAGCCGTTAAAATGAGGTAATCATTACATTTGGGATCTTTACTATTTTGTGTAATGTTAATATTTATATCGCCAAGTAGAATAATGTTTTGAATGTTTTTTAGACTTGTCAGAACTATATCCAGGCTATTTAAAAAAATAGAAATGTTATCTTCTGAAGGCGACCGATAAATGGATACGAGTGCCAAATCACTACTTACTTCGCAAACTAAGCAGTTGGCATCCCTAAACGCGGGTTCATTTACAGTACATTGGATACCTTTTCTTACATATAGTACGACTCCATCATTCTGAGAGTATATGTTTTTGGTGCTATAGGAAATGTATCCAGCTATGTTGGGAATAGCTACAACACTTTTAAGCCAACACTCAGTGAGAATTATGTAATCACATTGAAACTTTATAATTTCAAGAAGAGCCACAAATTCAGCAATATTTTTATTTATACTTCTTATATTTAAGTGTATGAATTTAGTTGGTACTTTAAGAGACTGCATCAAAAATCTACATTGATCAGGTGCACATTTATAGGAAGCAGATACGCTCAGGGAGTCTATATCGGACATTATATTTTCTATAATATTGGTAGCCATTTATAACATAATAAAGTTAAATAACACAAATCAGTGACTTGAATCATGCACATGAAGGTAGTGACATAACGTTTCAAAATTATTTTTAGAACAAATCCAAAAATTCCATATAGTATTGTGTATTCCATGTAAATTGCTTGTATAATTCCTTTAGATGAGTTTGGCGATACCAAGTCGTGTTCTAAGTGAAACGCGAAATAGGGTATAACGTATTCTGTGATTAATGTAATTAAGTCCGTTTGAATAATGAGAGATTTTTTACTATGTGCGAATTTTACTTTATTTCTTGCGTATAATATATACAGCGATAAAAGTTGAATTTGTTTGTCAAAAAGTCTGTATTTGTGCCAAGTGTTAGAATGTACAAGTTGTGTATTATAGTATATTAAAAAGCTAAAAGTAAAAGTAAAAGCCCTTGTTACGAGTGCCCTAATTAACAGTTGCTGATAAGGCAAAGCATGGCATCAAATAATCCTTATGTTGAATATATGGTGGACTGGAAAACAAATGGTGTCAGCGGTGTATTTAAGAACTTGTCACCTGCCTACCTAAGGTTGGTAGTAGGGAGCATAAAAGAAAGAAGAGAAGAAAATTTAGTATAAGTATATTAGAGAGAAGGGTCGTGGATCACAGACAGGTTTGGCAATTTGACAAGCTTCCTTGTTTAAGGACTTATCTCCGGTCCGCTAGTATTCGAGTCGATGCTCAGCAGCAGGTCTGCCGTGCAGTGGCTCAGCTCCACACCGCCGCACCGGTAGAAAGTCCCAGCTAGTCGCTGTAGAGACGAATGGCCGCGGTCGGTGCTGGAGGTCTGAGGACGGCCGGAGTTCGGAAGGTCAGGTATAAGGTTCTGGAAAGCCGTATACTCGAATGCCGTATACTGGCAGCCGTGTACTGGAATGCGTATACTCGTAGCCGTGTACTGGAACCCCAGATTTGGGGGTTTTTAGTAGATTAGAGTCAAGTTCAATGAAGATTTTAGTTATCAATATTCAACGTATTAATTTGAAATTGAGTTTATGAAGTTGCACGTTGAGTGGCTGGTGGCAAAGTGAGCCAATTATCTTTGAGGAAAGACATCCGAGGTTTGCTGGAAGTCTCATGTCCGATTTATGGCCTTATATGATAAGGTACACAAGCCTCAAAGCCGAAAAAGTCAAAGTCAAAATCATTTATTCAATTTAGGCGTCTACGACGCTCTTATGAAGGTCAATTACAAATTTTAGTATTGAAATATTCTACATTGTACTGCCACGTTCAGCAAATAAATTGTATAGAGCCACTGCGAGAAGAGCGGGCAAGAAACTCGGGGCCATTCTTTTAAACATCTTTTAACAATGTGTACGTACTTACTATATAATAGAGTTATTACAATATTTGTTTAAATTATGTAGGTGACAGGCAATAGCTTGGCGGAGGCGGAATTGTCCAGGCATTTTTGTCGTTTATGTAATCAGAAACTGTGTAGTAGGATTTTTTAATTAATATGTTTTTCACATGCAACTTGAATTTCCCTTCTGTGAGCGTTGTAATATCTTCGGGAACTTTATTATAAAACCGCACACAATTACCTAAGAAGGACCTTTTATTTGTCTTTGCTAATCTAAAACCTGGCACCGCTATTTTATCTTTATTCCTAGTATTGTAATCGTGATTGTCACTGTTTAATTTAAATTTACTCAAATTTTTACGAACATACATAATATTTTCAAATATTAGGTCCTTACATATGAAATTGGCGTTTTTCGTACTGGCCACTTTAATCACGAATTTCTCCTCTTTGGTAAGGAATTCCAAATTCAAATTTGTACAGCTATAGACTCATGTATTTGTGCTTCGATGATCGTCATTCATTTGTTTTTTTTCTTCTGTTTTTTTCTGTTTGCGTCACTCATTTTACAAAATGGAAAACCTTAAATATCGCATTATTTACGAGTACGAGTTCCGCCGTGGCACTAGTGCTGCGGAAACAACTCGAAGGGTGAATGATGTGTATGGCGGTCGTGTTGCAAAAGAAAACACAGTTCGTTTTTGGTTCCAACGTTTTCGTTCTGGAAATTTCGACCTGCAGAACAAGCCCCGTGGACGGCCTGAGACTCAAGTTGATAATGAAGAGTTGAAGGCTATTGTGGAAGCGGATCCATCGCAAACCACGTCCGAGTTAGCTGCAGGATGAGATGTTAGTGATAAAACTGTTTTAATTCACTTGAAGCAAATTGGGAAGATTAAAAAGCTTGAAAGGTGGGTGCCTCACGAATTGACTGAAACAAACCGGCAAACGCGCGTCGACTGCTGCGTTACATTACTAAACCGGCACAATAATGAAGGTATTTTAAACCGAATCATTACCTGTGATGAAAAATGGGTTCTTTACGATAATCGGAAGCGCTCAGCGCAATGGTTAGATCCTGGCCAGCCAGCCAAATCCTGCCCCAAGCGAAAATTAACCCCAAAAAAGTTACTTGTAAGCGTTTGGTGGACTAGTGCCGGTATTGTTCATTACAGTTTTTTCAAATCTGGCCAGACTATTACGGCTGATGTCTATTGTCAGGAATTGCAAACCATGATGGAAAAGCTAGCGGCTAAACAACCTAGGCTGGTCAATCGCTCCACGCCACTGCTGCTTCACGACAACGCTAGACCACACACTGCGCTACAGACGGCTACTAAATTAGAAGAGCTTCAATTGGAAAGTCTAAGACATCCTCCGTACTCCCCGGACCTTGCTCCAACAGATTACCATTTTTTTCGAAATTTGGATAACTTCTTGCAAGGGAAAAAATTCAACTCCGATGGGGCAGTCCAAATCGCCTTCAAAGATTTTATTGATTCCCGTCCGACTGGTTTTTTTAGTAAAGGGATCAATGAACTACCTATGAGATGGCAAAAGTGCATAGAAAATAATGGTTCATACTTTGATTAATTAAATATATTATATTAAAAAATATTCGACTTTTTGTTCCTCCCATACAAAACGCCAATTTCATATGTAAGGACCTAATATATACAGTCTTGGTAAAGTTAAAACATCAATTTCTTTAAAAAGATCCCTGATTTTATATATGGCTCGAACTGCACGCTTTTGTATGATAAAGATTGTCTCTATCTCAGCAGCAGTTCCCCACAGCAATACACCATACGACATAATACTGTAGAAGTACGCGAAATAAACTAGGCGAGCAGTAGCTACGTCTGTTAACTGTCTTATCCTAAGAACTGCATATGCAGCAGAACTAAGTCTTCCGGAGAGATCATGTATATGTGGATCCCATTGTAAAGTGGAATCCATTTTGATTCCCAGGAAGACTGTCGCTTTGTCAATTAGGGGGTTTATCTGGGCCAAGCTTTATGTTTGGTTCAACATAAGGAACATTTGGTAAAGAAAACTTTAAACATTTCGTCTTTTTTTAATTTAGGAGAAGATTATTAGCGGCGAACCATTTACAAATCTTAGATAATACATTATTTACATGCGTCAGTTCACTGTCTTTCCTATCTACTTTAAAAATCAGAGAGGTATCATCTGCGAATAACAAAATTCTGTAACCCCCTCCCATCAATGGGGAATATTCTGCCCTCTCTCCCCCTCCCCATTGCACAAAATATATACATATATACCATACCTTAAGTCCTTCTAATGTATGTGGATAAACATTTTTTTATTTATTATTATTTAAAAAAAATAGTTTCCGTAATCCCTCACCCCTCTGGGGAGATACAACAACCCCCCTCTCTCTTCTCCACCCCTTCTTATAGTACATAACTATCTATACCGATTCTAGTCCTTCCAGTACTTCATCTTAGTAACTTTAAAGGATTTATTCTAAGGATTTTGTATTTGGTGCAAAATTATATAATACCCAAGTTCAACGACTATTACTGCTAAAGTAACAAAGTTATCTTAACCGCTATAATTTTCCTTGAAAGTTCATGAATTGCACTATCATCATGAATTTTTTCAGACTTTTCAAGCCAGCAGTTTAGGTTTTAGAGGTGGGGGGGACGCCCTACTGGAACAAAACTTTGCACTTTAAAGTTGAATATTTCGTAAATGGAGCAATAAATCGAAAAATAGTATGAGCAACCCTTCAGTCATTTTAAAAGACCTATTCAATGATGCCCCACACGATGGGATAGACGACGAAAAAAAAATTCATACCCACAACACTTGTATGGGAGCTACCCCAAAAAAAAATATTTTTCAAAATTTTATTTTACCACTTTGTCGGCGAGGTAAGTTAACATACTCGTACAAAATTGCAGCTTTCTAGTACAAACGGTCTCTTAGCAAAACCTCGGACAGACGGACAGACAGACGGACATGACGAAACTATAAGGGTTCCTTGTAGGTACTACGGAACCCTAAAAACGCCATCACGCCATGATTAGATAAAAAAAAAAAAGAGCCGTGTTGTAGTATGTGACTCTGATATTACTGACCACGATACAGTCCTGATATGTATAGATAATGCTATCTCGAAGAATCCCCCGCCGGCCGTCAAGAGTTATAACTAAAACTAATTATCTTGATGTTACGACTTACCTTGAGTGTTTTAATTGGTATAGTTTTTATGAAAAAACTGATGTGACTGTTGCTACTAAAAATTTGATAGACAAGGTTTCCCTCGCTGTGAAGATAAATACCACGCATAAGAAACTTAGCAGCTCTGAAGAAAGTCCGTCGTGAATCGGTATATATTATACCACAATTTATAACTTCATTTGTTAACAAACTGGTGCTCAGAATCACAGCATCATTATTCGCGTAGTAATGTACGGATTATATTGTACATGCATGGCATAGCCTGTACTGTTTCAGCTGGATTGTCCTCTGCACACACTGCTCACTCCTCTATTAAGGGGGGTTTGCCATAATTCACACGGGGCAGCCCGGCACCCTACGAAGCCCGTTGGCTAAACCTAATCTATACTTATAATAAAACTGTAACAGGTCCAATTCTGTACATTGAAGATATTTTGCAAAAAAAAATTTAGAGCACTCTGTAGCTGATACTGATGCCAAAACTGTATTATTTTTTATTTTTGTCTGTCTTTCTGTCTGTCTGTCTGTATCCCGGCCACGCATCACTCCAAAACTACTGAATGGAATTCAATGAAACTTAACACGATTTGAGTTCATACCACGAAGAACGTTATTGTCTACTTTTTATCCCAAAATTCGGCACAGTTCCCTCGGGAAAAGGGATGAAAGTCAAAATGTACACTTAGTTGTAATTTATTACGCGTAGTCCGATTTCAATTATTCTTTTTTGTTAGAATAGTGATGAGTGAGCTCGGAACCCCATGGGCAGCCCGGCACCCCACGGGCAGCCCAGCACCCCATGGGCTACTGAATGGAATTAAATGAAACTTAACACGATTTGAGTTCATACCACGAAGAACGTTATTGTATACTTTTTATCCCGAAATTCAGCACGGTTCCCTCGGGAAAGGGGATGAATGTCAAAATGTTTCTTAGTTGTAATTTATGAACGAGTAGTCCGATTTCAATTATTCTTTTTTTGTTAGAATAGTGACGAGTAAGCTCGGAACCCCATGGGCAGCTCAGCACCCCCGGGGCACCCCAAGGGCAGCCCGGCACCCCACGGGCATTCCTGCACCCCATGGGCATTTCGGAATCCCATGGGCATCCCGGCACCCCACCGGCAGCTTGGCACCCCACGGGCAGCCTGGCACCCCACAGGCAGCCCAGCACCCCATGGGCAGCTCGGCACCCCACGGGCATCTCGGCATCCTTATTTAGATTTGCCAGCTTGCTAAGATAAAACTCTAAAATCTGGAACATTCGCCACAATAATTTTTTTTAACTATCTATCTTTTGCCGGATACATTTTAGAGCCTGCACAATGGAAGTGTACAATCTAATTTTTTTTTGTTTTTAATTATTTTTTTTTATGCCTGATAGGTTAGCCTTTGACCACTATCTCACCTGATGGTAAGTGATGATGTGCTCGAAGATGTTGTTCAGGCTAACCTAGAGGTACTGGCTCTCAAGGACAGCTGCCGGAACACACCGTTAGGTGCTTGGCGACAGATTTTCCACTTGAAGGTGGTAGCTAGCCAGGCGGGCATTCGCAAAATGCCCTACCACCATGCTATAACGACTGCCATCCTAAGACAACAACCGGGACCGACGGCTTAACGTGCCCTCCGAAGCACGGAAACGCTCAGTAGTAATGTCACTAGCGGCCACCCATCCAACTCATGACCGCGCGCGACGTTGCTTAACTTTGCTGATCGGTTGAGAACAGCTAAGTAAACTTCGCTACGAGCGCTTCGTTGTTCTACCGCCAAACAAGGAGAACCTCGGCAAAAAGATACCGTTTTATAATAGAAATTCCAAAGAAACGCACCAAGTACCTACTTTGCTTCAACATTTATTGTGCAAACCGCGAAGGAACTCTCTGAGTTACTTAACTACTGTCTTCTGGAAAAACCAGCTGGGAGTTATCAAAACCAAAGTAAAAAGCTCCTTTCTGAGTTATGTTTTACTAGGAGTTCTTCACCACAGACCACAGCGTTGCTTAATATGAGATAAACAGTGCTCAAATGTGAATAATTAGTTTTCAGGTACGGCAATCGCGAACGAAGTCGCAGGTACAGCTAGTGGTAAAAAAATAATATAATATATAAATAATACTCCTCAGACTGTTCCTGACCGCGAATTATTCAGATGGCTTAGATTAGGTTCAATGATGTGACAGAACCAAATCGGGGCACCCACCTAGAATGTCATTGCTATTGTGTGGTAACTACCAGGAGTCCATTAACATCCGGACACGTCTTAGCATCCCTTCCCTTAAACAGTCAACTTGGAAACTACATGACCAAAACTTGGCAATCATCCTAGAACATCCAGGATCAAAACAAGATTTAAACAGCCAAGTAGACACTGTCCATACACTATTTAAGACTTTTTTTTAGCACTATCCACCACCAACTAATTATGCTCGTAATAACAAAGAAAATACTTTTAAATTGGAAATGCGGAGAGAAACATAAATAAAGTGAGTAAGTGTTAATAAAGCAACTTAGGGATAGCCAACCAAGGTCATGGGAAATAACCGTCTAAGTCACCAACTGTCCAGGGCATTAAGATCAGTTCTCAAATTAATTCAAGGAATATCATTACAAATAACAGAAAATCGCGATAACTAGAATAGAGCAAAGCATGAATTTAATTTTGATAAAAACCCTTTTCAATACTCAAGAAACATTTTCAATTACCAAGGTGGGAAGCTTCTCTGGACCAACGAACAGATTTACGACCATTTCAAAAGCACATACGGAGTTCCCAAGCATGGGAGTTCATATGAGGATCCGACAAACCAAAGGCCACACGAAAAAAATACAATATCAGCTACAGAGTGCTCTAAATTTTTTTTTGCAAAATTTCTTCAATGTACAGAATTGGACCTGTTACAGTTTTATTATAAGTATAGATTAGGTTTAGCCAACGGGCTTCGTAGGGTGCCGGGCTGCCCCGTGGGGAGCCACCGCGCCGGGCTGGAATGTCACCCTCCCATTGCTACCTCTGGGTGTCGTAAGAGGCAACTAAAATACCGGAAGGTGGGCAGTAGCGCCTTCTTTCTTCTCTTGAGGAACTATTATCGTAAATTGCGATCCCCAAGACGCCTGCCAAGCGTGTGAATTATGGCAAACCCCCCTTAATAGAGGAGTGAGCAGTGTATGCAGAGGACAATCCGGCTGAAACAGTACAGGCTATGCCATGCATGTACAATATAATCCGTACATTATTACGCGAATAATGTTAGCTGTGATTCTGAGCACCAGTTTGTTAAAAAATGAAGTTATAAATTGTGTTAAATGTCATTTTTAGCCGATTTAAACTTACGGTTTTTTACGTCGAGAAGGCGTCTCGACCGGTTTCGCGACTTTCAGAGTCGCTTCATCACGGAGTGCGTGCGCTTACGATCGCGCCCGCGCATGCACTGGTGGTGGTGCCGGCGGCGGCAGTGGAGCGAGCCGCGCGCGCTGCCGCCCTCTGCGCGCGCTCTGACGTCACCTGCGGCGCCGGCGCAGGTACATCGTTGTTTTCTTCGTCACTGTCGTTCCATACTACCAGACTTGTGCACGCCGCACTGACTGTATCTTGCGGCAAGCTGACGGGTGCATTATTCCAAGTGGCAGTGTTAAGAACTGGTTTCCACGCTGGTGGCAAATTCCATCCCCGGTCGCGGTTAAAATTTGGATGACGGTCAATTTCTATGGCTTCCCGTATTTTTCGCGGTATGAGAAACCTTTCCTTTGCTAATACGGAAACCTTATCGAATCTCAAGAAATGGCTCGCCTCTTGAGCATGTTCAGCCACCGCGGATCTACCTGTGTCCACGTTCTTAACACTTCGTATATGCTCTGTTATTCTCGTCGCAATGTTGCGTCGAGTTTCGCCTATGTAGCTTTTGCCGCAATCACAGGGGATTTTATATACACCTGGTACGTTGAGTGGTTCCTTGTCTTTCGGTGACTTTAGCAAGTGCCGCAATTGACCGGGCGGGCGATATAATGTCCTTATGTTGTACTTCCGTTGCAAAAAGCCACCAATTTTATCAGTGACACCTTTTACAAACGGTAAGTAAATTGGAACACGGTCAACTCTTCAGGCCTTTCTGCGTTCTGTACCAAAGGCCCAACGCGTGCATTGTCGCCATTTGTATCCGTTCTGCTCAAGAACCTGTCTCACATGATTCATCTCAGCGTTAACGTACTGAGGGTCACATAAACTAAGCGCTCGGTTAATCAGAGTTTTTTTTCCGTAAGTTTAAATCGGCTAAAAATTTAATTTAATATGTGTCAAACTTACGTTAGTTTTAATCAATTATAAATTGTGGTATAATATATACCGATTCAAAATTTTGGTTTGATTGTTGGATGATATCTGTTACACGAGTAACAGTTAAGATGGGTGTATTTTTAATATTTCAATTGCAGTGCACTCTCTCTACATCTGTTAAAATATTTATTCATTATAATATCACATCATTGTGTTTTGAAAGTGTTGACTGTTGGAACTACGCGATATCTTCTCTTAGAACATCCCGCAGAGCCTCTAGACCAAAGTTTTCAACTAGTGTGTGTTGCCTGTGATGACTTATTGCTGAGATTGCATTGAGCTTAACTGTGGCCCTTATGGACAAGCTCAGAGTCGCTCAATGAGCAATGCTCGGAATTTCTTTGCGTGATAAAATCCGGACAGAGGAAATTCGCCGAAGAAGCAAGGTCACCGATATAGCTTTCAGTATTTGAGCAGCGAATCGAGCAGCCAATAGCCGTGTGGCTAATAGCCGTTCATAGTGTCTTCCAGCTGAAGATGATGATGATCGTATTGATGCCTGTGCGGCTGATTGCTTCTCGCGCCGAGCCGTTCCCAATGTGTATTGGCGTGTGCTGACCTATCGTTACCGCCAGTGTGCGCATAGCTGTGCAACCGCATTGGTTTTATTTAATGGTCAACATTTGATAAACCACTAAACAATCTCTGACAAAGTAAGAAGGACAATACAGGCACCGTGTCACCGCGCCGCCCGTGCCACGCCTTTGAACCTACCGACACCCGGCGGATCGGACGGGCGAAACAGGCTACAGGCCCCATCGGATGCGAAGGTTCCCATGGCCTGTCGGTCTGGCCTGGTGCGATCTAGCCTGTGATTAAGCAGGGCGTGGGACTTAATGAAACTTTTAAAGCAAAAGTAATGTTTGCGCAGAGCTGAGTTGGTTTCCCTTCTCTTCCGCTATCCGAGTCAGTAATGTTACTTTTCATTTCAGATCCTCGTTGCGACATGCCGCCAGGTGATGAAGGTACGAATATTTGGATACATGATCGAAACAGAATGTGAGTATTATATTTATTTTTCACATTATTCAATTAAAATAAAACTATAAATGCGAAGCCGGTTAAATTAGTTTTAAACTAAAATATAATACGAAACTCTTTGCACACCGAATATACATTAAAACAATTTTATAAATAGTACTCTAAGACTATGGTAGTGCAATGGGCGGTCTTATCGCATATAGTAATACCTTCCAGAGAACCTTTGTATGGACAGTATCATCGCTGCCGCCGGCGAGAGCGCGCGCATACCGCGTTTCTCTATTTCAGAGACGCATTAAGCAAAATGGTCGTGCAACAATTTTTTTTTTACCAAAACAAGTTATTTCACACATTTGAGTGTTAAAGTAGGTAAATGCTTTTGTTAAAAAAATATTTAACCATTTTTAGGAACTTAATATAATATACCGATTGCTATTTCCAACAGCTACAATAAAAAATTAGTTCATCGATTAATTCATAATAAACAACGTACTTAATAGAGCTATGTCACTCCTATATTATTGCCCTACTGATAGAAATATCAAGTACGTAGGTAGCCTTACTTATATGGGACCTGTCTCTCAAAAAAATCCAATATATTTAAGAAAAATAACGTTCATGTAGCTTTTCGAACAAACCAAAATCTACGACATTTATGTAACGGAAGAGATCGTTTAGAAAACAATAAAAATCCGGTGTTTACAAACTTATCTGTGACGAATGTAACAGTGTTTAAATTGGTAAAACTGGCCGTAATTTTGACATTAGATACAAAGAACACAAATCCGCGTATAGGAACGACCATCCCGAACAGTCTCACTTTGCAAAACATTTGATTGAAAGCAGTCATCAACTCCTTGATAGCAATACCTTTAAGATTTTACATTGTTGTGATAAGGGCTTTCGATTGTGTGTATTGGAACAGTTAGAAATATTAAAACATAGTGCAGGCGTTGCACTGTTGAATGAACAGACGCAATTGGTTTCATCACCACTGTTACGTATTTTTAGTGATAGTTTGCCACTACAAAATAGTTAAATATGTATTTGTTTTAGGAAGTAATTTTGTTATATTTTTTACGATATTTTTCATGAACAGACGCAATTGGTTTCAAACCACTTGTTAAGATTCCTGATTGCCCAGGCAGGGATTGTTCAGCAGAGGCGCCTTCCACCTGGACAATCTGTCTTGAATGCTTAACAACCGGCGATTCACCGGAAGGCTGAAAAAAAGGTACAAATTATAAAATCAAATTTACAAAAGGTTACGTACATGCAACTTATTATAGGTCGCGGCGGCGATCCCACTAGAGTTACCTAACTATGAAATTGGCCAATTGCATAATATAGGCAAATAACTCACGTGTGGGCGAGAAGCACCGATGTCGAGATTCCTCCTCTAGTCCTCCTCCGAGACTCCAAAGTCACGACACAACAAATGTCCAAATGTCTTTAACACGCGCGGATCACAATGCGGGGGTCGAACAAAGCGGTTTCAAAACACAAAACACTCAATCATCAATTTAAATACCGCTGACCCATATCGTCCCAGAATTTTCAAAAACCGCTATCAAATCAAAGGCAAAGGTTTCAAGTTAATTTTCACATAAAAAAATCCATAGATCACAAATAGACGACTAGCAAAGGGGTGCGTTCCAATTGCCCGAGAAGTTGATCGGTCCGAACATCTACCCGCCACGGACCGGGATACCGGTCCGCTAATCTATTGGCAATCGTGCCAAGGTTGCCACCGCTCTCTTCAGCACCGAACCGTCAACCAAGACCTCAGCGAATCGGGGGACACCATCACTACCGGACACAAGATTGAGGATGCGCCCCCTGCGCCACATGAGCGACGGAAGGTTAGGATCCTTAATCAAAACGAGGTCTCCAATTTTAGGTGGATCGGTTTTGTCAGTCCACTTGACGCGTTGCTGGAGAATGTGCAAATATTCCAAGTTGCAGAGTTTCCAAAAGCGCTGAGTCAATTGGCGAACCAATTTAAACCGCGAGAGACGATTAGGTCTCACATCAACATAAGGGTACTCAGGCAAGGCAACAAGTGGCTGACCAATCAAAAAATGGCCCGGCGTAAGGGCTTCAAGGTCACTAAGGTCTGAAGAGATCGGGCACAACGGTCTAGAGTTTAACATAGCTTCAATCTTACAAAACAAAGTCGCTAACTCTTCAAATGTGAGAATAGTATCTCCAATAACTCGTCGCAAGTGTGTTTTGGCAGATTTTACAACAGCTTCAAATATACCGCCCCAATGGGGACAAATTGGGGGAGAAAACAACCAAGTTATGCCCCGTTGCGAGAGTTTACATCCAATTTCAATATGCTTATCAGCTAGGAAGGCGTTAATATCGTTCAAATAGTGGTTCGTACCCTTAAAATTAGTGCCGCAATGTGACAGAATTATAGAAGGCAGTCCGCGTCGTGAAACAAATCTATCTAGTGTGGCAACAAAAGCCTCCGTTGTGAGCGAGGATACCACCACCAGATGGACTGCCTTGGTCGCGAGGCAAACCAGGACGGACAAGTATGCTTTGATGGTTTTATTGTTGCGAAGAGTTGACGTTTTAACCAAAAAGGGACCCGCAAAGTCCATGCCAACTCCTGCAAACGCCCTGGTCTCAGTGACACGATCTGCAGGTAGGTCTCCCATCAAGGGCTGCATGGGAGCGGTCTTGAGCCGATAACAAGGCATGCAGCGGAAGACTATGCTGCGAATCGTTCTTCGGGCCGACAAAATCCAAAATTCTCGCTGCAAAATGGCCATCAGGGCATTACAGCCGGCGTGCGAGTTTTTGATGTGACGATCTGTCACCAATAATTTAACCAAATGGCCTTCCTTAGGCAACAAGAGGGGGTGGCGAGCCCCGAAGGGGAGGTTGGCGTTGCGAAGACGCCCTCCAACACGCAAAAGGCCCGAACTGTCCAAAAAGGGGCTCAGTTTGCTTATAGCTCCCGTCAATTTAGATTTCGCCCGTTTCAAAATGTCAATTTCCCTTTCAAAGTGCACCGATTGCACAGTACGAACCCAAACAAGTAAGGCTTCCTGCCTCTCATCAGGTGAGAGAATCGGTGACAAACGTTTCTGAGTTGGGTGCCTACAATTATAAGCGAAGCGCTTAATCCAAGCGGTGACACTAATCAACTTGTCAAGGGAGCTGTAACGGTTCAACAACATATCAGGGTCAAAGGGAACTTTTTCCTTCTCAACAGCGTACGTAAGCCCGGTAAGGAAGAAGTGTCCAAAGCTGGTGTCCGAGGCCAATCTACCTCAGGACGAGTCAACCATTGCGGTCCCCACCATAGTGGATGACCAATCAGCTGAGGAGCGGCACATCCGCGCAAAGCGCAATCAGCTGGATAAACCTCACCAGGTACGTGTCTCCAAATGAGCGGTATCTCAGATTTCTGAATCTGGGATACGCGATTAGCCACAAAGACCTCCAAAGTGTGAACAGACGCCCGCAACCAACAAAGAACAATTTGGCTGTCTGTCCAGGCATAGGTCGCGATAATGTGTACGGATTTACCAAGCGTACACAGACACGTGATTCAACAGGCGCACAAGAAGAGCTGCCCCCGATAGCTCCAATTTCGAAATGGTCAGTGAAGTCGGAAGAGGGGCCACCTTGCCATGACCGGAGAAACTGTCACATGGCCCGAGGTACTGACGGTACGGAGGAAAACAACAGCGGCATGGCCGCGCTCCGAAGCGTCACAAAACCCGTGTAGGGTAGCCTTATTCTTCCCTGAAGGAAGCATGGCACGAGGCAATGAGACCTCATTGACCGCCGGAAGCGAGGATACAAAGGATATCCAATCCTCAACAAGAGTTCCGCGGAGAGGCTCATCCCATCCAAGTCCTGCCATCCAAAGTTTCTGTAAGAAACATTTTGCCCAAAATATGACAGGACAGATTCAATCGTTTGGATCAAAGGTCCTCGCGACAGTGGACAGCACCAGTCGTTTTGTCCAGACAAGAGGTAACTCCAAGTCAACACCATATGTAAAGATGTCCTGGACTGGTCTGTACTGAATGCCGAGGACAGCCATCATCGCAGGATTGTCAACATTCTCAAACAAATGAGGGTCCTGTCGATGGTCTTCTGGTAGGCCTTCAAGCAGCGCTGGTGAGTTGGAGATCCGATTGCGCAACTCGTACCCAGCGGAGGCAAATATTCCAATCAATTCGTCACGAAGAAGGATCGCTTCCTTCTCCGTTGACGCCCCGGTGCAAATGTCATCGACGTACAGGTCGTTTTTCAAAATGGCGGACGCCTGAGGTAATTTCAAACTCTCTCGGTCCGCAAGCTCCCAAAGAGAACGAATAGCCAAAAACGGAGAAGAACGGAGTCCTTAAGCATTCGTGTTGAGCTCATAAACAACAATAGGATCCCGCGCCACAGGATCAATTGAAAACGCCTGTCAACGGGATGTGTAATAGTATGCCGAAACATCATTTTAATATCGGCTACAAAAACAAATTGATGACGTTGGAAATTTGTGATGACGTCACCAAGGTCCTTTAACAATTTGGGACCGGAATGCAAACATTGGTTCAAAGATATGCCAGTGGAAGTCTGCGCAGAACCATCAAATACCGTGCGCAGCTGGCCAGTAGTGGCCCAGGCTTAAGTACCGCATGATGCGGAAGGAAGTAATGCTCCACTGAACGCCAATCCAAATCGGACACAGACATGTGTCCCAACTGTTCATACTCTCTCATGAACTCTATATACTTCTGTCGGAGCTCCGGATCTCGACTCATACGGCGTTCCATAGCCAACAATCTCTTTTCTGCCACGGGTCTGGACTCATCAAGAGGAGGACGTAGCGACAGAAAAGGTAGTCGAGTAATGATCCGGCCAGAATGAAGGCGACCTGTGTTGTTCTGATAGAACAACTCGCACTCTTCATGAACTGGGTCCGAACGAGAAGCTTGAGCTCTTTGACTTCCCAAAACCTCTGAACCGGTCCCATCAAAGCAAAACCAAATATGGTCGGGATAGCGACCAAGCAACCTGGCTGTATGACCCGTATATTACCTAATAAAACCTTACCAAGGACATCTGAACCAATCAGCAAATCAATTTGTCCCGGTAAGTCAAACTTGGGGTCAGCTAGGTTCAAACTCGCAGTCAAATTTACCACAGAAGTGGACAATTGCTTCTGTGGATGCCTACCCAAAATATTCTCCATAACAATAGCCGAGGTACATATCCTCGGGGATGGAGAATCAACAGGGGTGAACAATAACTTCAATTGCCCCTCAACATTATTTACAGCTGAGTTACCTACTCCCCGGATAACATCAGAATATGTTCTCAAGTTTAGGCCTACCTGCCCTACCAACCTAGTAGAAATTATGCAACCTTGAGAGCCAGTGTCCAGAATAGCACGGACCACAAAAGTGGCTCCCGTTGGGCCCCAGACTTTAACGGAGGCCGTTGGTAGGAGAACGGTCTCAATCGGGGCGGTTGTATCTACTGGGCAGGGGCCAACATCCTATTGCCTGGGCGGCGAGTGGTCGCCGCAGCCAGGCCTCTATCCTACAAATCTCGGGTAATTGACAAATTCTTCAAATGCGCGGTGTCCCGTGCCACGCGCCATCTGTGGGGGGTCATAACGGCCTACCCGCCCAAAGCGAGGTGGGCGCGACTCAAGTCGGGGACGTTCCGCCAAGGGGGGCGAAGGCCTACGGTGCCGTCCAGGCGATTGTCGGTGCTCAACAGCTGTACAATCGGTGCTACGGGGGGGAGGAGACGAATGCGTGTTCTGTCGGTCCCTAACAACAGGCGGTGTATGACGAGCAATGTAGCGGCTCTCTTCCGGAGAGTGAACCGGAGAGGGGGAGTACCGGTCGCCACAGGGGTACCCGCCCATGCGCGGTTCCACCTGGCCAGTCACATGGCCTACCCCGTTCCTATTTAGGCACAACATGCCTAAGTGCTGCCTTAACAATAAGCGCACGGTTGCGGGTCAGGACAGTCCCGTGGAAAGTGGGCTTTCCTAAACAACTAAAACAAAGCCGGCGCGTATTCGTGATTCTGCGGCGTGGTGAGATGTGTAGGTCCAAGAACGACCTACATTTTACAATATTATGGCCCGGGACCTGGCAATGAGCGCACTCGGATGGGCTCTGTGTGACAGCAAATCGGGGGGAGGGGCGCTGGTCAAAATTGCCATGGCCCAGAGTACGACCCTGGCCAACGGCCTTAGTGCGGCCCTGCTCCTTGGCCCTGGGCGGCCGGTATGCAGCCGCCGTGTCACCAGCTGTGTCCACCATACGGCACTCATCTTCTAAGAACTTCTCCAGGTCCTCAAAGGGGGGCAGATAGGTCGCACAATCGCCACCATATTTCTGCTCAAAGCGAACTTTCAAGTCAACAGGCAATTTTTTCAAGACAATATGGATCAACAAATATGACCAATGTTCTACGGGTAGGTCCAAACGTTTCAACGCGTTAATAGCAACTAACAACGGATTCAAAAATTCTGTTCTCAATACAGCTAGCCTATTAACCGTGGGCAAATTCAATATTTGCTGAATGTGTGTATCAGCAAGGCATCGTTTGTTATTGAACCGCCTGACTAGTAAGTCTTTAGCGGTTTCATAATTTGAGTCATCAATTGAGAGATGCTGCACTAATGCCCTCGCTTGACCGTCCAAAACTGATAACAAATATGCTAACTTTTGTGATGGACGCAGATCTGTCCTTGCGTCCACTAAGCTATCAAACAAATTTATAAAACCTAAATAATTTTCAAGACGGCCGTCAAAGTGAGGCAGTTCCAATGTAGGCTACTCAGCAAGCTTGGCAAGGTAGGTTCAGTTTTGGGCAATGGAGAACCAACCTGGCCTTTATTATTTATTTTCCTAGCCCGCTGTGCAATTTGATCGTTGAATTCCAAAATTTGTAGGTAATCATTATCAACATGATTCCTCTGTTCCTGACTGAAGGCATCAAGAGTCAGGTCTCCAACAAAAGTGTTATAGCATGTATAGCGTTTTTCCACAAGTTCGAGGCGTTCACTCAACTTGGCAAATCGGTCTAACAGCGCCTCGTCTCTATCTGGTCTAGCGGCCAAGGCTGCTGCGGTGGAAAACCAACGCAAATGTGAGGTGATACCACCACTGCGTCGCGTACCTCCTTTATGGCGGACATGTTGAGTATGAACCACTAGTCAACGGTTATTCAATAATATTCAACAATATTTTACAAATTTTAACAAAAACTATTCATTAATTCAATTTTTTTCAAAAGTGACAACCCTACAGTAAATTTACTATATGCGTTGGCAGCCCTGGAATGTGTATTCTCAATCAGAATAAACAATTTAGCATATTAGTTCAAGTAACATCAAAAAACAATTTTTTATACTGGGCCGTAACAAAAATGGTAAGGAACCCCAAAATGGTACAATATTTTTACCAAAAATAACTTGACTTCACTTAATACACCTCCTTGGGAACTGTCCAAGCAATTGTGAAGGACAAATAATATGATTTTTTATACTTTACATGAGATATCACAATGTCTTGTATTCATATATAGTTTCCGCAGATTTAAATTCAATATTTCAAGTTTTTGTGAATTCTTCAAGATTTATACACAAAGTTCAGCAAGAAACTATTTAAGCTAGCTCATGTGGACTAGATATTGTTAATAAGGCACAGATTTAATGACAATGATAACAATTTAACAATTCAAATTTTCTCAATATAGAACAACAATTCATGAGTTATAACTATCAATTATTTTATAAAAAATTAGGACTGAGACTGGTTTGTTTCATTCAAACAACAAATATATTATCTTATAGAAGCTATGCTATGGAATTATATACAAATGCTCCCCATATAATTGCAAGTACAATAGATAATGACAATAGTGCCTTTTTCAAGGGTGGGGTGTTTTTGAACAAGTTACAAGTTGGCTCAAAAATGCCCAAATCTTTAACAAAACTGTTCAAATTATGTGAATTAGAGGATACACTGTATTTCAGGTGTATTCAAAAGGCTCAAAACAATTCAAATCAAAAATTCAATCCAATTTTCATAACTTTGAAACAAGCATGGCATGACAATATGGAACAATTTTACAAAAAAATAGGCATCAAACCTAGGCTATGCGGATGCAAACCACGCTCTGACGGTGTTAAGATTCCAGATTGCCCAGGCAGGGATTGTTCAGCAGAGGCGCCTTCCACCTGGACAATCTGTCTTGAATGCTTAACAACCGGCGATTCACCGGGAAGGCTGAAAAAAAGGTACAAATTATAAAATCAAATTTACAAAAGGTTACGTACATGCAACGTATTATAGGTCGCGGCGGCGCACAGTAGATCGAAAATCGTCTTTCATAGACATAGAATCTGGAATTATTAAAGCTAAATTTTTTTGCTTGGGACGAGTTCTGTTAATCATTGTTATACTATAAAATGGGATGTGCGACAATTGTGAGTACAAATAGGCAAGATATAATTTTTTTTTGAAAAATTTGTATGGGACTAACGTATAAAATGTCAATATCTCCGTAATCACAAGTTTGGCCGTTATATTCTTGCACACGTAATAAGTACTAATTATTTATGATTTTTTGACATACTTTGTTTTGCGGCACCACTTGCGTTTTTTTTTTTAAAAATCGTCAAAGTTATCAATTTTTTTTATATTGAAAACTGTTTGTAATGCTTAAAATATGCGATTATTAGTTCTAGTTTAGGGTATTTTATAAATCCTAATGCAAAACTTTCTAAGAAATCACAAAAGACTGTTAACCAAAACATTTTCACCTCTGAATACAACTTGCATGGTAATAATAAATTATCTTTTGAATCTAATCTAGTCACCTGTAATGGTATGGTAATCAATAACAAATGAGTACTGTAAAAGTACTCATTTGTTAATGACCTCCGTTAGGTGATCAGATAGACTAAATACCTAATAAAGCAATTAGCGAAAGGATACACTCAAAAGAATATGTATTAAGTTTAAGAGCTCCGTAATTTAATAATTAGTGCAGAATTATCATTCTTTTTTATAGGCTATATTTAATGCTTCAAATATACGTAATTTATCAGTTTTATACTATGCAGATCCATAGTATAAAACTATCATTAGTCTTATACTATCATATATCATTCAATTTTCTGTTAAGATTTATAAAATACCCTAAACTAGAACTAATAATCGCATATTTTAGCATTACAAACAGTCATCAATATAAAAAAAAATTAATAACTTTGACGATTTTTAAAAAAAAAATCGCAAGTGGTGCCGCAAAACAAAGTATATCAAAAAATCATAAATAATTAGTACTATATACGTGTGCAAGGATATAACGGCCAAACTTGTGATTACGGAGATATTGACATTTTATATGTTAGTCCCATACAAATTTTTCAAAAAAAAATTATATCTTGCCTATTTGTGCTCACAATTGTCGCACATCCCATTTTATAGTATAACAATGATTAACAGAACTCGTCCCAAGCAAAAAAATTGACCTTTAATAATTCAAGATTCTATGTCTATGAAAGACGAGTTTCGATCTACTGTGCGGCGATCCCACTAGAGTTACCTAACTATGAAATTGGCCAATTGCATAATATAGCAAATAACTCACGTGTGGGCGAGAAGCACCGATGGCGAGATTCCTCCTCTAGTCTTTCTCCGAGACTCCAAAGTCAGGACACAACACATGTCCAAATGTCTTTTAACACGCGCGGATCACAATGCGGGGGTCGAACAAAGGGGTTTCAAAACACAAAACACTCAATCATCAATTTAAATACCGCTGACCCATATCGTCCCAGAATTTTCAAAAACCGCTATCAAACCAAAGGCAAAGGTTTCAAGTTAATTTTCACATACAAAAATCCATAGATCACAAATAGACGACTAGCAAAGGGGTGCGTTCCAATTGCCCGAGAAGTTGATCGGTCCGAACACCACTGTGATATACGTATTTTTTGTGATAATTTGCCACTACAAAATAATAAAAAATGTATTTGTTTTAGGAAGCAATTTCTTAAGATTTTTTAGGATAATATTCATATTTAATAACATATTGCATAATATATATAATTTAAAATTATTATTTGTCATCAATTTATTCAATCAATCAATCAATCAATAATTTATTTGCAAAAAATACAATACTTTCATAATATTTACAATTAGATCTTATTTTTGTATCGACAATTGTATTCTGCCTGCAAGCAGGCGTGCAAATATTAGGTAAGTTTATACAAACTAACACAAATATAAAATAATAAAGTTAAAAATACAAATATAAAAATACAATTAATAAAGTCAAGTTAGTTATTCAAATATTCGGAACATTATAAAAACATTTTATTATGATGTAATTGTCACTTTAAAAACGTATATCGTACCAATTGTTAGCTACAACAAAGAGCGTGTGACTCACGCTCGAGTCTAGAAAAAGGCGTTGCTGACTCAGCTCGAGTCTGTATAAAGGCGGACTGAGCCGCCCCGGCCGCTCATTCTCGATCGTGCGCTCGTAGAGTCTAGACCTTCTGAGGATGCTTCGTGTAGAAGCGAAATGCGTCGAAAATTCTTCCGGTTTGACTGCGTGGCGTTTGTGACGTCACGTCGGCTTAACAGGAAAATAAGGCGGAATTGTTACTAGACATATTTTAATATTTTTCAAGTGTTTTTATTAAAATATTAATTTGATGTTTTCTTAAAATATATTAAAAAAGTTTGTTATTATTATTTATAATTTTGTTGTCTTACAGGTTTACTTATGATGCCAAGGAAAACAAATGCGTTATTTTCGTATTCGGAGGCATTGGAGGGAACTCGAACAGATTTCGAGGAAGAGAAGAGTGCGAACGAGCGTGCTTAGAATAAAGTTCACTAGATCAAGTCTTTCAACTCTTTCTAGTATGTCTCGAAAAATGCAGTTATTTTACATATATCTGTACTATAAGTTGTAATAATAAAAAAAATATATAATGCAAAAAATTAATAATACTTACCCAACGTGATATATTTTATTTCCTTAAACATTTCAATCCCCTGTTGAGATTCTACACCTCAAACAACCTCTGGGCATGATTTCCTCTCTGATTTTATCAAGTTTTATCACTAAGAAGTATAATATCAAGTTATGCTGCCAGCATGCTGGGCACGCTGCCAACTGGTGTGTGGGATGGAGCATTTGGACTGCCTGTAAGACTGCAATGACTTTAAGGTTGTCTAAATGCTTGTATTGTAGCAGCTGTAGTGTTGTATATAGTTTGTAGTATTTTGTTGATAACGGCATACCACCATCATCATCAGAAACCGGGAGATGTCCACCTATGAACAAATTCTTCCACTGCCATAATCCCCACGCTTGGCAGGTGTTTTGGCAGTTTAAGATGGCAGCTTCAGATGGCGCTACTGCCCACCTTTTGGTATTTCCGTTTTAATCTAAATCAATTCAAATCAATGGTTTATTTGCAAGAATACAGTCATAAAAGGTCTGTGAATTCTGTGTATTCTGCAGGCAAACAGATGAAAAAATATTATTAAATACATTAATATTTCACTTAATTATTATTATTATTAATGAATTCTCTTAAACTCTTAAACTGTCACATAATTGAATTTTCAATAAATTACCAATTTTTTATTATTGTTAACTTTTTTACTACATGAATCCTGTTTTATAGGTTAATACAATTATTGTAAACCAATTTTTTTTTGTATACAGGTTTGTTGGTAAAATGCTAACAACCTCTTAGGGTTGACTTCTGCTAGTCCTAAGGAACATTTAGAGATGAAAAAAAAAATTTTTTTGTTGTTGTGTTTGTTTATGTGTATATGACGAAATAAGCACGAGAACCACCTGATGTTAAAAGTTTCTTGTACCTGTAATTGAATATTTTATATTTTTTATTACTTAACTCGATGTTAATATTCAAAACTCTATTCAAAGGGAGCACGGCGCGGTGCAGTGTTGCCACGGCGCGGGCGATTTTCGCTCGGAGAGAATCAAATCTTAAAGCAATCAGTTTTTCTGATACTCTTTGACACTTTTAAGTTCTGTGTCTCATAGTAAAATACAATGCCTACTCCAAGCTAAGAGCGCCCGCCGCGGCAACACTGGACCACGCCGCGCTCCCTTTGAATAGAGTTTTGAATATTAACATCGAGCTAAGTAAAAAAAATATAAAATATTCAATTACAGGCACAATAAACTTTTAACATCAGGTGTCCTCGTGCTTATTCCGTCATATACACATAAACAAACTAAAACAAAAATATGTATATGAAAACAGAATGGGGAAAATATCGCCTTCGGGACGGCCGAGGCCCATACTTTTCAAACTTAGGGATGCTTCGCTCCGTGCTAAGTTATGGACAGCCAAGACCAATCTTAAAAGCACAGGTATCACATTGACTGAATTTTTGACCAAGGCACGGCACGATACATTCATGGCAGCGCGGGAAAGGTTTGGCATATCTAAAGCCTGGACTCGGGACGGCTTCATATATGTATTGGGTGATGATGGCGTACGACATCGCATTAGCAGCGTTACTGAGCTAGATAAACTCGGTTTGCCAGCAGCTGCTGCCACTGTCCCTCAAAAGGTCGCCCCCACTCAGGATACTGAACTCGCACGCAAAACAAGACGTGCAGCCGCTTCGAGTAAAAAGTGATGTGTCTAATCTGGTATTCATGAGCACTGGGTATCTACGGTTATCTTCTTATGTAGGTATTTATATTGTGTAGACTCCGAGCCACGGTTATTGATATGCTTCTCAACTGGTTTTTCGTAATTTGTATCCTTTTAGTTTTGTACACTGTTCTCGGCAGGTATTTGATTGTACAATATGTGGGTAGGTAATTTAATCGTAATTTCAAAGACAATTTTAATTCGATACATTTTTATTTTTATTTTTACAAATCTTAGACTTGTACAATTTGTACCTTTTCTCACACGGTTGCGTTTAAGAACTACACATAATTTTAGACCCGGTTTAGATGAAATAGTTTTGTGATTACGCAAGTTCTATTATTGTAGATGAGTTGCGAAGGGCCTGATGTGTAGGATTCCTTATGATATGGACGTTTTTGTAGTTTTCTATTTAACTTGTTTTGGTGAAAGTAGGTACCCATGTGTTCATGTGTTCATGTACAGTCGCCTGCATAAATATGTATACATTGTAAAGTTTTCAAAAATATATCACAGTATAAAATTCCGTAAAGATGTGCACAGCAAATACCCCATAAATATGTAACCATTAACTTATGTCATAATCATCTATACATTTCCAACTAAATTATGTATCCATCCATGATTTTCAAAAATATTGCACTATATAAAATTTCATAAAAATGTTAATAGCCCAATTATTATATATATATCAGAGTATAAAATTTCATAAAGATGTGCACAACAAATACCCCATAAATATGTAACCGTCAACTTATGTCATCCATGATTTTCAAAACTATCAAACAGTATTAATGTGCGTAAAGATATATGATCAATGATGTATGAAATTGATGTTTTTGCATGACTACTATTATATATATATAACTAGCTGAGCCCAGCGATATTACCCGCTGTTTAACATAAATAATATCAAAGCATAAGAACATTTGTGTTCGTAGCCATTTTTATAGCCAAATCAACCAAAACAACAACAACCATCACTACTTTCATACCAAATTTCATGAAAATTGATTCAGCCGTTTGAGCGTGAAGAAGTAACAAACATATAAACACACTCACAAAGTTTCGCATTTATAATATTATTATAAGTAGGAAGTAGGATAGCAGTCACGCAGAAAAATCAATTATAAGTATACACAGTCGTAGAAACTGAGTTTTATGATAATAGTGATATGTTTTCAATAAAAAGAATACATGGTATTGTGGCTTTAAAATGTAAACAATATTATTAGTGTAAATATTTCAATAAAATGTATACAAAGTCGTAGCAACCGAGTTTTTGGATAAAGGCAATAGTTAGAAATGTTTTCATAAAGAAGTATACATAATGTTGTATCATTTATATGTAAACAATTACCTTATTTTAATTTGCATATCGTGTATGTCTATAAGATACATAATATACCTACACAGTATTATTGTTTACATTAAAATATGCTTTATAACCGTGTTGATTATTTACTTCACAATAAAACGACCATAACAATTGTGACAGCTATGTATTTATTTAGTAATTAACAATGATTAAAATTGATGCAAATACAATTAAAATCTGGTGTATCCACCTTCTGCATTAATAACGTCTTGCAGGCGTTCGCGCATAGAGGCAATCATGTTGTGTCAAACATTGGTGCCTCTGAAATGATCCCATATGTCAAAGGTATGTTTTTTTAAAGCTTCAGTGGACCTAGCTTCGCTGCTGTCCCACTGTTGCACCATTAAACCCCATAAATTCTCTATGGGGTTGAGGTCTGGGCTCTTGGATGGCCACGGCAATACATTTATATCAGTATCTTGTTGTCTGAACCAGGCTCTGCATACTCGAGAATTATGTATAGCTGAGTTGTCCTGCACAAATGATACTGGGCTCAATCCCGGAAAGCATACTTTTGCAGTGGGGAGAAGAACCTCTTCTAATATATTGATGTAGGCTAAGCTGTTCATGCGCCCACTAATTTCGACCAACTCGCCCGGACCACTAGCTGCCATCCATCCCCAGACGCCGAAAGTTATTCGGCCGCTTCTCCTGGAGGCAAGAATATTTTTTTCTAAATATCTTGTGTTGTCGGGCCGCCATAAAGTTAAACGTCCATCATCGGATGAGGTAAACACCTTTTCATCCGAAAAAATAGTGCTACTAAAATCATAGTCTAAGTATTCGCGTGCAAATTCTAGACGCTGCAGTTTGTGGCTATTCGTCAATACCGGTTTTCGTGCTGGAGTTCTGAAGTGCAAATTTGATGCATGCAACCTTCGTCGAATCGTCGAAGTCGACACTTGAAACGAGGTTGCCATACTCTGTATACGAGCAAACCCGTCATTATTCATGGTGCTTATCAAGGTGCTGTCTTGCACAGCAGTAGTTTTTCGTGGTCGACCACTGCTTTTACGACACGTTACATTACTTTTTTCTTCCCATCTCTTAAGCCACATGTAGACGGTTTTCCTCTAAAAAAAAAAAACTAACATCACGAAAAGGTTGAAAAAATTAACTTACCTTTACATTTATTTTAATAACCTCCAAAGAAGACAACTTGTTTCTAACAATAATGTGAATGGATGATATCAAACGTAGGAAATTTACTAGGCATTAAAATTACTTACTTTTACTGTTATTCCTAATTCCAAGGCTATGTCGGTGACCGATTTACCCTGTTCTTTAAGAACAATAATTTTATGTCTTTCGTGAGTCCCAATACGATAAGATACAGTATTATCACTCATTATGAATATTTTCTCCAATAACTTAATTAGAAGCTATTTTATTCAAAATGCAGTCAACTCTTCTGATCGAACAACACATATAATTACCTATAAAACGTAGGTAGGAAACAATTATACTAGTAGTCTACCCTCTAGATAATAGCATAAAATGCAATACATAAACAGGTTCATTATTGCGTTTGAAATGTATAGGTGATTACGACTAAGTTGATGGTTACATATTTATGGAGTATTTGTTGTGCACATCTTTATGAAATTTTATACTGTGATATTTTTTTGATAATTTGGCTCTTTACATTTTTATGTAGTTTAATATTGTGACATATTTTTGAATATAATGGATAGATACATAATTTAGTTGGAAATGTATAGATGATTATGACATAAGTTAATGGTTACATATTTATGGGGTATTTGCTGTGCACATCTTTACGAAATTTTATACTGTGATATAATTTTGCAAATTATAAATTGTATACATATTTATGCAGGCGACTGTACTTCTAACGATAGTTCTTTTTTGTTTTTAATATTCTGTATTTTTTATTATTTATTTGTTTTTGCGTAACTCATGCTTTAAACATACCGGCAGGTAATATATATATATACTTTTTATATTTATTAAAGAACATTAAACTTAGGATATAAATCAAAAAAATCATATTTAGGTATATATATATTATATTATGTTAAGCAATATATTTGATGTAAGCGACCACGATTTATCTGATTCATCTAGTGACTGTAACAGCACCAGCGATGATAGTTTCATGAGCATGCCGTCACTTTCTGAAACCTTAGATAGTAATTTTTGTGATGTACCGAAAAATTTTAATATTGTCCATATTAACGCGCAAAGCATTCCGGCTCATTTTTCAGATATGCTGACGTCTCTTGACAATAAAAACATTCATGCAATAATGGTCTCCGAGACATGGCTTACACCGTGTCTTCCTTCAATTTCCTTTACGTTACCTGGTTTCAATCTCATACGAAATGATCGCACAGGCAGGGGAGGTGGTGTTGCTATATATCTTCGCGCACACATGCCATTTACTGTCATCAGTACCTCACCGCAACCAACTCCTCTTAACGCCGGCGAACATCTTTTTATCGAAGTTCTATTATCTCACTCAAAAATTCTTCTCGGAGTCTATTATTGCCATTCCAACAAGGTAAATTTTTTCTCATCCTTCGAAAATATCTTGGCAGATCTCACTCCATCATACAGTCATACCTTAATTATGGGTGATTTTAATACTTGCCTTTTAAAACAAGATTCCCGTTCTGTAGCCTTCGAAACACTGATCAAGTCGAGCAACATGAATATTCTACCCCTTGGTGCTACTCATCATTTCCCTCATTCATCTCCCTCTCTTCTTGACCTTATGTTGGTGTCTTCTTTAGACCATGTTGCAAAACATGGTCAGTGCTCGGCTAATGCTTTTTCTTACCATGATTTGGTTTATCTATCATACAAAATTCGTCCTCCCAAACACAAACCGACAGTAATTTTGCAGCGTAATTTTAGTGGAATAAATCAAGAAGCTTTTTTGAACGACGCTAATAATATTGATTGGTCACCTGTAATTAGTGCTGTATCAATTGATGATCAGTTAGCAATATTTAACTCATTGATTATTCAGTTATACAACAAACACGCTCCTCTCAGGGCCATAAAAGTTAAGCACGTACCAGCACCTTGGCTCACAGAAGAAATAAAAACTCTTCAACATAAAAAAGCTTCAGCCAAGACAAAATACAAGACTTGTCCAAGTGACGCCAATAAATTGCGGTATACAAAGCACAGAAATCACTGCAACGTGGTGTGTAGGGATGCCCAACGACGTCACATTTTTAATTCAGTACAAGATAAAAATCCACAGAAAGTTTGGAAATTCCTCAGGTCCCTAGGAGTAGGTAAATCTCGGCACGACTCTACTCCTAACAATTTGGATGTTGAATCTTTAAATCAGCACTTCTCGACTCATTCTCATATTGATGACTCTACTAAACGCTGTACTTTAACTTCTCTGTCTAACCTTGCAACTCCGGACCTATCCCCGTTCATCTTTCGTCAATTTACTGCTTGTGATGTTGAGAAAAGCATTATTTGTATAACTTCCAACGCTATTGGAGCAGACGGTATCAGCAGAAACATGTTGATTCCTATTCTGCATTACATTCTCCCAGTCCTTTGTCATATTTTAAATTTTTCGATCATGAATGGAGTGTTCCCCTCTTCATGGAAGAAAGCACATATCATTCCTTTGCCCAAAAAAATTAATCCTAAGTCCTTTTCTGAGTATCGTCCCATATCCATTCTTCCTTTCCTTTCCAAAGTCCTTGAGCGATTAGTTTACAATCAGCTTAACTCCTTCCTCACGAAGCATGATCTTTTAAATCCTTTCCAGTCTGGTTTTCGTCCAGCACACAGCACAGTTACTGCACTCGTGAAAGTCACCGATGATATACGTCTAGGAATGGATAAATGTCAGTTAACTGTGCTGACGTTACTGGACTTTAGTAACGCTTTCAATACTGTAGATTTCGATATCTTACTTGCCATACTTCGCTCTCTCAACATATCTCCAACAGTTATTAATTGGTTTCATAATTACCTGTTCGGTCGCCAGCAGCGAATTTGCATTCAGGAGTCTTTCTCTTCTTGGTGTAATACGTCAGCTGGTGTACCTCAGGGTGGCGTCTTGTCTCCTCTTCTCTTTGCTATTTTCATCAATTCCATATCTCTTAACCTCACTTCTTCCTACCACCTCTATGCAGATGATCTTCAGCTATACTGTCAAGCACCTATTAATCAATTGGATAAAGCAATTGAAGCCACCAATAAAGACCTTAATCGTATAACGGAGTGGAGCGAATCTTTCGGCCTCAAAGTAAATCCTGGTAAAACGCAAGCAATCATCATCGGCAGCTCTCGTACACTCTGTAAAGTGAATTTCCAATTGCTTCCACGTATTGTGTTTAATGGAGTCATCATTCCTTACAGCGATACAGTGAAAAACCTTGGCATCACATTTGACAAGCACTTAACTTGGGACGCACAATTAGCTGAAACTAGTAGAAAGATGTTTGCTTCTGCTGGATCTTTGCGCAGGTTGCGCAGTTTTCTTCCAACCACCACAAAGATTGCGTTAGCACAATCCCTTCTCCTACCTATCCTCGATTACGCAGACGTCAGCTATCTTGACCTTAGGCAAGACCAACTTGATAAACTTGAGCGACTTCAAAACTTCTCCATACGGTTCATATTTGGCCTCCGAAAATATGACCATGTCTCCGAATTCCGCAATAAACTCAAGTGGCTTCCCATACGCTTTCGCCGGAATGTCCATATACTGTCCCTTCTTTACAGTCTCCTTTTTAATTCCTCTTCTCCGCGCTACCTCAGACAACATTTTTTGTACCTTCATGAAAGAAACGAACTTTTGCTTAGGTCATCTGAAAATCTTTTACTTGTCCATCCAGTATGTAAAACAAAGTTTTTTAACTCCTCTTTCACTGCTGAAGCTGTTAGGCTTTGGAACTCTTTACCTGTTGAAGTTAGACGTGCACCTACTCTAGAAGCTTTCAAGCAACGTGTCAAAGCTATTTATCTTCTGTAAGTTACAGTTAAGCCTATGTCGTCGTAGTTTCGTGGTTGATTATATGTATTGTTTATAATATGTAAGTATATGCTAGTATTATAGCATAAGTGTGTGTGTGTGTGTAATATATATATATATAAGTAAATAGAACTAAAAATTTAGAAAACGTTAATTTAGTTAAGCAAAGTTTTATACATTACTCTTAAGTGCACCAAGCCGCCATAATAAAATTTATTTACTGCTCCTTCCCAAACATGGTTGCCTGGAAGAGATCGCTTTAAGCGATAAGGCCGCCAATTGTAACATTATTGTATTTTTTTGTAAATTCATCATAGATCTGTACTGTGGTGTTTCAATAAAGAGTTATATCTATCTATCTATCTATCTATATGTTTTTTTTTTCATCTTAAAATATTTGTTAGGTCTAGCAGAAGTCAACCCTAAGAGGTTGTTAGCATTTTACCAATAACTCTGTATGACTTTATGACAAGGAGGTTAAACAAAAGGTGGGTGAATTCTCTTATGTCGTGAAAATACCTCGTTTCGCATTTGGAAATATTCAGGATGGTCCTTTACAAATAGACAGATGTCTCTAATATACATGCATGGTAGCGGGAGAATGTTACATGCTTTGAAGAGTGGTCTACAACTATCCACAAACCAAGCTTTGTTTATAGCACGAAAACAATGCTTCTGAATCTCTGTGTTAACTAGACTCTGTAGGCCCCCCTACTAGGTGGACTGTCGACATCGTTAAAGTCGCGGGTAGCCAATGGTTACAAGCGGCTAATAGCAGTTCTGTGTGGCGTTTTATGGGGGAAGCAACAGAGTTGTTCAACAGTGGATATCTTCCGGATGATGATGATGTGTTAACCAATAACTGATTACATTATACCCACTGTACTGTATTGGCATATCTCTTCTCTCTCGTTCTCAATGCTAGAACATGGGTATTTCTCTTAGGGAGGAAGCAAGAGATCACATCACTATTAGTCAATGGTATCGTTTAACTTTAAAGACCCACCGTAACATCAGTGGTATGGCCAGGGGTAGGTACGATGGCTCTGTTACTGTTAAGATTCCAGATTGCCCAGGCAGGGATCGTTCAGCAGAGGCGCCTTCCACCTGGACAATCTGTTTTGAATACTTAACTAGCCGGCCGTTCGCCGGGCTGAAATAAAAAGTACAACTTATAAAATCAAATTAATCAAGTAGAATATATGGAACTTACGTACCATACGTGAAGTCTCGTCAATTTGGACGAACTAAGCTTCCTTACTAACCTAATCGGCCGATTAACTTAGAACAGACTTGCCTAGTCGACGAATGTGGTTCCCGCTGCTGGTTTTAACAACACACCAAATGTCCACATGCCTTTAACAAGCGCGGGGGTCAAACAAAGCGGTTTCAAAATACAAAACACTCAAAACATCAATTTAAATACCGCTGACCCATATTGTCACAGAATTTTCAAGAAAAGCAAGTAATTCAAAGGGGTGAGAGAGTAGAATGAATTGCAAAAAGTTTCAAGATAATCTCACGTACAAAAATTCCATAGATCACAAATAGACGACTACCAAAGCGGTGCGTTCCAATTGCCCGAAAAGTTGATCGGTCCGAACATCTACCCGCAAAGGACCGGGATACCGGTCCGCTACTCTATTGGCAATCGTGCCAAGGTTGCCACCGCTCTCTTCAGCACCGAACCGTCCACCAAGACCTCAGCAAATCGGGGGACACCATCACTACCGGACGCAAGATCGAGGATGCGCCCCCTGCGCCACATGAGTGACGGAAGGTTAGGATCCTTAATCAAAACGAGGTCTCCAATTTTGGGTGGATCGGTTTTGTCAGTCCACTTGACGCGTTGCTGGAGAATGTGCAAATATTCCAAGTTCCAGCGTTTCCAAAAGCTCTGAGTCAATTGGCAACCAATTCAAACCGCGAGAGACGATTAGGTCTCACATCAACATAAGGGTACTCAGGCAAGGCAACAAGTGGCTGACCAATCAAAAAATGGCCCGGCGTAAGGGCTTCAAGGTCATTAGGGTCTGAAGAGATCGAGCACAACGGTCTAGAGTTTAACATAGCTTCAATCTTACAAAACAAAGTCGCTAACTCTTCAAATGTGAGAATAGTATCTCCAATAACTCGTCGCATGTGTGTTTTGGCAGATTTCACAGCAGCTTCAAATATACCACCCCAATGGGGACCAATTGGGGGAGAAAACAACCAAGTTATGCCCCGTTGCGAGAGTTTACATCCAACTTCAATATGCTTATCAGCTAGGAAGGCGTTAACATCGTTCTAATAGTGGTTCGTACCCTTAAAATTAGTGCCGCAATCTGACCGAATTATAGAAGGCAGTCCGCGTCGTGAAACAAATCTATCTAGTGTGGCAACAAAAGCCTCCGTTGTGAGCGAGGATACCACTTTCAGATGGACTGCCTTGGTCGCGAGGCAAACCAGAACGCACAAGTTTGCTTTGACGTTTTAACCAAAAAGGGACCCACAAAGTCCGTGCCAACTCCTGGAAACGCCCTGGTCTCAGTGACACGATCCGCAGGTAGGTCTCCCATCAAGGGCTGCATGGGAGCGGCCTTGAGCCGATAACAAGGCATGCAGCGGAAGACTATACTGCGAATCGTTCTTCGGGCCGACAAAATCCAAAATTCTCGCTGCAAAATGGCCATCAGGGCATTACAGCCGGCGTGCGAGTTTTTGATGTGACGATCTGTCACCAATAATTTAACCAAATGGCCATCCTTAGGCAATCAACTTGTCAAAGGAGCTGTAACGGTTCAACAAAATATCAGGGTCCAAGGGAACTTCTTCCTTCTCAACAGCGAGCGTACGTAAGCCCGGTAAGGAAGAAGTGTCCGAGGCTGGTGTCCGTGGCCAATTTACCTCAGGACGAGTCAACCATTGCTGTCCCCACCATAGTTGATGACCAATCAGCTAAGGAGCCGCACATCCTCGTGAAGCGCAATCAGCTGGCTTAACCTCACCAGGCACGTGTCTCCAAATGAGCGGTATCTCAGATTTCTGAATCTGGGATACGCGATTAGCCACAAAGACCTCCAAAGTGTGAACAGACGCCCGCAACCAACAAAGAACAATTTGGCTGTCTGTCCAGGCATAGGTCGCGCTAATGTGTACGGATTTACCAAGCGTACTAGACACGTGATTCAATAAGCGCACAAGAAGAGGTGCCCCCGATAGCTCCAATTTCGGAATGGTCAGCGAAGTCCGAAGGGGGGCCAACTTGCTCTTAGCCATGACCAGAGAAACTGTCACATGGCCCGAGGTACTGACGGTACGGAGGAAAACAAAAGCGGCATGGCCGCGCTCCGAAGCGTCACAAAACCCGTGTAGGGTGGCCTTATACTTCCCTGGAGGAAGCATGGCACGAGGCAATGAGACCTCATTGACCGCCGGAAGCGAGAATACATAGGATATCCAATCCTCAACAAGAGTTCCGCGGAGAGGCTCATCCCATCCAAGTCCTGCCATCCAAAGTTTCTGTAAGAAACATTTTACTACCCAAAATATGACAGGACATATCCAATCGTTTGGATCAAACGTCCTCGCGACAGTGGACAGCACCAGTCGTTTTGTCCAGACAAGAGGTAACTCCAAGTCAAAACCATATGTGAAGATGTCCTGGACTGGTCTGTACTGAATGCCGAGGACAGCCGTCATCGCAGGATTGTCAACATTCTCAAACAAATGAGGGTCCTGTTGATGGTCTTCTGGTAGGCCTTCAAGCAGCGCTGGTGAGTTAGAGATCCGTTTGCGCAACTCGTACCCAGCGGAGGCCAATACTCCAATCAATTCGTCACGAAGAAGGATCGCTTCCTTCTCCGTTGACGCCCCGGTGCAAATGTCATCGACGTACAGGTCGTTTTTCAAAATGGCGGACGCCTGAGGGAATTTCAAACTCTCTCGGTCCGCGAGCTCCCAAAAAGAACGAATAGCCAAAAACGGAGAAGAACGGAGTCCGCAAGTATTCGTATTGAGCTCATAAACAACAATAGGATCCCGTGGGTCTTCGCGCCACAGGATTAATTGAAAACGCCTGTCATCGGGATGTATAATAGTTTGCCGAAACATCATTTTAATGTCGGCCACAAAAACAAATGGATGACGTCGAAAATTTGTGATGACGTCACCAAGATCCTTTAACAATTTGGGACCGGAATGCAAACATTGGTTCAAAGATATGCCAGTGGAAGTCTGCGCAGAACCATCAAATACCGTGCGCAGCTGGCCAGTAGATGGCTTAAGTACCGCATGATGCGGAAGGAAGTAATGCTCCACTGAACGCCAATTCAAATCGGACACAGACATGTGTCCCAACTGTTCATACTCTCTCATGAACTCTATATACTTCTGTCGGAGCTCCGGATCTCGACTCATACGGCGTTCCATAGCCAACAATCTCTTTTCTGCCACGGGTCTGGACTCACCAAGAGGAGGACGTAGCGACAGACAAGGTAGTCGAGTAATGATCCGGCCAGAATGAAGGCGACCTGTGTTATTCTGATAGAACAACTCGCACTCTTCATGAACTGGGTCCGAACGAGAAGCTTGAGGGGGCTCTTCGACTTCCCAAAACCTCTGAACCGCATCAGAGTGAGCCGAGCCCACTGTCAAAACATCAATTTCCAATGGAGGGGGTACCTTCAAAACAGGTCCCATCAAAGCAAAACCAAAGATGGTCAGGATAGCGACCAAGCCACCTGGCTGTATGACCCGTTTATAACCCAATAAAAACTTACCAAGGACATCTGAACCTATCAGCAAGTCAAATTGTCCCGGTAAGTCAAACTTGGGGTCAGCCAGGTTCAAACCCGTAGTCAAATTTACCACAGAAGTGGACAATTGCTTCTGTGGATGCCTACCCAAAATATTCTCCATAACAATAGCCGAGGTACATATCCTCGGGGATGGAGAATCAACAGGGGTGAACAATAACTTCACTTGCCCTTCAACATTATTTACAGCTGAGTTACCTACTCCCCGGATAACATCAGAATATGTTCTCAAGTTTAGGCCTACCTGCCCTACCAACCTAGTAGAAATTATGCAACCTTGAGAGCCAGTGTCCAGAATGGCACGAACCACAAAAGTGGCTCCCGTTGGGCCCCAGACTTTAACGGAGGCCGTTGGTAGGAGAACGGTCTCAATCGGGGTGGTTGTATCTACTGGGCAGGGGCCAACATCCTATTGCCTGGGCGGCGAGCGGTCGCCGCAGCCAGGCCTTTGTCCTTCAAATCTAGGGTAATTAACAAATTCTTCAAATGCGTGGTGTCCCGTGCCGCCCGCCATCTGTGGGGGGTCATAACGACCTACCCGCTCAAAGCGAGGTGGGCGCGTTTCAAGTCGGGGACGTTCCGCCAAAGGGGGCGAAGGCCTACGGTACCGTCCAGGCGATTGTCGGCGCTCATCAGCAGCCGTACAATCAGTGCCGCGGGGGGGAGGAGACGAACGCGTGTTCTGTCGGTCCCTTACAATAGGCGGTGAGTGACGTGCAATATTGCGGCTCTCTTCCGGAGAGTGAACCGGAGAGGGGGAGTACCGGTCGCCACGGGGTACCCGCCCATGCGCGGTTCAACCTGGCCAGTCACGTGGCCTACCCCGTTCCTATTTAGGCACAACCTGCCTAAGTGCTGCCCTGAACAATAAGCGCACGGGTGCGGGTCAGGACAGTATCGTTGAAAGTGCTTGCCTAAACATCTAAAACAAAGTCGCAATTCTACGGCGTGATGAGATGTGTAGGTCCAAGAACAACCTACATTTCAAAATATTATGGCCCGGAACCGAGCAATAAGCACACTCGGATGGGCTCTGTGTGACAGCAAATCGGGGGGAGGGGCGCTGGTCAAAATTGCCATGGCCCAGAGTACGGCCCTGGCCAACGGCCTTAGTGCGGCCCTGCTCCTTGGCCCTGGGCGGTCGGTATGCAGCCGCCGCGTCACCAGTTGTGTCCACCATACGGCACTCATCAGCTCTCCAGGTCCTCAAAGGGGGGCAGATAGGTCGCACAATCGCCACCATATTTCTGCTCAAACCGAGCTTTCAAGTCAACAGGCAATTTCTTCAATACGATATGGACCAACAAATATGACCAATGTTCAACGGGTAGGTCCAAACGTTTCAACGCGTTAATAGCAACTAACAACGGATTCAAAAATTCCGTTTTCAATATGGCTAGCCTATTAACCGTGGGCAAATTCAATATTTGCTGAATGTGTGTGTCAGCAAGGCAACGTTTGTTATTGAACCGCCTGATTAGTAAGTCTTTAGCGGTTTCATAATTTGAGTCATCAATTGAGAGATGCTGCACTAATGCCCTCGCTTGACCCTCCAAAACTGATAACAAATATGCTAACTTTTGTGATGGACGCAGATCTGTCCTTGCGTCCACTAAGCTATCAAACAAATTTATAAAACCTAAATAATTTTCAAGACGGCCGTCAAAGTGAGGCAGTTCCAATGTAGGCTACTCAGCAAGCTTGGCAAGGTAGGTTCAGTTTTGGGCAATGGAGAACCAACCTGGCCTTTATTATTTATTTTCCTAGCCCGCTGTGCAATTTGATCGTTGAATTCCAAAATTTGTAGGTAATCATTATCAACATGATTCCTCTGTTCCTGACTGAAGGCATCAAGAGTCAGGTCTCCAACAAAAGTGTTATAGCGTTTTTCCACAAGTTCGAGGCGTTCACTCAACTTGGCAAATCGGTCTAACAGCGCCTCGTCTCTATCTGGTCTAGGGCCAAGGCTGCTGCGGTAGAAAACCAACGCAAATGTGAGGTGATACCACCAACGGCGTCGCGTACCTCCTTTATTGCGGACATGTTGAATATGAACCACTAGTAGACAGTTATTCAATAATATTCAACAATATTTTACAAATTTTAACAAAAAATATTCAATAATTTTTTTTTTCAAAAGTGACATCCCTACAGTAAATTCACTACATGCGTTGGCAACCCTGGAATGTGTACTTACAATCAAATAAACAATTTAGCATATTAGTGCAAGTAACATCAACAAATTATTTTTTATACTGGGCCGTAACAAAAATGGTAAGGAACCCCAAAATGGTAAAATAGTTTTACCAAAAATAACTTGAATTCACTTAATACACCTCCTAGGGAACTGTCCAAGCAATTGTGAAGGACAAATAATATGATTTTTATACTTTACATGAGATATCACAATGTCTTGTATTATAGTTTCCGTAGATATAAATTCAATTTTTCAAGTTTTTGTGAATTCTTCAAGATTTATACACAAAGTTCAACAAGAAACTATTTAAGCTAGCTCATGTTGACTAGATATGGTTAATAAGACACAGATTCAATGAGAATTATAACAATTTACCAATTAAAAATTTTCTCAGTATTGAACAATAATTCATGAGTTATAACTATCAATTATTTTATAAAAATTAGTACTGAGACTGGTTTGTTTCATTCAAACAACAAATAAATTATCTTATACAAGCTATGCTACATATCCAAATGCTCATCATATAATTGCAAGTACAATAGATAATGACAATAGCGCCTATTTCAAAGGCTGAGTGTTTTTACAAGTTGGCTCAAAATGCCCAAATATTTATCAAACTGTTAACAAATTATGTAAATTAGAGGATACACTGTGTTTAGGTGTATTCAAAAGGCTCTAAACAATTCAAATAAAAAATTCAATAATTTTCATAACCTTGAAACAAGCATGGCATGACAAAATGGAACAAATTTACAAAAAAAATAGGCATCAAACCTAGGCTATGCGGATGCAACCGCGCTCTGACGATGTTAAGATTCCAGATTGCCCAGGCAGGGATCATTCAGCAGAGGCGCCTTCCACCTGGACAATCTGTTTTGAATACTTAACTAGCCGGCCGATCGCCGGGCTGAAATAAAAAGTACAACTTATAAAATCAAATTAATCAAGTAGAATATATGGAACTTACGTACCATACGTGAAGTCTCGTCAATTTGGACGAACTAAGCTTCCTTACTAACCTAATCGGCCGATTAACTTAGAACAGACTTGCCTAGTCGACGAATGTGGTTCCCGCTGCTGGTTTTAACAACACACCAAATGTCCAAATGCCTTTAACAAGCGCGGGGGTCAAACAAAGCGGTTTCAAAATACAAAACACTCAAAACATCAATTTAAATACCGCTGACCCATATTGTCACAGAATTTTCAAGAAAAGCAAGTAATTCAAAGGAGTGAGAGAGTAGAATGAATTGCAAAAAGTTTCAAGATAATCTAACGTACAAATATTCTATAGATCACAAATATAGGACTACCAAAGCGGTGCGTTCCAATTGCCCGAAAAGTTGATCGGTCCGAACAGTTACTAACCTTCGCCCACTATCTCACCTGATGGTAAAGTATGATGTGGTCGAAGATCTTCAGGCTAACCTATAATTACCGGCTCTCAAGGACAACTGCCGGAACACACCTTTACGTGTTTGGCGACAGATTTTCTACTTGAGAGTGGTAGCTAGCCAGGCGGGCATTCGCATAATGTCCTACCACCATAATATAACTGCCATCCTAAGACGACAACTGAGACCGACGGCTTAACGTGCACTCCGAGGCACGGAAGCGCTCCGTAGTAATGTCACTGGCGGTCACCCATCCAACTCATGACCGCGGTCGACGTTGCTTAACTTTGCTGATCGGTTAAACAGCTAAGTAAACTTCGCTACGAGCGCTTCAAAAATAATTGGTACTGCCACCTATATTCAACGAATAGCACTCAGTGGCGGAATAAAGGCAACAACTAGCGCCATCTGCTATACCTTGCGGCATATACGAATTGTAAGCAAACGTTCGATGACTTATACAGTATTTTACAAGCGATCGAAAATTAAAATAATAATCCAATAATAATGTTTGATACAATACGAGTATTGGTAGCTGAGGAAAAGCGTACTAGGACTCACTGTTCATAATAAATTTCCTTTTTCATCACATAAATGTAGACCATGTATCATGATTCATGACATATAATGACAGGTTGCCGCCGCCTTTAGCATGTCGACAAATGTTATCTGATTACAATTATGTTGCATCTTTTTAATGTAGCACTTCGATGCAATTATTCCACATACCGCTGAGGTATAGTAAAACTTAATGCAACTATTTTTAATAATTTATAACTACGACCTCAACTTTACATTATGTCATGAGGTCAGCGCCCTCTGGCAGAATAAGTTTGAAGTGTGTTGTTAACGAAGGCATATCAAAAATATCTTGAACCTAGAACAGCTATTTCATCCCTATTTATAAAAGTGATTGTCACTGTTGAATTAAAATTTGTGGGTCAGACGTGGTTGAGAAACACGGAGGGTTGATAAGTTCAAAATAAGAAAACAGATCTGGTTGGGTACTAAGAAAATACATTTTAAAATCGTTTTCTTGTTTATTTAACAATTGTTAGTGCATCAATGTACAATGCCTCATTGCGATTACAGACCTTTCCACTCACGAAGGCGCGTCCATCCAAGGGATCATATTTAATATTGTTTTACCGTATGTACCATTAGGTTTTACAAGCACATTATGACGTAGCGTACAAACGAGGCCTACACGTACAAATGTGCATCAATAATATACTGTGGAGGGGCGCGCTTTCGTTAGTGAACAGGTGTGTAGTAAGAAAGGTATATAAAAAGGATTTGAAGAAGAAAAAGCATATAAAAATGTAAGTTTTATGCAAAGCATGTTTGCATGCATGCATCTCTACTACGAAATATATTGGCATTTGCTCCACAGCCTCCATATGTGAAGTCTATGCAGTCCTTGCCGTCAAAAGTGTACCTGTAAAACAAAATCATGATTATAAACTTTTCTATAATCAACTAATTATTATTGCGTGCCAAGCGAAAACCACTTTTACAAATAATTAGAGCACAAAATTCTAGTCCCGAGCAGGAATGGAACGCGCGTTACCCGGATTCACGACTGAGCTATCGGAACATGTTCGACTGAGACAAATCTAGTGCTCTAATTTTATTATTTCAACCGTCATAGTCGACTGTGCGGGCATTAAGTAGACTTCTAGACTTCATCTGATCGAAAGAAGTGGAAAACCACTTCTTTCGATCAAACACTTACCGAACTTTCAGAATGATGTCATTACCATTCTCTATTTCTAAATATTATTACAAGCACCATCACATGCCAAGCGAAAAAAGGTTAGGGCACTGCGTGAATGGGGACGCGGGTTTGATTCCCGATATGTACAAGATTTTTGTATTCCAAAAATTTGTTAGTGCAACATTTATATTTATTTTGTTTGTATATGTTAATTTATTCTAAATCAGAAATACATATGGGATTTCCTACATTAAGTATATAACAGCAATAGTCTTGTATTAAACAGTGATAGCCCAGTGGCTGTGTGTGTCAATAGCCGTGCCTATGGTCCGCGGTTCAAATCCTGTCGTAGGCATTTCTTTCAAAGCATGGTGGTAGGATATATTGTGAATTATCGCCCAGCAAGATACATTTCAGAAGTAGAAAATCTGTAGCCAAGCATCTAACGGTGTATTCTGCAAGCTGTGTCTTTGAGAGCCAGTTCCCATTCTAGATTAAGCTTTTATACCATCTTTACCATCATCGCTTAACTTTAGTAAGATTGTGGTCAAATGCAAGCTCATCAGCAATAAAAAAACCCTTGCGAGGATATGCTGGAATGACGGTTATTTTATATATAAATAAGGGTTTTTTTTCTTTAATCTGCAATCATTCGTTAGAGTTTGAGCATGTGTGTTACAGGCTGTTTGGCATTACGAGGAGTACTCCACTGAGTGCTTCTCCCTTTGTTGGCTTTCTATCATCTACCTTCTAGTATCTCTATGATGTAATGACTATTAAGCCTCTAAGGGTAATTAATAGTGGTCAACTATATCACCAGGGCCGCTACTACAATTCAACGAAGTTCCGTTTTTTGTGTTTCGAACGACACTTTAGGCAACGAAAATTGAATTTGCGGTACAGACCCACCAACTTATCTGTTCAGGCGGCAGAAAAAAGAACTACAACATACCTTCAAATTGTGACAGCTTGTAGTTGGTTTCCATGACTAGTAGCGCCCTCGAAAACTGCACAGTTAAGTTGGTGGTACTATACGAAGTTTGTTGTTTAAGGTTGAACTGGCCGGTAACTTTTCCATACAAACGCCGTAGGATGATCACTCCCTTATTTGAGGTTTTAGGTCCACAACTAAGCATGATATCGATTTATCTCTTCATTATCTAGGCTTGTCTTGGCACCGATTTGTAAAAAAAATCTTCACATGATAGTTATAAGCCTCGAAACATCCCTGTAATATCACGAATTTTAGCGCATGTTTAGTCGTAAATAAACGACTTATAGAGCATGAAATCCCTAAAATTATTTACATAGAAGCATAGCTCAGTTCATGATCATTTTAGATAACATTTTGGAAAACAAATACATCCAGTAGTATAATCATAAACATCCTAGAGCCAAAGGTCGGCACACATAGTTTTGCGCGCTAGTTTTTCGTTCAAAATATTGGGCATCTCATGTCAATACTTCCATTCCGCGGTGAGGGAAGCGGGCGGGCGGGTCTCATGCGCAGCACACTAATATATAATTAACAAAACGCACACTACCAAAAGTCACGTGCACCGCGCCGCGATCTTAGAACATAATATTATATTGTAGGAATGCCCTGTTGCTTTTTGGTGTGCACGTATGTATACACTACCAATATGTAGTGCCTATGCCTACTTACGTACTTATATATATATATATATATATTTACATATGTTGGGAGTTGGGGACCGGATTTTCTTTCGCATTTGATTAGTTTGTTCGTGATAGTAAGTGTCGGACGCCATAATCCATATAGATAGGTAAGTACTTGGGTAATATAAATACGTAACTATGTCTAGGTACTCACCTACTCTCACCTAAGTTAGTACCTAGTAGGTATTAGTTAATACGCAGGTCATGATAGCTATGGTAAGTATACCTAATCATGTTAGCAACACTTAGACATTATAAAAAGCTGCATTTGGTTAGATATGGTATGGACGTAGGTAGTCCGCATTCTTTTTAGAATATAGTCTAAGCAGTAATATAACTTCGAGAAAGTACCTACCTAACACAAAGTAGTAAAGGGTTAGAATTAGAAGCTCAATGGAAGATACCTACCTATCTACGATATAATTATCATTTATCATATAGGCCTGCCTAGGCACGCAACTGTCAGCGATGTCAAATCGACATTCGCGGGCGCGCATTGCATTGCATACCTATCTATATAGCTATAAGATCACAACAAATAATAAAGTTAGTACTATGTATCTACCTACGTAAATTAGTAGAATAAGTATGTATATTTGTAGTAGGTACTTATACCTAAGGTAGTACGAAAGTTTATTTGGTAAACTTAGCGATGATTGTAGGCACTTACCTAATCAAAAATAACCTATGATTAGTTATTGATTTTTATTGGAAATAATTTAAATCAGTTACGGGTAGGTAGAGAATTTTTATTCCAAATGTGTTCTACCAGGATTGGTAGATCCATGATGCCATCGTACATTACCGCTTAGAGACAGATTTTGAAATCGGTACGACACACTCTCATCTCAAAGCTCGCTAGCCGGGCGGAATTTGCTGTACGAAGTTTGTTGTTTCATATAGTATATGGTTGGATCGCATCGTTAATCACAAATCTTGGCCCGCTATGGAATCTCCGATACTAATCTGAGATTTATATAATGCCTCAATAGGGTTGTTGACTTGTTTTTTTAAAGTATGTTAAATTATTTTGAACACTGAAATATACAACTAGCATTTTTAATTATTTTTTTTAGGTGTCCTGAAATACTAGAAATCCATCTTTTTATTTCAACTTTTAAAATGGGCGCTAAAATATCATTCAATGGCGGCCTGTATGCTTATGACGTCACTAGGGCAAAAACAAATAGTGCTGAAATGTAATACGTTTTGCTTGCTTGTTGTAGTGTCGTGCGTAATCGATTATACAGGTTGTTCGGCAGAACGTGTACCATAGTGTAGGAGTGTATGTAGACTGAATAAAACAATCACAGAACCAACACAGTTTGAAGCACGGATACATGAGTGGCAGCATTATCAATTATTTTTCATACATGATAATTAAAGAACTTTAATCGGTTCAAAATCACTATTTTATTGAACATTTTTGTTATCCCGAAATGTAAACACTTTCAAGTGATCGAGACAATGGCGTGCAGTGACATCGGAATAAATATAATGATAAACATAAGCTTTTCCAACTGTTTAAAGTTGTTGTATTACTATGAGTAATAATTGCAAAATGTTTCCATAGATTCTTGTTCCGAGTTTGGGTTTTATTATCTATGCTGATCTTTGATCAAATCTCACGGCGAAATATGATCAAAGATAAATGAGTCAAATGTACGTATTAAACTATTAAATATATGGGATCCAATGGATTTGATAGTGAAATAGGGGCCTAAGTAGTAAATCGATAGTGATGCGACATTTTGTAGGTTGCTTGCTATTAGCAATTACTAATGTCAATTGTCACTGTCAAAACCTTTGGAAGCAAACTCTCATGATTACTATTACTTATTCTGTGGCTTTGTTTTTGTCCTTATGACATAATTTCCGCCTTTACTTCCGTTTGAGATCACGTGACTTAAAGAAAATTTAAACACATTTTTGTTTATTCAAAATAAAGGTAATCCAAAGCAGAATAAATAATTTGTTAATTTCATGGAGTTATGTGCTCCAACTACTATCATGTTAACGTTACACTGTATTTTATTTTAGACTGTGTCAACTACCCTATTAGATTTAAGTCTTAAGGAAGAGAATTTCAAGAATATTTTCACATGGTAAGAGTCTGAGTGTCCTAGTAATATATCAACGAGAGATGTCGTTACTGTTCAAGAAAGTACAGGTTATAAATTTAATATTTACGTTTTTCTTTGTTCTCCACGGGTATTTATATCCTCATTAGTATTCGTGTTCTTTTTGCATATTTAGAACTCAACTTATACTACTTTTAAGCAAACGAATTAATTATAATTTCTTATATGGAAAATGTACAAACCATACGAATCAGATTTTTAAAATATGTTATTCAGAATCTGCAAATGCTTGCAGTCTATGCTACGAGTTACGAACGAAGTTAAAAAAAGTAAACCAATACGTGTTTTGCGGATACCTTACTTTCGGACCCGGAGTTCGAAACTTCGACGATTTAGAGTAGAGGCCCAGGTGGTGAGGATGTGTTCTTAGGGTGCGTTTCATTTGAGTGAGATTCGCTAAAAACGCTAAAAACGATCACACTCCCAAAAAGTTTTCCACATGGGTCTTGGCGTTATTTTCGCCTTAAACGCTACATCTAATGTCAAAAGTGACAGAAGTTGCAAGTTTTAGTGGCATTCTTAGCGTTCTTATCCAAAAATGGAACGGGGATGACAGTTACAAACGATCACGTGATCACAACCACAGACGCAGAATGTGATCAAAATTATCGAAATTTACGTTCTTAGCGACTAATGGAACAGGCCCTAAAGCGTCTTTTTACTTCATTGAGGAACGTTCCATATATTAACTAACAGTGTTGACTTGCAGTTCACTATGAAATTCTGAGGTCTTTAGAAAAGGTGGTGGGTTGATAGGTTACTAAGCATGCCATTCTGGGCTCTCTGTATGATTTGGATATTGGAGTTGCTAGTACTTCCCCACAGTTGTATATCGAAAGTCTACTGTGTGTATTCAGGTTCAGATGGTCAGAGCCCGGTTGTGCGCCTATTGTGCAGTATCACTCTTACCACATCATCGGGACTCATTATTCCCTTTAGTCGCTTTTTACGACTTTTATCAAGAGGGTATAACTCTAAGGCATATACGCTCAGCAGGCAGAAATTCAAAGAATACAAGAAAAATAAATGTACCATCGTGATTTCTATCAATATTTCTATTTTGTCAGTTATTGCGATGCAGCTCTTCGTGGAATGGAATATTTGGCTTAAAATTGAATTACAGGCACATGAGACTTAACTACTATAGGGGCGTTCGTTTTGGCTCGATTGCGTTTGTAGCAGTTTCAAAAGTGGCATTTGTGTTTTAGCGTTCGGATAGAAGCTTTTGCTATTTTTGACCACCAATTACTGCATGCTATCCGAACGGCTTAAAACATACTTTGACAACCGCCAATATTTTAACAATTTTGCACAGTACGAAACATGGAATCAATCTCTAAAATTAACAAAAAGTAGGTACCTATATTATTATTATTTCTTTTTTAATGGCTTCTGATAGTTACTTAAATAAAAAACTTGTGAAACTCTTCAATCGCGCCAAATACAACTGTCAAAACAGCAGTTGTCAAAAAACGATCACAACGATCCCACGGCAAGACATGGGTCAAAAATATCACTTTTCTCTGTCATTTGTAGCGTTTTCAAAGCTATCCGAACGGTGAGCGAAAACGATATTTTTGCTCACGAAGTCCCAAAACGAACGGCCCGTGTGATCGTTTTTAGCGTTTGTGAGTGTTATTTTTGGCACCGATAGCCTATCCGAACGCCCTATATGTCTCGAAATGACGGGCGCAGTGCAATTAGTGTTGTTTGTTTTTTTTTTTCCTGGTAGGTTAGCTTTTTACCACTATCTCACCTGATGGTAAGTGATGTTGTGGTCGAAGATATTGTTCAGGCTAACCTAGAAGTACTGGCTCTCAAGGACAGCTGCCGGAACACACCGTTAGGTGCTTGACGACAGATTTTCTACTTGAGGGTGGTAGCTAGACAGGCGGGCATTCGCGAAATGCCCTACCACCATGAAAAAAAAGCATACCAAAATGACTTGTGATGAAATGTGTCTGTTATAGGCAGATGTTAATCCGCTTAACATCAGGTGGGCCTCGAGCACGTTCCATCACAATCACATTAAAAAATGCTTTACGTTTGATTGAATTAAAGGACAAAGAATACCATACGCACATACGAAAGCCAGCTCGACAGTTACCAGTCTCTGATGGAGGCAGTTGACATCTTGGATCTGAAATGAGAAGTAACATTACACTCGGATATAACATATATATATCGTTAAACTGACCAAAACCATATACCCTCGTCAAATATGAGCTAACTAGTGAATCAGTGATGGCTCAGTGGCATTGGCTATGGACTGCCGCAGCAGATCCATGGTTTGAATCCCGCCGCGGGCTCGTGCTTCACCGCAATGTGGAAGGGCATTTTCGAATGCCCGCCTGGCTAGCGACCAACCTCAAGTAGAAAATCTGTTTCCAAGCACCTAACAGTGTGTTCCGGCAGCAGTCCTTGAGAGCCAGAAAAATTACAGACACATGAGACCTAACAACTGTACGTCTCAGTGTGACGGGCACAGTGCAATTTGTCGTTGACGAAATGCATCTGTTATAGGCAGAGGTTAGAGTTAACATCAGATGGGCCTCGGGCTGGTTCCGTCACAATAACATAAAAAAAATTCAACACTAGTTTAATATATAGTTATATGTCATATCTGAGTAATTTATTTACCTCGATGAAACGTCGAATTATGTTTTATCGCGATAAGTCCCGTTAAATACTTATTGCTATGTGTTCAAGTCGCGAAAGTCTTAAAGTTACTATAACATATAAACATCGTTAAACTGGCCAAAACCATACACGCTTGTTAAATATGAGCTAACCAATCTATCCGTTACCATAAACCACGTTAAATTGTTGGAATTGCCTTTCAATAGGCCTTTTTATTACTTGAGGAAAATGCATTTCTGCATACACACGCAGAGGAGCAGGTGTTTATGCCGCGCTAACGGTCCATAGGGACCCCATTACCGATAAAATACTCCGTGTATTTGTCGGAATAAGCACGAGGATCACCTAAAGTTAAAGTTTACTTTGCCTGTAATTTAATATTTCATATTTTTTATTACTTAGCTCGGTGTAAATATTCAAAACTCTATTTAAAGGGAGCGCGGCGCTGTTACTTGTGTTAAAGAAAAACACTTAAAATATATAGAAATATAATATCTAACGACACCGCGTTTAGGCGGTATCGACTAATTATAGATATGTGCCCTCTATAAAATAAGTTCAAAATATGCCTGACTAGGATGTTTAGACAATTCAATACCTTATCGGGAAATACAAACGTGACCATAATATGTTATTTTCTTATTACAAATATGTAGTTTTGACATTCACGTTCAAGTAAACATACCTATTGCTGTAGTCAACCCAAGAATAACAAAAATTATACACAACAAACAGAAAAGCTTCATTTTGAGAAAAATCTAATTACGTAGCGTCCGTTTTACTCTAAACGTTTACATTTATTGAAATAAATTATGCATCCACTGGTTTTATATACCCTCAGAATTATGAATATAAAAAGTTTATCTCACTTATGTATGGTACTTAATGATAAACCAAAAGATAACCTATAACATAAACGAATAACAGGAAATCAGTTTAAAAACATTCAAATTCCAAAACCGACAAATAAAAAAAAAAAACCGTTCTGTACTAGTCGTACACGATGTTGAGATATTAATCAAGACGTAACGTCGCATTGTTTGGTTGTCAGAAAAAATAGAGAAAAAGTTCTTTTTCAAACACTTTCTCTCATTCCGAGAGTTAAGTGTTTGAAAGAGCACTTCTTTCGATAAGATGAAGTCTAGTAGCACCTTTCCTTAAGACGGTTAAAGTAATCAGAAGTCCATCAAAGACCGAAATTGTGCTTGTGCTTAGCATGAGTTAACATAAGAAGACTTGTTCTGAACTGCAGTACATTTGGTTTAATGTCCTGTTTCCTGGTCACCAGATGCCAATTAAGCCCTACCCTTGTTATACCTATCACAAGTTGGGAATTGAATTCCAAGTGAAATCTAATAGTCAAAGCTATTCGTTATCGGCACGCCAACATCACGGTAATAAGGAGTCTGATTAAAATGACCTTGTTTTGCAGAAGAGAGATAAGCCAAGGTTGTTTTTTTAGCATTTGACCCGAATTGCATAACCCCCAAACTGATACTGCTATCAGGGACAAGTTCTACTCGTGGCCACAGATGTGTAGGTATTACTTTATTATGTATGCTGTCATTTGTAGTTTCAGTAGTAAATTAATGGGCAATTGGAGTTGGTGGATTGCCAAACAAATAATAACAATTTCCATATGATAAGAACCACTATCGCGTTCTGAATGAATATCACATTTACAATGGAGTACAATTTGTTTTTTATTTCTATTCCGGACGGGAATCGCACCCGCGTCCTCCAAATCCGAAATCAGTGGACGCGGGTTAAATCAAAACATTTTGTACGCCAATTTGTAGATGAAATATCAATAACAAAATCTGAATTACAAAATCACAAATATACCATAGAAAAAATTTAAGTCATGTGCGGGATTCGAACACGCTCTAACCAATTGAGCCAACATGACATGACGTCATAACTCAAATCTTTCCCATCGCTCTTCAACCATCGTATTGGCACACCCCGGACACTCGACGCATTCTCTATACAAAAGCCGCGTTACAACTACCTATTACACAGACACTACACAAACGATATTTTCGAACACGCGTAAATGTGTGCGTAAAGTCTAATGTTGTCATCGTATGTATAATTGTTGTGCTTACCTACCTAACAATATTTTGATACTGTTATTATTACTAATTAGATTTCGTTAGTTTTGCGTACTGACCTGCAGAAACATTTACAAGCAAAACAATCCAACTCAATTATTTATTCACGTAGGATGTAGGAATACCCAACACACAAGTAGGTAACATTACTTCTCATTTCACTCCATTACTTATACAACAACCTACACTGTACAAAACGTATCACTAAACGGTTAAAACATGCCAAGTACTCGCTATGGTTTCAATAGTAAAAGAAAAACTAGGTATTTCCATTTAATTATTTCTCTGCGAACGTAGTCTGATATCCACTGACAAGCGTGCGAGTGAAACAGTTGCGAAAATGTTTGCAAACGAAAATCTTCTAAAATAATTATTATTTGAAAAGTGGTTAGAAAAAAATACTGAGATAAAGTACTGTAAATTACCGTTTTTTTAGGAGGTTGGTACCTACTCTACTGTATAACTGAAGAACGACAAATAAGTAGGTAGATAAAGTTTAGGTTACCAAGAAAGACTTTCCTGGTTTTATTAAATAAAATAAGGTCGTTAGCTTGGTAACTTATGTCGTCACGTCTAGGTGCGCGTGTGGCGCGTCCCGTATTCAAGTCAGCTTCGCGCCAGCTCATAATCGGTGGCAGGGTGAGGAAGGCTCGTTTGGTGGGGGGAGAGGAGTGTCCATTATATACGTAGTATTATTATATGTTCTATGGCATTGGGATGGTACACTTACACCTACACTAATTCTACTTCTACGCCATCTACAACTAAGGTACAAAATTTCGTTTGCGCGATTCAGGTTTCCATACAAATTTGACAGCGTTATTCCCGGCAAGTGTCAAGTCTCTCAGAAGTGGGACAGCGTCATCTAGGTTCTGATTAAAGAAACTGAAATTTACTACTTTGCGCAAGCGTAAGTTTTCAAAACTTTAAATGTGACATTTAGTGATCAATTCTCTTAGTTTTAGCTAGGTTATGTCATAAAATAACTTTTTATATAGGTACTGGGTTATGACAAATTCACTGATTATGATTATAAATTAACTTTGTAATTATGATTATGAACCTTTTTAAGTTTTTTATTTAAATCTTTCGTTAATAAAGTATAAGCCATCACTGCTTAATAATTGGTACAAGTATATTAACGTAATATTAGGTTACACCTGTTAACACCTTCGACTTCATCGTCGTTATATCTAATGAAGGTCAATTAAGAAATGTTAGTATTGAAATATTAGACATTGTACTGCCACGTTCAGCAAAAAAAATATGTATAAAGCCACTGCGAGAAGAACGGGCAAGAAACTCGGGGCCATTATTTTAAACGTCTTTTAACAATGTTATACATACTTAATATATAATAAAGTGATTACAATATTTGTTTAAATTACGTAGGTGACAGGCAATAGCTTGGCGGAGGCGGAATTGTCCAGGCATTTTGGTCGTGCAAACTGTGTACCTAGTAGGATTTCTTAATCAATGTGTTTTTCACGTGCAACTTGAATTTCCCTTCTGTTAGCGTTGTAATATGTTTGGGAACTTTATTATAAAACCGTACACAATTACCTAAGAAGGACTTTTTATTTTTCTTTGCTAATCTAAAACCTGGCACCGTTATTTTATCTTTATTCCTAGTATTGTAATCGTAATTTATCATATACAGACTTGGTAAAGTTAAACTTACTTAGTTAATAAAACATTTCAACATAAAATCTTATAAAAAACGTCATATAATATCTACGAGGCATCTCGTGTGCAACCATTTTTCACACGACATGATTCAGTATAGGCACCTTCATGTCATCTGCCACAATTATTACGATAGTGTTATTACTCCCCCGTACCCTCCTCATTAATGACGCTACATTTTTTTATGATAACGGCATGAAAGCCGTCAGTATGGTTTGGAGCAAACATCCTCGAGGCACAGCAAAAACGGGGAAGTTCCAACGTCATCCTGAAGTTTTTATTATATTGGATACGAAAGGTGTGTAGCGCCTTTTGTGAACAGCTAGTCCACAGATTGCCCGCATATAGACACTGACAATACGCCTTAGAAAGAGTAATATTTACCTGATCTGAGCAGCAAGCCAATCTGCGAGCCATTATGTTTCCACAAACCACCAAAGCCCTACGCTCCCTTTCAATGTCAGTTCATTTAAGGTCGTCAGCAAGTATATGGATAGATAGATATATAACTCTTTATTGTACACACCACTTACATTACAATGAAACAAAATACGAAGGATTAGAGTCAACCTCAAACCTCAAATTGAATAGAAAAGGATAGATTTAGAAGGGCTCTAGCCACTACACCATATGACTTTGTAAACACGGACTTCCCGACAGTCAAGTATATATATATGCCCTCGATACAAACTGGAAAACCGTATTTAAGTGCATTCTATTTAGGGTAATAGCCTAGGTAGAATGGATTGCGCACACTTACCAGCGGCCTTAAAAACAACATGAACTCACTCTTCTTTATATTATAAACCAAAACATGCGACTCAGCGTTGGTCTAGAAACGTTTAACATTTTCTCAATCGCTCCAGTGGTCGGTCCCAGCAGCACCATGTCGTCCGCTGTTATAAACGATCAATGTTATTAACACTAAACACCCCTACCCGGCCATCCGATACTCATGCTGCTGAGCGCGATTAAAAGCTCATTAACATAGAGGTTGGTCTGGTAGTGGTTGGTACGACGGGGCATCGTGAGGCGTGTGCTGTCTGCCAACTCCACCGTTACTACATGACGACCACGACCGCTCTGCCAAGAGCGTATCGACATATAAGAAGAACATAGAGGTTGAATAGCTTCGGAGGCGACAATCACCCTGCCTCATTCGGCACTCCAATCTATACGACTCGGAGAAGCTACTACTGGACCATTTCACATAGTTGGTATCTTACAAACTAAGAAGAATAGTTGGCTGGTCCCTACTCTAATTTGTCGAAGTTTCGAACTTCGGGTCCGAATCCAAGGTATGCGCAAAACACGTATTGACTTACCTTTGTTTAACTTCGTTGGTAGCATCGACTAGCAAACATTTGCCTGTGTAGATTCTGAATAACATGTTTTTTAAATTGGAATCGTATTATTTGTTCTTTTTCCAAATATGAAATTATAATTTATTCGTTTGCTTAAGTACTTAAAGTCAAGTTCTAAATATGCAGAAGAAACACAAATACTAATAAGGATATAAAAACATATGGAGAACAAAGACACTAACGTACATTCTGAATATATCTTATATATAAAATTCTCGTGTCACAGTTTTCGTTGCCATACTCCTCCGAAACGGCTTGACCGATTTTGATGAATTTTTTTGTGCTTATCCGGTATCTATGAGAATCGGCCAACATCTATTTTTCATCCCCCTAAATGTTAGGGGTAGTCCACCCCTAAATTTATATTTTTATTTTTTAGTCAAAATTTTTAATTTCTATTTTTTTATGATACAACATACAAAAATACATACAATCCTCAATTTTCACCCTTCTACGATCAACCCTTATTTTTTAATAGCCAAAATTATTTATATGGCAAAGCAACGTTTGCCGGGTCAGCTAGTAATTTGTATTTTCTAGATCAGTAGCGGCACCTCGCGCTGATCCATAACTATGACTCTGAGACTCTTACCGTGTAAAAATGTTCTTTAACTTCTCCCGTTTAAGACCTTAGCTTCGCCGCATGGTGGAAGGACATTTTGCGATTGCCAGGCGGGCAGCGGCTAGCTACTTCAAGTAGAAAATCTGTCGCCAAGCACCTAACGGTGTGTTCCGGCAGCAGTTCTTGAGAGCCAGTGAAATTACAAGGACATGAGACTTAAAAACTATATGTCTCAAAGAGACGGACGCAGTGCAATTCGTGACTTGTGTGTGATATATACATCTGTTATGGGCAGAGGTTAGTCCGCTTAACATCAGATGGACCTCGAGCTTGAACCGCCAAAATAACATAAAATAAAAAGCTTTTATAGTTTAAAAGAATTCATTAATAATAATAATAATTAAGTGACATTAATATATTTACTAATATTTGCTCGTCTGCTTGCAAGCAGAACTTACAGACCTTTTATGACTGTATTCTTGCAAATAAACCATTGATTTAGAGTAAAATGGAAATACCAAAAGGTGGGCAGTGCCAACTGAAGAACTGCCCTCTTACTGCCATAACGCCTGCCAAGCGTGGGGATTATGGCAGGGGAAGTATTTGTTCATAGGTAGACTCTTCTGGTTTCTGATGATAATTATACTAACATTGAAGCAGTGATGACTCAGTGGCATTGGCTATGGACTGCTGCGCAGCAGGTCCATGGTTGGAATCCCGCCGCGGGCTTGAGCTCACCGCATGGTGGTAGGGCAATTTTGCGAATGCCCGCCTGATACCGACCACCCTCAAGTTGAAAATCTGTCGCCAAGCACCGAACAGTGTGTTCCGGCAGCTGTCCTTGAGAGCCAGTAATTCTAGGTTAGCCTGATCAACATCTTCGACCACATCATCACTTACCATCACATGAGATTGTGGTCAAAGGCATACCTATCAGCAATTAAAAAACATTACATGTTATTATTCTTCTTCATAGTAATAAAACTTGAGAAAATCAGAGAGGAAATCATGAAATGTTAAAGAAAATAAAATATATCGCGTTGGGTAAGTATTATTATTTTTTTACATTATATTTTTTTTATTATTATTACAACTTATAGTACAGATATATGTAAAATAACTGTATTTTTCGAGACATACTAATCACTAGAAAGAGTTGAAAGACTTGATCAAGTGAACTTAAGAACTTTCTAAGCACGCTCGTTCGCAGTCTGTTTTTCTTGAAAATCTGTTATCGTTCCCTCCAAGGCCTCCGTATAAGAATGAAATACATTTTTTTTCCTTGGCATGAAAAGTAAACCTGTAAGACATAAAAATTATAAATATTTACAAAGTCTTCGCGCCGAGTGTCCCGACTTCTAGCTATTGGAACATAGAAGTCAGGGCACTTGCTGTGAATCCGGGTACGCAGGTTCGATTCCCGCTCGGTACAAGAATTTTGGTCTGAAATAATTTTATAATGAGATTTTACCACACTGAGTACGAGTACCTACTTGTTTATTTTTTTTTATTCGTCTTGAAGTTATTAGGTATATGTTATGAGGTATGGCTACGAGACGTTTTGGGATGATAGTGCAGTAGCAGTGTATGTCGACATGCCGTGCCTCAAGTCCGAGGTTCAAGTCCTGTCGCGCACTAGAGGATCACAGCATGGTGGCTTCGATCATAAATATGTCTGATCGTAGCATGGTGGGTATGCATTTTAATATCACCTGGCTAGCGACCGCCCTCTGGAAGAAAATCTGATGCCAACGATTTGTTTTAGCGAAACTCGCGTCTATGACAGAATGCCTATACTAGATTTAAACAATTTTATTGCACTAACAAACTAACTTTTATATGTACAAATTGAAGCATCATGCGAGGGGTAATATAGCTATGGACTGCTGTGCCGCAGGTACATGGCTAGATCCCGGCCGTGGGCTTGAGCTTCTTCGCATGGTGGAAGGGCATTTTGCGAATGCCCGCCTGGTTAGCGGCCACCCTCAAGTAGAAAATCTGTCGCCAAGCACCTATCGATGTGTTCCAGCAGCAGTACTTGCGAGTCAGTAAAATTACAGGCAAATGAGACAAATACTATATAGAGAAACGCGGTATGCGTGCGCTCCCCTCATGCGTGCGCTCTCGCCGCTGCCGGCGGCAGCGACGATACTGTCCATACAAAGGTTCTCTGGAAGGAATTAATATATGCGATAAGAGCGCCCATTGCACTATCATAGCCTTAAAATACTTTTTATAAGATTGTATTAATGTATATTCGGTGTGCAAAGAGTTCTGTATTGTGTTTTGGTTTGAAAATTAATTAACCGGCTTCGCATTTATAGTTTCATGTTAATTCAATAATGTGACAAATAAAATACAACATACATACTCACGTTCTATAAGGCTGAGGAGTAAATATACCTAGTTCACCTGTGGGCAGGTCGCAACGAGAGTCTGAAATGAAAAGTAACATTACTGACTCGGATAGCGGAAGAGAAGGGAAACCAACTCAGCTCTGCGCAAACAATACTTTTGCTTTAAAAGTCCCACGGCCTGCTTAATCACAGGCTAGATCGCACCAGGCCAGACCGACAGGCCATGGGAACCTTCGCATCCGATGGGGCCTGTAACCTGTTTCGCCCGTCCGATCCGCCGGGAGTCGGTAGGCTCAAAGGCGCGGCACGGGCGGCGCGGTGACACGGTGCCTGTATTGTCCTTCTTACTTTGTCAGAGATTGTTTAGTGGTTTATCAAATGTTGACCATTAAATAAAACCAATGCGGTTGCACAGCTATGCGCACACTGGCGGTAACGACAGATCAGCACACGCCAACACACATTGGGAACGGCTCGGCGCGAGAAGCAATCAGCCGCACAGGCATCAATACGATCATCATCATCTTCAGCCGGAAGACACTTTGAACGGCTATTAGCCACACGCTATTGGCTGCTCGATAAGCTGCTCAAATACTGAAAGCTATATCGGTGACCTTGCTCCTTCGGCGAATTTCCTCGGTCCGAATTTTATCACGCAAAGAAATTCCGAGCATAGCTCATTGAGCGACTCTGAGCTTGTCCATAAGGGCCACAGTTAAGCTCAATGCAATCTCACCAATAAGTCATCACAGGCAACACACACTAGTTGAAAACTTTCTCTGCGGGATGTTCTAAGAGAAGATATTGCATGGTTTCAACAGTCAACACTTTCAAAACACTATGAAGTGACACGTTAATGAAAAAATATTTTAACAGATGTAGAGAGAGTGCACTGCAATTTAAATATTAAAAAAAGACCCATCGTAACTGTTACTCGTGTAACAGATATCATCCAACAATCAAACCAAATTTTGAATCGGTATATACCACAATTTATAAGTTCATTTTTAACAAACTGGTGCTCAGAATCACAGCTAACATTATTTGCGTAATAATGTAGTATCATATTGTACCTACATGCATGGTATAGCCTGTACATTTTCAGCCGGATTGTCCTCTGCACACACAGCACACTGGGTAGGCCTAATGCCAAAATTACGCAAAAAGAGTATTTTCAAACACACTTTTTGATGGTAACGGACGCAAATATTCCAAAAAAAAAAGATGGCAGGGGATAATCTTGAAGAAGTACAGTAATCGAATATTATTTTGAAAAAAAAACCTCATTGCATTATAAAAACATAACAGAAACCGCGCTAAAAAAAACTGTTTTAATTCAAATGCTCAGAATTAACAGCGACAACCCCACTTTATTTTTTATAAATATATTAGCTAGACTAATGTTCTAGTTGAATAATCGGTTAAATATTTTATTACTTGTTTATATTTAGAACAATTAAATAAAACTCCACCAAAAACTGTACCCCAAACTTCAAAACCATTACCATCATCAACTGAATCGCAATTTTCGACTTTAAACGAAGCTATTTAGACGAAAAATAGAGTACAGCATTCCGGCAGTGTTGCCGTTCTAGGGACTTTGTCGCTAGAACTAGGGGAGTTTATGAAAGTTTAGCGGATAAAATTCTAAATTTAGCGGTAAAAAACTTTTTGGCGACTCCTAACGACTTTTAGGCGAGTCAATATATCACTAGAAGGGCAACCATCTTTATTTTGAAATTAAGATACGAACGATAAAAATAAAATTGAACATAATAAATCAATTTAGGTACATTAGTATATTATGCTATTTTATTTCTATTTATCCCAGATGATATAATTAACCAAGACGGCAAAGGAAGACCAAAAGAAACTCGAGAGGCATCAACTGCCTTTTCTGTTCACGTTGACATTAGAATTGAAGATCCTGGTGACTTCGTATCTAATTTTGAAATTTAATTAGGTGCCTAGCTAATAATTATTATTCTGAAATGGTTTTTACATAGATATTGATCTCATTTATAAATAAGTTATTCCAACTACAGGATTATAAAGTCCACAATATTTTACTATTTTGCCTTTTCATTTAAAATGTAATGAACAGAAACTGAGGGTGACAGCCGCTTTCGTTCAATTGGGATGCATAATCTTCTCTGCTGATGACCCAATTGTTGATAACAACAAAAAAACCTACTCTATGTCTTGTATATCGTCGGTGTGGCCACCTATCTACAAAATAGAGATGTAACTTACGTTTTATTAGAGTAAGGTACATCATCTTCTAGTAGGGAAACTAAACTAGAATCGATATTTTTTTGAGCGTTACATAGGTCTATGTAATATGAGTTTTAGCGATATTTAACGGATTTTTATTGAACGATTTTTGCCATATCTAGAGGGATTTCTATAACTGGCTAGAGACTTTTAAATTTATTGAACGGCAACACTGCGTTCCGGTTAGTTGTCGGGCAGCGCTCGACGTGAAAGGTTGTTTCCGGCCGCTCTGTCTGGCAATACAGCGCGTAATTTTATTTGGGAAATAGGTTGTTTATTTTGTGAATAAGAACTGTTACATACCTAGCCTGTATTATATGTTAAGTTTATGAACTTGTATAACTGTGCTAATAAAATATTTTTAAATTATAAGTAATACTCTATTTGTGTTGTGTGTGAAGTTATAAGCCTGTAAATAGTACTTTGAAAATGGGGAGAAAGGACAAAATAAGAGATTTAATTTTTTTTGCGAAAAAAAGAACTAAAAAACATGATGGAATGCTCGGGTAAGTTGAGTTTTGTGTTGAATATAAATATCAACTTGTACTTATATGATTTTGTTATATAGAATATCACTACATAGTATAAAACAAAGTCGCTTTCTCTGTCCCTATATCCCTATGTATGCTTAAATCTTTTAAACTACGCCATTGACGTATATATACTAGACGCGAAATCTCCAACAAGCATAGTTGTACAGTGCAGAGAAGCCGGCCGGCATCTTCTCACCCACTCACTACTGGCCACTCGTAGAGATTATACGCGCATTTCGTTCAAATATTGCTTATTCATAATGCCATCCTGCGTCTTAAGATACTGAAAAAACCATTCGGAAAGAACAAATAAAAGCGATGGAATCAATTTACACAAGTAAATTCAGATTTTGGAATTAAACACGCCCTATTACATTATTATTTTGTCGATTTGTAATCGCACAAGGCCATGCTTCACGGCACAGCGTAGGCAGCCATGTTCACGTAGTAAAATTCATAGATTAAGTGGACAGATATGATAAATAGCAACATTGAGTTAATTACGTATTTTTTACTCTTGACGAAAAAAGTTTGACACAGGTAAAAATTCTTTCTGTTTATCATCGTAACTTCCAAATGGCTGGACCGATTTGGACTTGGCCAACTGGTTGTGGGCGGGAGCATTTGGATTACCTTTAATTTTCGTAACTCACGCTTGACAATTAACTCCTCAGTTTTATTTATCTAAAACATTAAGGTTGAACTGGCCGGTCGCTCCTCCATACAAACGCCGTAGGGTGATCACTCCCTAATTTGAAACTTTAGGTCCAGAATTAATCATAATACCGATTGATCTCGTCATTATCTAGGCTTGTATGATGCCGAAATTTAAAAAAGATAATTAAGTTGAAAGTTATGAGCCTCGAAAATGTTTTATGAAAATGTTTCGAAGCTCATAACTCTCAAGTTAATTATCTTATTCAAATTTCGGCATCATACAAGCCTAGGTAATGACGAGATCAATCCGTATTATGCTTTGTTTTGGACCTAAATCCTCAGATAAGGGAGTGATCACCCTACGGCGTTTGTATGGAGAACGGCCCGGCCAGTTCACCCTTAATATCATGAACCATCATTAATAGCTATAACGTCCACCGTTGAACACAGGCATCCCCCGTTATTGGCAAGCGTCTTGGGGATCGCAGTGTAAAATTACAGTTCTTTATAAAGCGCTGCTTCCCACCTTCTGGTCGCTTCAATTGTTACTGATTAAAAAACAATTGAAGCGTATTAGGTATTTAGCTATGTATGTCACTTCTGTACTCGGTTCACTCTGTGAGAGCGACAAGTCGTAGTAGACAATTGAACGAAACGCGTAAGCGCCCGAAAATTCCCAGCGTTTATGACCTTTTGGGCGCGAGAAAACTGTACCTTAAAAGCCTACTAGCACAGTGTTCCTATAGAGTCTAATTAGACACCATTAATTATGGTTTCAGCGCTGCAGCGACTTTAAATTTATTCCTAACAGAATGGAACATGACGATTGTTTAGAATAGCGACTCTATACGTTAGTAATAATATCTCGATGAACTACGCAACGGATTTTGATGAGGTTTTTTTAATAGATAGAGTAATTGAAGAGGAAGGTTTATTTGTAGAATAACATCCATTATATGGTGGAGAAATACTGATATTTTTGAGGTTTCTAATGTGATGTCGTAAATAATTACATTTTTTCCGCTTACATTGCAAACGCAGGCTGAAACCTACGAGTTTTATCAAAATAATGTAGGTACTAAGCATTATAGACATTGAAAAGGTCTTCAGAAAACTCCGCTATGGTATATGTCTATCTCTTATGGATATCCCACAATTTTTTTTTTTCATTTACTTTTTACCACAAATAATGGCTAATTTTCGAAGCGATTTTAACCAATACAGCATTAATCCTTATCTAATTAAATACTTTAAATACATTGTTGATTTAATATAGATCTATATGGCCCTCTACAGCATATGATTTAAATGAATATTTTCGACGATATTACATAATGTTGACTCTTCGAGCGCACGATCGAGAATGAATGATCGACATTTCTCGATCGTGCGCTCGAAGAGTCAAGACCTCCTGAGGATGCTTCGTGTAGAAGCGAAACGCGTCGAAAATTCTTCCGGTTTGGCTGCGTGGCGTTTGTGACGTCACCTCGGCTTAGCAGGAAAATTAAGCGGAATTGTCACTAGATATATTTTTATATTTTTTAAGTGCTTTATTAAAATATTAATTTGATGTTTTCTTAAAATATTTTAAAAGTATTTGTTATTATTAAAAATGGATTTCCGCAAAGTAACGCCTGAATCTATTCATTATCATAGTGCTCTTTTGCTAATGTGCAAATCAATTAAAGTACAGGCAGAAATCCATGGAATGCTAAGTAAATTCGTCGTGTTTTTTATTCATATCTGAAAGTAAGCACTCTTTCTAAAAAATCATGTTCAAAAGTTCCATTTGAGACTTACTTCTTTTAACAACCAGCCTTACCACTGCACACCATGAAATAGAAAAGCAAAATTTAGAGAGTACTAATCTCAGAAAATCTAAACTACCTAATTGAGAAAAGTGTTCCAACTCAGTGATATTTTGCATATTATGTGTCTTTGCGCCTAATGTATAGGTATGCTTCTGGTTTGTAAGGTATTAATTCAGCACCTGATTCTGGGTTTAACCAGCTACCTTCTCTGACCACATTGTCACAATATGACACAGCAAGTGAGACACTGTGAGCTTGTTTTTGAATCTCCAGGTCATCCATCAAGGGTTCATCCCCTTGGCTGATAGATATTATTTCTGACAATACATGGTGCCTGGTAGATGGCAAATGCCAATATTCTCGCCCCATATTAAGTGGAAAGTTTCAAAACGTGGGTGCTGAGACACATCTGCCCTCCCCTTCAGGTACCTAAGTAATACAGGCGTGACAATATTATAGGACTTGTTTTTTATAGGAAGTTTGTATCATCTATTTGAAAATTTGTTGTCCATGTTAAAGTTAGGTGCAGGCTGTTTTTTGGTTGTCGCATGATAATCCTATGAAAAATATATTTGGAAACAAATTATTTTCTGAAAAAGTTGACAATATTTGAGAAACCGGTTTTTTTCTGTCAAATCTGATTTATTGTATGTTACATTTTCAATTTTATTTAAAATAAAAATTATTACAAAATGTGTAAAACTATGCTGTCCCAATGACAGTTTGCTTCCTTGCATTTGATTTTACGGAAGTTTTTTGTACCATGGGTAACGTAGCGACGATTTATTTTCATTGTTAAATAGTTATTTATGCTTTTTTAACTAAGTATTTCTCATCATTTAATATATATTATTATTTTATAATTTAAAAAAGCTTGTCTCACGATTTCGTGATTACTGGACATGTCTGGACGGGTTTTTTACTATTAAGATGTCCCATTTATGGAGCAAATTTGTTTTATATGGCAAACCCAAGTACAATGTCAAAAAATGAAACGCTTTTTTGAAGTTGGTTACGCAAGGTGCCCTGTTGGCGCGTCACTCTCTAGTTCCTGAAATTTTGGGCAAGAAAAATCTATTGTGGTTAGTAACGTTTTTTAATGAATATAAAATTTGTCTCTATCTCTTCTTGAGCCGTATATATACCTCAAAGCATGTTGAAGAATATAGAAGTTAAATTATAAAGTTTTTATATAAAATGGATAAATAAATAACTAATACATTTTTCATTTAATGACTGATCAAAAATGTATTACAAAATTAAACCTTTAATTTGGACAAGATGTTACGATACTGACCAAATAGTTGAATTTGAATTAAAAATAATATTTAATGACTTAGTATTATATTTTTAGTTTCATTAATAGAAACATTAAAGCTCATTAGAAAAGGTTTACTCATTTATTTTTTCCAGCAGTTAAATATTTTACGCGATTTGATTTTTGTTACTAACAAGACATTTTTTCCCAATTAAGACAAAACAATAATTAAGTTATACATAAAATACACATTTCTGCTTGGAACTTTGATATATCACTAGGTACATAGTATAAAACAAAGTCGCTTTCTGTCCCTATATCCCTATGTATGCTTAAATCTTTTAAACTACGCAACGGATTTTGATGCAGTTTTTATAAATAGATAGAGTGATTCAAAAGGAAGGTTTATATGTATAATAACATCGTATCGGAGAAGATGTATTGATTCCCCGAATCACCGATATATTAATTGTTGTAAAAATAAAATAAATTGGTAAAAATGTAAAAAGTAAATATGTTAAAATGTAGTGTATGAATTTATATATTCCAAAGATAGCAGGAAATCAATCATGGTTTAGGGAAAGAAGAATACTTTTACTCTAAATTTACCCACTGGCCATTTGGCCACTATAATGTATGTATGTAATGTAAATATAATGTGAATAAATCAAAACTACCGGATCGAATTTAATCATTTTTTCAGGCTATATATTTTATACCCGTGCGAAGCCGGAGCGGGCCACTAGTATCACATAAATTATAATATTTTTTACAATAATTCATAGTTCTTAAATCCTAAAAGAATAATGCATTTTTAAATGCTGTTTATTTTATAACCAGCGCCATTTAAAATTAAAATGCCCCCATACCTCTTGATGTCGCCAGTCCAAGAATACCAAAAGTTATACACAAAAAATAGATTAACTTCATTTTGATTAATTTCCGAAGCGTTTGTAACACTCTGATACGTTAAAGCAATAACATTAATTTGTTTAGATTTTTTTTATATACCCTTCATGTTACATAATTGACCTCACGTATGTACTTATGTATATAATGATGAAACGACGTAGTATTGTATCCTCATTGATGAAAAGGTTATCTAGTGTCGCACCAACTGGGATACATTATAAAAATATTGAGATAACAAAGGGAAGATATACTGGGTCAGCCTTTACAATCTATCGCATTAATAATAAATAAAATTGGTAGATTTAACTAAAACTTGTGGTAACAAGCCCTTGTAATAAGGATCAGTATTAACTTTCCAGAAAAAAATACTCTGACAGATTAATTTACAGAGCAGTGGCTGGCCGTAAGAACCTAAATAGCAAAACTATACAGGCTTATTGGTAAAATGCTAACAACCTCTTATGGTTGACTTCTGCTGGTCGTAACAAAAGTTTTGAGAAGTATTTTTTTTATTTATTATTTTGTTTTTGTTTATTTGTATTTGACGGAATAAGCACGAGGCCTACCTAATCTTAAAAGTGTCTTCATCATAATAACGGAGCGTTTTATTTCATGCTTAAAATAATCATTCATGGGCACAAACTATCACTGACCCACAATTGCGGCAAGCAATTGTTAGGGTTTGTAATTTTATTCAAGTACAATATTAGATATATGTTACTGTTTTTGATCAAGTACAACATTAGATATATGTTACTGTGTACAAAGAAGAAAATAAAAGTACTTGAGTTCGTGTACATTTTCTATTATTCTCTCCGGAGCTTGGTAAACTTATACAATATTGGTTTGATCCTACTTAAAGAACGAATGAAATATTTATCACGGATGTGCAAGTGAGATACAAAATGTTTATCATATACCGTTATCCCGCTCGCACTGTTCCAAACTACAATGTTATGGAACGGATTTACCATAGTTTAAAGACATTTTATTGTATGCTGCACAATAACTGTCTGTAGATTTTTATAGTTTCACTCATCAAATAAGTTTGCTGCATTTATTTTAATGTATAATAGAAATAAAAACATTGTACGTAATTCACACATTAATTAAACCCATTTTTATCGTAAAATAGTCAAAATTAAGTTTAAATTCGCTGCTAAAAAGTAACTTTTTAAGATGGATAAACATGCCGGATTTGTCGCTGGAACAGTAATAGTTCGTACGTCAGAGTTCGCGAATAGAGTGAACAATTTGTTGTGACGTCATCAAAACGCTAAGCGATTCCATTACGGATAGTAAGCCTGCTTAATTGGCGTGGAGGTATGAAATTTAGCAGTAAGATTAAGTTATTATTACTATAAGAGGTAAGAGTTGGCTCCCTGCTCAGGGCAGACGAGGTTTTCTTTCACTACACCTAGATTCCTGCAGGAGTAGGGATGTACACTGTACAGTAACAGCTAGCATGAAGGTAATAAAAAAATTATACTTGCGTACATATTTTATTCAAATGAAACTGACTTATTATTTCAATAAATGACTACACTATATAGTAAATGTAAGATTGATGCCCAAAATATAAGGTATTAAGTTCCAGAGTATAGACAACCAGCGTGTGATTAATAACGACCAGGGAATTGGTCATAACCTAATGACCAAAGAATATTCCGAGATACTCCAAACTCAAACTAACGTCGTAAACATAATAAAACAATCTGTAGTCAGCACATCAAATACCTTATGTTACATTTATGCGCGCTCTGCAACGTCATACTAAGGGATGCGTGCTAGCAAAGTTTTGGACTACATATTACTCCATCTTTTTTTTTCCATCGAGATGTTACTCGAACAGCTAAGACACAGTTTAAGCACTATAAAACGTCCATTCACGTCAGGTTTAAAAGCGCTCGTAGCGAAGTTTGCTTAATTTATATTATTAATCGATTAGTTAAGTTAAGCAACGTCCGACACGGTCAGGAGTTGGATGGGTAACTGCTAGTGACATTATTACTGAGCGCTTTCGTGTTTCGGAGGGCACGTTAAGCCGTCGGTCTCGGTTGTTGTCTTGCGATGGCAGTTACAGCATGGTGGTAGGGCATTTTGCGAATGCCCGCCTGGCTAGTTACCACCCTCAAGTAGAAAATCTGTCGCCAAGCACCTAACGCTCTGTTCCGGCTGCTGTCCTTGAGAGCCAGTATTTCTAGGCTAGCCTGAACAACATCTTCAACCACATCATCACTTACCATCAGATGAGATAGTGGTCAAAGGCTATCCTATCAGCTATAAATAAAAAAAAAGGCTGATTCTCCAAAATCTTGACCATCTGTGCCGAGCTTCAAACTCAGACGTAATTATTGGTGCAATTTACAGGATCCCTTTAGATAAAATGCAGCAATTATGTTATTTGCCAAGGGTTTTGGTGAATCAGCCTGACTTGAAAGGACGTTTTATCATAGCTATCTGAACATATCCTCTTCAACTTTTACACATGTGTATCTGGATACAGAACAAAATACAAAGTTCGTGGTGGCATAAACAGAAAGTCCATACTAAAACTTTAAATAAAATATAAGCTTCCAGCTTCAGTAGAAATACCCGTTTTAATGAACTGTTAAAGTATTGTATTTTATGCGTGCAGCAGTTTCTTGTGATGTGCTGCTTTAGTTATGGACAGGTTTATATTTTTTAATTTTTAATAGGATTTTGGTCACAGTTTTTTCAGCTTGCGATGGATAACGCAAGTTCAAAGCGCAGAAGATTCAAATAAGCCATCTATCGATTTTAAGACGTCTGTCCCGTCTGCTTGATCTGCTTCGCGCTTCTACTTTTCTCGGGTGCAGGTATCACGATCACAGTTGATTTGCTGTCTTGGACCCGGTAGTAGTTGTTGGCGAAAAAAGAAGCTGAAACAAAATAGAATTTACTATATTTTCATTATCATAGTCTATTTACACTTAGAAGCATAATGAATACTTTAGTAGGTAGTAAAAGAATAAAAGACATAGACGTACATGCATAATTAATATGTGAAATGGTGGTTGTTGCGGTGGCGATGGGTTATGAACAACTTGTTAAGAAAATCCCAATGACCCCAAAATAAATATGTTATTAGCAAGATCCGGGCTTGTTACCGTCTTCCAGCTCTATCATAAGACCAGCGGAGTTCTCTTAGTGCGGTAGGCACCATATTTCTACACCTATATCTCGGTGGTCCCTCCAGGTCGGTACTATGGAAGTAGGTACTTATTTATAGCAAGTGTCAATGAAATTGTTGATTGTATACGTATAGCTGAGGTATATAATATTGTTAAAAATTTATTAAGATCTATATCGGCAGTTGAATGATGGCAATTGGTTAGTAATGTAAGATTAAACAGGATTATGGAGAATATTTTTTTCCAGTGTTCTTTACTTGTTTCATTTCAACTCCAGTGTTCATTCCCAATCCTTTCCCTGAATATTAAACCGTTGATGTTTACAGACCGTGTGCGTTACGCAATTTTTTATTTAAATCACAGATATTAAGTACCTGCGTAGTATATATCCCGTAGAACCAACACTGCCCATGGCGGTATCCCGTGGTCCCTGTGGGTAAATCTGGTCTCAACACTAAAATACCAAGTGTATTGTCATACATATCAGGATGAGGAAAACTATAGTGGATTTTCCAATCCCTTATCTCACTAAGAGTATGATGGCATTATATATACGTACGTGTACTTATGATGCCATCATAATTACAACAATGTCATAATTACTACAAATAATTGCCAAGTCACCAAATTGCACGATGAACAATATAAATAGTCGTAGTCAAAGTCAGCTCATTAGAATTCACTATAAAGATAGATATAGAGGTTGAAAGGGTGTCTAATAGGCTTTCAGTCCATTTGAGAATTCAGGATATGAAACAATTCTAATATAATGAATCAGAGGACTGACTTCCAGACAATACTACATTGAGCATAGGAAATTATGTTTAAGGCATGACAAAGAAATAGGAAGTTCAGTACGGCATTTACTAGTATAATAGAAATACCCTTACTTCCTGTAGGGGGTATATATATATATATATATATGAAATATAAAATGTATTGATATCTGCAGAACATGCTTTGACACACAACTAACCTAAATATAGAAATTATATCAACACTGCAATGTTTATGTACGTATATCTGTGTGATTTTCCTCATTATTATTATGAAAGACTTTATCTGCTACTGCTGCTAGCTCTTTAGTAGCTCTTTCGTTTCTGGTTTTCCGGCAAAAACATAAAATTTCCTGGACAACACTGATTATCAGATATATTTTGAACAGGTTAACCCATTGGCATCGGCGATAATGATAACAATAGAATTTCATTCATAACTAGGACGTAGTGGTCCTGACGATGCCAACTTATTAATGGGATATCCTTTTAAGAACCAAAAAAAGCTTGGCGTTTTAAAGTAAGTGTGGCGTTTTGTAAACGCCCTTATGGCTAGCTACAGCGTGAATCTACACCCTACAAGCTGCCCTTGAGACCCATAACTATTTTTATCCTGATTTAAAAAGTCACATTTACCAAAATTTTATCACTTTTAGAGTACACTTATTTCGAGATCACTCGCAAAAATGGTTCCGTTTTTTATTTATTGAAACTAGAAACGACGTGGGCGTTCCGTTTCAAGTCTGCGCCACCATAAATTTAGTAACACTTGATCCATCCTCTTAGCCTTAACAGTAAAAATGATTGAGAGACTTTTGAAATTAGTTTCGTTGAAGTTACGGCGGCCCTAACTTTGGGACGCTACATGCGACACGATATAATGAGTGTGTCGTCATACATTTCTGCCTACCCAATACTTAGATACAGGCATGAGGAGTTAGCTTTTGTTTCACTCGATAACCACTTGACTTTTCTGTTATGTTGATTGGCTAACCTAAACCATAGAACTTATAATAATACTTCAACTTAACTAAAAATACGAGGACTCACGGCTTTCAATACATGCGTAGTATCATCATATTTTAAATGCTAAGGGCCTGTTTCAGAATGTTTGAGTAAGTTCCGGTTATAGTACTATACTGTACTGTATCAGCCGGATCGTCCACTGCTGAACACAGCCTCCCCTCCCCTATCAAGGGGGTATTTGCCATAATCCCCACGCTTGGCAGGCGGCTTGGGGATCACAGTATAAGATGGCAGTTTTTTAGAAGGCGCTGCTGCCCACCTTTCAGTATTTTTCCCTTAGTCGCCTTTTACGACACCCACAGGATAAGATGGGGAGGTGCAATTCTAACCCGGCACCCCACGGGGTTCTCCATCCGGTTATAGTACCTAGAACATATTTAAAAAAACAAAACACTATCTTTGCGTTTCACAGACATTGATTTAGCCTATTCATCGGTTAAAGCTTGAAACGCGCTGTTAACTATCATCATGCAGATATTTTATGTTCTGGGTAGTATAACCGGAACTTACTCGAAAATTCTGAAACAGGCCCTAAGTGATCAAACTCGGTGCAACTTTGCATGTACATACTTGAGCCTAATATCCATGCTTTTGGTTTTCCAGTTTAAAAAATAATTCGAAAAAATCGTTTTGTATGGGAATTGTTATTTTGACATGTAAGATAAAATAAATAACAAATCGAAAAGCTGGCAAACCAGAAGCATAGATATAGGCGCAGCAATATGCGTACATAATTTCACCGAGTTTGAACACTTGATTTATAAAATATGACTAAACTACTCTTACAATAAGTAAATGAACATTCATTGTGTAACAGGACTAAAATGTTGCTCTACTTTTTATGTGTAGTATTAATTTTAGATGTAGCGTAGTTGTAACATTAGTTAGTCACAAAAGGTAAATGCAAACCGCCCTGACAGTAAAAAGTAGTTAAATCATACCTGAGGATATGTAGAATGCAGTCAGTATAATCCACTTCAAACCATCGTAGACTTTCATTTTAATACAATTAATGAGAAAATAAAATAAATAGAAAAAATAATAGCTTTGTAAAATAATAAAGTACGAAATTGAAAAAATACCCGGTAGATACTTTTTTAATGTTTTAGATATTAATATTGTCATATGACACGTCTTATAATAGAAAAATGAGTTTAGCAATTAAATATAATATACTAAAATACTCGCAAGTCTTCCTTATTACAATAGTGAATAATCCCTACCTACTGTTTCATCCTATTTTCCTTGTATATAGTTTAAAGCATGGCATGCAGGAAGTATTACGGTTGGAACCATACACAAAGTAAAATATAAGGAAACTTATTGATAACGTATGTTTATAACAAGGATTCGTAACGGAACTTGCCTATGTTTTATGCGTTCTCTTTGTCAACATTGTATACTAACTTCTGAAGAAAACCATATAGAGGTCTTACAAAAGATTTTATATATATTTTTTTTTAATGTTTTTTTTATGTTATTGTGACTGAACATGCCCGTGGCCCACCTAATGTTAAGTGGACTAATCTCTGCCCATAACATAGATGCATTTTGTCAACGACGAATTGCACTGTGCCCGTCAAACTGTTAGGTACCTGTTGTTAGGTCTCATATACCTGTAATTTTACTAGCTCTCAAGGAATGCTGCCGGAATACACAGTTCGGTGCTTGGCAACAGATTTTGTACTTGAGGGTGGTCGCTAGCCAGGCGTTGTACGTTGACGTTGTTGTCGTTGTGCAGATCGAGTATAAATCATGCTTTATAAGGCAGTCTGTATACGGAAGGTATGTGGATGAGGTATGCCAAACAATTGTCATGATTTAAAAACTCCCACAGATTTTAATAAAGTGGCAACACAGGTATCGTGCTCCCCTCCCATTCCGTACTCGCCCCACCACTGAGTTACTGGGGAAGGGGTGGGACCGAGCGATGCCGAGGCATTCTGGGTAGACGACTCGTCGGCTACGGACGTGTAGGAATTATTGTATAGTCTGTTAGAGATATGGTTGTGAAAAGTAATATATCGATATAAGTCGTAATAGTTGTGAAATAAAGTAAGATAATCGAGAAGAATCAGGAGTTTCTTTTCATTTCAGAAGTGGGATATACTCACAAAGGTACAGTAACATATATATTTTATAATGATTTTTCTTTAAAATAAAACGATCTCCCTTTTCAAAACTACCTACATATTTGAACAGTATTTTTTTTCTTTACTTGTATTATTCCATGCTTACGCAACCACAATGATTTCGAATTAAAACGTTTGGTCAGGGCTACCCTCTGATAACGTTTTATGCATGATGTGTAGATGTATCAGGGCATTTGGCCGGGGCTACTCCTTGGTAATGTCGGTGGTACACTACATAATGATGCAAAGGTTTTAGTCGTCGGATGTTTCTGATCGGGGCAACTCTCCGATAACATCCCACGTAAGTAATTTTCGACAGTAATGTTAGTATTGTTTGTAACCAGCATTTGGCCGGGGCAACTCCCCGGTAGTGTTAATGTTGCAATATAATTATAACGTTACAAATCTCTGTAGTCGTCGGATGTTTCTGATCGGGGCAACTCTCCGATAACATCCCACGTAAGTAATTATCGACTGTAATGTTAGTATTGTTTGTAACCAGCATTTGGCCGGGGCAACTCCCCGGTAGTGTTAATGTTGCAATATAATTATAACGTTACAATTCTCTGTAGTCGTCGGATGTTTATGATCGGGGCAACTCTCCGATAACATCCCACGTCAGTTATTATCGACAGTAACGTTATGTATTTATGTTTGTAAACGGCATTTGGCCGGGGCAACTCCCCGGTAGTGCTTAATGATGCAAAATAATTATAACGATACAAAACTCTATAGTCGTCGGATGTTTGATTGGGGCAACTCTCCGATAACATCCCTCGTCAACAGTGTGGTTGCTTGAGTTCTGTGGACATGCTACGTTATTCTAACTAATAAAATAATATTAATGAAAATATCAAAAAAATATTACTTATAAGGGAAATCGGATGTGTAGTAGTTTTAACAAAATGGTTCAGTGTGCTTGTTAGGTAAAATCATAGGTTACGTGTGCCTATTCGACCATGATATGATACAAGTGCGCCTGTGGATAGAATCATAGGTTAATTATGCCTATTACACCATGAAACAGGGTAAGTGCGCCTGTAAGATTTTAATAGGTTAAGTTCGCCTAATACACCATGAAACAGGTTAAGTGCGCCTGTAAGATATTAATAGGTTAAGTGTGCCTATTACAACATGAAACAGGTTAAGTGCGCCTGTAAGATATTAATAGGTTAAGTGTGCCTATTACACCATGAAACAGGTTAAGTGCGCCTGTAAGATATTAATAGGTTAAGTGTGCCTATTACACCATGAAACAGGTTAAGTGTGCCTGTAAGATATTAATAGGTTAAGTGTGCCTATTACACCATGAAACAGGTTATGTGCGCCTGTTGAATGGTTTGCAGGTTAAGTGTGCCTGTTGTATTAAGCTGCAGGTTATGTGCGCCTGCCATATAGTTGTGCTTATACTGAGTTATTTGGTTTGTTCAAAGTATAGTAGATGTACGCAAGCTATATCTAATGAAAAATAAGTTGCTTTTATACAAATAGTACATTCAACAATGAAGTTATTTAAAAAAAAAAAAATATCAACTATTTTAAATTTACTAGATAACCAAATATTTTATTTAACAGGTTTTATTTAAGGTTTCTATTGAAATGGGGTAGCACCAGATATTACGCTGATTATATCTAATGATTTCAGATTCGATCCTAAACATTATGAATCCTTTTTAAAGAGGAGGCACTCCACCTGGTAAGCCACCTAAACAAAAGCGACAGAAAAGGAAGTCCCGACGTCGCAGTTCATCTTCTTCATCGACCTCGAGTGATGAAGCCCCACCATGAAGGAAGCGTAAGAGTCGTGAGTCAGTTAAGGCCAAGTATGTTTTAATATTATTGTTATCATGGAAAGCAGAGTCAAATAAAGATAAGGACCAGGAAACTAGATTAAATAATAATAACTATAATAATATTATTCCTGAATTTGAACCAACAAAAGGGTCTCAAACCATTGAGTGCTGGTTGCGTAAAGTGAACGAGTGCTCTACTGTTTATGGGTGGAATGACAAACAAAAAATTCACTTTTCATTACAAAACTAGTTGGTCTGGCAAAGAAATGGTTTGAAGCTCTTCCGACAGTAGTTTTTACTTGGGAGGAGTGGCAAATAAAATTAAAAAAGGCCTTTCCAAGTGGACAGAGTTACGGCCGCCTTTTGGAAGAAATGTTGAGAACCTCCCGAAGTGATAAACATCTGCGTGATTATTTTTACGAAAAATTAACTTTACTGACTAAGTGTGAGATCGAAGGTAGGAAAGCAGTCGAATGTTTTGTGTATGGCATTACAGATATGACAATTAGAAGTGGAAGGCACTGAATTGTTCAAATCAAATCAAATCATTTATTCACAAGAATGATGTACAGATACAGCAGATGTACAGCTTTACAAAAATGTCCATAACATTCTACCATGACAATGGTGTGCAAAAGTTTATTTATACAAAATAAGTCAATACACACATTTATTATGAAAGTACAAATGATGATAAAAAAAAAAATAATATTATGTCATTCGCTATCAAATACAATATGTCAAATATTAAAATATAATCAAAGTCGGACTAAAATACAATTAACATTGACAAGTACCTAAGAAACTGTGAATGTCATAAAATCATTTATGGTGTAAAAACTTATCAAGTAACCATAATGTAATCTTTTTTTTGAAAATATTGAATGTCAAGTCTTTAAAAGAATTAGACAATTTATTGTAAACTTTAATTGCATTAATAAACACATTACTTTTACACATAGCTAACTGGCATTTAGGTTGGTATAGTTTAAATTTATCTCTCACATTTATACTAAATATAGTATAACTCAAAGTAAATTACTTTGGATGTTGCTTTACAAAAACACAAATATCTCTAATATACATGCAAACCAATGGCAAGATGCGAAAATATATAAAAATTGGTTTGCAACTATCTATACTACAGGCTCCACAGATCGCTCTCTTGCCCCAACGTAAGAGACCGTATGAGAGCACAGAAGATACATATCCGTGGTATGCACTGAGAGCATCTTCAGTGGATACGGTTAACTTTATTTTTTTTGTTATACCAAAGATTAACCTATCTAGTGTGTCACATACGTAGTTTACGTGTGTTTTCCAATCACAATGCTCATCAATCATTATTCCTAGAAAATTGGTTGAAATAACATCATTTATTTTATTATTTTCCTGGGTTATGTTTAATTCTATGCGTGGACTCATGTAGCTTCGTAATTGTATCATGTTCGTTTTCAGTACGTTAATTTTTAAACCATTATTCTTTAACCGGCTAATTATTTCACCAAGCGCAATATTTATTTCATTTTCATAAGTATGTGGATTTGTACACTTAACAATTAACGTTGTATCATCCGCAAATAGTATTGTTTTTTTTTTATGTGACGTTTGGAGGTTTACTTATATAATATAATAATAATATAATAAATCTTTTATTTTATCTGAACATTTTACAAATTTGAGATAGGGACTACCTTTTAAGTATAGAATACCTGTGCCAGGTAGACCCGCTCTTCCTTATCTTAACATTAAGATTTATACATATATATTTAATTTAATATTTAGGTTACAATTTATATAAAACAATCTAGTATATACCAACTTATTAACAAATAAACATGAGGTATACTTAGGTATAACGTCTAAGTAAATTTAAATACAGTATTACTCAAATGGTTTCTAACAAATTAAACTGTGTAAAAGAAAGTAGTTATTTGTTTACAAGCCAAATATTTTATCTTCAGATGTAACTTATTTTAGAACAAATACAACCGAGGGCGATAAATATTATATATATATTCTGTTTATATAGTCTAGGGTGGATATAATAAACAAAGGCAGGTAGGCGACGATTATTTACAAAAATTCAGAGTACAACATATACGTAAATTTAAAAATCAGGTACAGAATAGGTTGGCGGAGTGATGTGTGGTACAAGTGACAATTATGAATTAATTTATTATATCATTGTTTTATTTTATTTATGATATTTTATGTTTGAGTCTATAAAAAGACTTTATTATAAATAGATATACAAATATTTATATAGATATATTATATTAAATGATGTAGGAGATAAGTAGGTGTTGAGTGAGTCATGTAAATCAATAAAATTGCAGCATAGATTTTACTTCAGCGTAATCCAAATTCATGAGCCAATTACGTACAATATATTTGCATTCATATACGGTATGTTATTATGTACAATAAAAACAGAAAAGGTCCCAGCACACTTCCTTGTGGGACTCCAAATGTATTTACTTTATTTTTCAAGCTTATAAAGAAGTAAATTATGGTCTACATAATAAAACGCCTTAGTCATGTCGAGAAAGATAGATGTGACAGGTTTTCCTTCGTTTATTCAATCTACTATCATTTTAACGAGATTAAAACATGCCATTGAAGTGCTACTATTACTACGAAATCCAAACTGTTCTTCTTTTAATAAATCTTGACTTGTTACATAGTCGTAGATTCGGTTAAGATTACTTTTTCGAGTATTTTTGACAACTGGTGTCAAAGTAACTGGCCGGTAGTTGTCCATATCTGTAATATCACCTTTCTTAAATAGAGGTTTGACTATGGATTTTTTAGAACGTCTGGAAAAGTGCCTTCCTCAAGTGGCAGATTCACTAAGAAACTCATAAGTTCACTTATGTAGTTAGCTTATTTCTTGAGCATTTTGGTACTTAATTCATCAATACCTACCGAATTTGTGTTATTAGTAATTATTTTCCATATTTCTATTTGGTCAGTTGGTTGTAAAAATATTGTATCATATATTTTAGTTTTCATAGTTTCATTAATCTTGTCTGTTTTAAATACAAAGTTGTGATTAGTCAAATTTATATAAAAATCATTAAATATTTCGTTAAAATGTCAACAGGATTAGTATACATTTTATTATCATATTCTTTGCGTTCAATCTCTTTTTTTTATGTCACCAATTTTGTCATTAATTATGTCCATACTGCTTTACATTTATTTTTGTTATTTTCTATATATTGTTTACTCTGTAGCTGTTGTCCAGAGCCTGAGGATCTACTTTACTTTATTTGTTCACAAAATTATAAGAAAACACGTGAATGCGCCTATAAATTAAATACACTTGATAGTGTTGGATCATATTCAAATTCACCTAACAGTTCCGTTCTTTGTTATAACTGTCATAATAGGGGACACTCGTTCTTCAAACGCCCAAAGCCTTTGGTTACATGCAAGATATGCAAGAGTCGGGCATGACATCGACTCTTGCAAGTTAGAGCCACTACGCTCCGAACCACATTGACCACACGGAACCCTATTCCAAGAATAGCTAGGTGCTGGCTACAAATTTGCGAATTCGACTTAGAGATTTAATATGGAGCTGGGTTAAAGATAAACATGCGCTATGTTGACGCATTAAACCATCATAAGTCATCACGGGTCCCATTTTATATATGACTATTGTTCATTTTATATTGTATTATTAATTTTAGAAGTATAGTAAGTATAGCCCCATAAGTGAAATGTAAATTAACTACTTATAAATTGTATATATTGAACAATCAACTTACTTACATAATCTATTATTATACACAAATGGTAATAAAATTACTTTTTTTTTTAGTGTTAAGTATTCTTAGTGTTATTTAATAAGGAATTATATGCATACCTATAGTCAAAATATATATAAAGCTGTAATCACCGAATGTCATGATTTAAAACTACAACTAACATCAGTAAAATTTAATTAGTTTTGCAATGTATAATTCACAAATTGATAAGTATACTTTAAAAATTAATACCTACTCGTAGCTACGTTGAAACTACTGAGATATATGATTATCAATCCATTATATAACCAAGTTCAAATGAAATAATCAAATTAAGCTAGTTTAATTGATAATAGTGTAAGTTGTAATAGTGTAAAATGCAAAATTGTAAACAGTATGTAAACAGGTACGTGCGCCAGGGGGCAGCACGATGCCGGATGGCCGAATGTCATGATTTAAAAACTCCCACAGATTTTAATAAAGTGGCAACACAGGTATCGTGCTCCCCTCCCATTCCGTACTCGCCCCACCACTGAGTTACTGGGGAAGGGGTGGGACCGAGCGATGCCGAGGCATTTCTGGGTAGACGACTCGTCGGCTACGGACGTGTAGGAATTATTGTATAGTCTGTTAGAGATATGGTTGTGAAAAGTAATATATCGATATGTCGTAATAGTTGTGAAATAAAGTAAGATAATCGAGAAGAATCAGGAGTTTCTTTTCACAATATTTAAATGCCCTACGGGTAATATTTGTTATGTTCCCGCTTAATCGAACTGTCGGTTACAAAATAACAAATTTACGAGAAAATAATTCTAGTCATGTGCGGGATTCGAACCCGCGTCCATCCACCCCTTTAGCCGGGGTATGCTCTAAACAATTGAGCTTACATGACACAATGACTCATAACTCTAATTTTTGCTCTCGTTCTTTCAACCATCGTATCGGGATGGAGCGACACCATCATCTTGCGTTGTTTGTACTACAAACTGTTGGTTTTCATGCAGTCATGAGTAAAAAGCTCTCGTCACTGATAAGAGGCATACAAGGAAGTGACTGCATTCTGATAACTGTGGCAGAGGAACCCCATGAACCTTTTTATTTTAATTTATTTGAAGGGCTTTCGCCCTTAGCGACCACACCGCCCTGTAATAACTTATAATACAAATATCTTAAAATCTACTAGATATTGCTAAGTACGCAAGTTAATACAATATTTTTGCTTCTTCTAACATTGGATAAACTATAATACTGTTACCTATGCCTACATCCATCTCTCTCGCTGTACCAAAATGTGTAAATCGAGAAACTGCGTTCCGCACATATTCCCACAAAACATGTTGCACGTCCTATCGTTCCGCAATCAACACAATTAGGAGATAAGATCTTGCCCATAAGGAATGCGAACTTGTTCGACGGTATGTGTCCATATCGCAGTTAAGAGCGGTTACTAACTTCTTTCTATGTCGATCCACAAGTATTTCAAAATTTGCGGCTGTATAGTCTTATAGCATATGCCCTTCTCACCTGTACTTAGGTTTCATGCGAGTTATTATAGAAATAGAAGGTGATATCCCACCTGGTTGTGGCACGAGATCTCAGGTATATTTACTGATAAATAAAATATGTGCCCAATCAAAATATATTTTTAATATGTTATGAAAATAGCCTCTGAGGAGGGAATATGTTCTTTTTTTGAAGGCCCCTAAGGCGTATCTTTTCCGAGCACACCAAGCTTTTTAGATACCAATATAGCCTTATTTTCCAAGTGACAGCGAAATTGAACGCGGCTCGATATGTCGACGCCAATTACTCCGATATACAGGCCGTACCACGGCGATGCCACATAGAGGGAAAGTACCTTGAATATTGTAGATGCAACATTCGCCGAAACAGCGTAAATTATAATAATAATAATAATAAGTTTATTTCACAAAAATATATAAACCTAACAAAACATTTTATCTTGACTTAGGTATTTAAAAATATAAGTAAGTAATATTAAAGTACATATTACAACGAATAATAACTAAACAGAAAGTAAATATAAATTGTTGCAGACAAAATAAAATATTTTCGAAAGACAGACTATATATTGATCACTAGCCCTCATACTAGGATTCCCTGTGTTATAAGGACTAGTTCTCACAATCACAAGCTTATAATATTAAATAAGTGGATAACAATAGTACAGTGAGTATTAAAAGTACAGTGAGTTTTAAAATATTTTGTCCATCATAATGCGGCTGGCTTATTATTAAGAAATAATTCAAAATTTCACATCAAATATTAAAATTCATGGTTTTACTTTTATTTCTGGCACTATGTTATTTAGCAAAAAATAATCTTTGTTATGTAATCTTTCGATCGGTATGATAAAACTACAGGATTTTTTTCGTGTAACGTGTTCGATTCCCGGTTCAATCATTTAATTATTTAAATATATATGATTGTAGTTGAAGTTGTTCTTTAAATTCGAATAATGTTCTTTCAGTAAAATTTTCCATCTACAATATTCAAGATACTTTCCCTCCGTGTGGCATCACCGTGGGACGCCTGTGTCGGAGTGTTAAGAGGCCAAGCAGTTTGTGGCAGATCTAAGGCGGCGCTTGCGAGATAGGAGGCGAGACTGGTGGTCTAGAGAATACCTCGTACAACGGATTTCTGTATGTTGGGGGGAACGTGGCTAGCCTAATGGGCGTTTGGGCACAATCTTTTTAGATTTAACTAGCTTTCCGGCCGCGGCTCCGCCCGCGGTAATATCGGTTATCGCGCAAAACCATTAACCTCTTTTTGCGCAGTTGGATCAAAACTATCTTATGTCCATCATCGTGTCTCAAACTATTTCCATTGCAAATTTCATCCTAAACGGTCCAGTAGTTTCAGAGCCTATTCAATGAAAACAAACAAACAAACAATCAAATCTTTCCTCTTTATTATATAATTATAGTTTAGATGTAATTTAAACAACGAAATGTTTGTTTGTTTACACTTTCTATTAATTATGACGTATTTATTAAATGAATATGTAAAAAAAAGTATAATTGAATAACAAATATTTTATATTTTTAAAATATTTGTTATTCAATTATACTTTACTACTATTGAGAAAATATTAAATTAAATAACATTATTAAAATTCTTGAAAATACCTTCGTGTAGAATCTGAACTCGTCGTAAATTCTTCCGGTTTAGCTGGAAAATTAGGCGGAATTGTCACTATTATATAAATAATTTTTTTTTTAATGTTATTGTGAAGGAACAATTACGAGGCCCACCTGAAGTTAAGCCTCTGCCTATAACAGATGCATTTCATCACAAGTGACGAACTGCACTGCGCCCATCACCTTGAGACATACCTGTTAAGTCTCATTTTGCCTGTTATTTCACTGGCTCTCAAGGACTGCTGCCGGAACACACCGTTCGGTGCTTGGCGACAGATTTTCTATTGAGTGTTTTTCTATAATATAATTATTTCATGTCACATTACTCATTGTAGAATCGCTTTTATGCGTCCCAAGACACAGACCTAGCCTTATTTTGGGACTTAATGCTTGCCTGGGATAGAGGAAACTTGAAACGTTAAAAAGTAGATTCTTGAATGGGGACCCATTTTGATTGTTAATAAATACTATGTTATTATCATCATTTTTAAGCCACCAGTTAGTTGTTGATACATATTGTGGCAAAATTGGGATCAGCTACCTATAACGGTTCCAAGAATACATCCCTAGGCAGACGGACGAACATACTGAGAGTGGAGGCTTATTAAATACGATCATGTATTTACGTACAGAACCCTTAAAACTACTAAATCGTTCAATATCTGATATTTGCTGGTTCCAGTTCTTCCTCAGTATCGTTTCATTTTAGAAAGCGCGAGCCTCGATACATTTTGAGTGTAGTGCAACTACTATTGCGAACGTAACCGATCACATTTCACATTTTATTGTTTAACTGTATGTACCCTTAGCATTTACACCAAGTTAAGACGTAGTGCTCAAATGAAGCCTACTCGTATTAATAATTTATTGGGAAATGTAGTAGTAATTAGCAGCAATTAGTAATAGCAAATAATTAGCGTAGCCAGTAATTTTAGGTTAAGTCTGTTAACACCTTCGACCACATCATTACTTAACATCAGGTGAGATTATGGTCATGGGCTTACTTATGAACAACAAAAAAAAAATGGTGCGACTTTGTGAATTAATAGGATTTGTAGGCAGAAGTGACTAAGCACCAACGTTTTACAAGAAAAATGTGATGAAATTTACGAGTTTATTGCCATCTATCGGCACAGTACAACACTGTTCCACACTTAGGCATCGGTATCACCCGATGGCCGTTTGATGTTAATCTGCTTGCCTAGGCGGGATAGTACAAGTAAAATTCCAAGGATGGACTTACCAAGAATGCGGGAACAATACAATGGTGGCGTTTGCTGTGGGTTTTGGTAGTGAAATGCGGTGGATTATGTATTTTCGTGTTTATGAAGTGTTCGCAGCTTCGAAGAGTGCTTCAGAATTTCAGAATTTATTTAAAAATGCGAAGTGAAATAAAGTAATTCGCGAGTGGTTGCGGAGGTGGTCGAGATGAGGCTGTATTTTCACCGCATTGTGGTAGGGCATTTTGCGAATGCCCGCCGAGCTAGCGACCACCCTCAAGTAGAATATCTGTCGCCAAGCACCTAACGGTGTGTTCCGGCAGATATCCTTGAGAGCCAGTAATTCTAGGTTAAGCCTGTTAACACCATCGACCACATCATCACTTAGGTGGTATCAGGTGAGATTGTGGTCAAAGGCTTAGCTATGAGAAATAAAAAATTAAAAAATAGTCACGGGGAAAGATATAGGATAGTTTTTATCCAACTGCGCAAAAAGAGGTTAATGATTTTGCGCGATAACCGATATACCCGCGGGCGGAGCCGCGGCCGGAAAACTCAATTATTACTAAAATAAAACAAATATTTAAATCGTAATAAAAAAAACATAAGAACAAAAAAATAAATATATTATAGATACAATTTAATTAAGTAAAATAATTATATTCAAACATTCTTTAATATTTTCTTCTCTTAGTAACCTGACTCAATAGGAGGGTTTATGTGTGTCTATAATAATTCTTTTTTTTTTTGCTAAACACCCGTGCGAATTCGGGGCGGTCCGCTAGTAGCTAATAATTAGCGTCGCCAGTAATTTTAGGTGAGATTATGGTCGAAGGCTTACCTATGAACAACAAAAAAAAGGATGCGACTTTGTGAATGAATAGGATTTGTAAGCAGAAGTGACTAAGCACCAACGTTTCACAAAAAAATGTTTTGAAATTAACGAGTTGATTGCCTTCTATTGGCACAGTACAACACAGTTCCGCACTTAGGATTGCTACCGAGGATTTCCATGAAAAAATAATTACCAAAAAATTTTCCTAACCCGGGGATCGAACCGGGGACCTCAGGATTGTAAAGCGGCGCTTTTTCAAACACACCAACGAGACATTCACTTCACGAACGAGATATGTACTCGATGATAAGAGAGATACTAGAATTTTTTTATGATACTTACAGACATAAAATGTAATGTGTAATATTATTACAAGTTAATGAAGGGAACGTCATTTTGTTGTGTATTTGAGCAAAAAATATATAAATATAGCAATAAAAATTATAACGAAAGTAATAAATAACGAACAAAAATTTTATCTTAACTAAATTTTCTGTATTATTACTCTTAACATCTATACTAACTCTACTTTACTTCTACGCCATCTACAACTAAGGGTATACCCGCAAGCTTACATCTACGGTTACGCTTACAAACTACAATTATATACAAAAAGGAACTTCTACACATTCGTTCTGAAAAAAATGTGGTTTGCGTGATTCAGGATTCCATACAAACTTGACAGCGTTGTTCCCGACTAGTGTCATGTCTCTCAGAAATGGGTGAGCGTCATCTAGGTTCCGATTGTAGAAGCTGAAACCCACCACACTGCGCAAGCGTAAGCTGTCAAAACCTTCAAATGTGACATTCGTAATCTCTCTTTGATTTTAGCTAGAAGATTATGTCTGATTATATTTAAACAATGATAATATATATGTATGTGTCATGAACACAAAAAACATGAATACTCGTATTTAAAATAGGTTACTAATTGCAAAGAAAATATCTAAATGTGTAATGAACTGTGGATACTAAGATTTAGCAATTACAGGTACCTACAGCAGTTTTGTGAACCTTGCCATAATTTTGATGCCAGTTAAAGAAGCAGAATCGGAACGTATAAACTGTCCTTCCATTCTATGAATTCACCGTGTTAAGACAAGTCTATACGCGTAGCAGAGGAAGAAGCTCACAATGCTTGAGAATCGCCAACAGGTATTGGTTCAAAAAGCCTTAAGTTGATCATATAAAACAAGTCGCTAATGTTCGACTTAGTATCAAATTTCATAGGTTTTGTAGTAAGTACTTAATATGTTAGACATGTTGTGGTTGCTATTATTTCCTTGCTCTTACACCAGTAGGGTGGTAGACATCAGCTCCAGTGTGCTCTCGCTAGCATCTCCTACGTGATTGTCCACTGCACCACCCGTGTGCTCAAGAAGACATGATGTTATCATTGGACGAAGATGATACAAATACCCAAGATTTATGTTATTGTCAGAATTGAGCTGTAGTCTTCAAGTCACCAACACCTTAAGTTGTGTTCCAGCAACTGTCTTTGAGAGCCAGTTACTACTTATATATAATATAATAAACTACTTACTATCTATGACTATATCATATATTACCACCAGATGAAATGGTGGTGAAAACAGGTTTTGAATTATAAAAACTAGATTAATACCACCAAAACTAGAAAGCTTCTTGGCGAAGGTAAAGGTAAAGTAAAGGGCTTTCGCCAATCGTTTTACACGTTCAACCTTAGGATAAAATTTACACAAAAGCCAACATTATTCTGCGTATATCAATGGCTTCAGGGTGCTGTAGGTTCTACCCTCGTAGTTACCGTAGTGCATCGGGGATGCTCACCGATGCGCGCACGGATGATTTTAATGTCATTCAGGGAAAACTCACATCACCATTTTACGCTTGATTTTGGGTTCATAAGTTGGCATCGTCAGGACCACTATGTCCTAGTTATGAATGAAATTCTATTGTTATCATTATCGCCGATGCCAATGGGTTAAAACAGCATGCTGTCTGTTTTTCAGGAGACCAAATAGCAGATTGCTTGAGGCGTAGATTCAAAGCTGACGGTTATACCAGAAGCTTAGCTTGCGCTGCATTATACTACCAAATTTTGTATCTGGAAGACCAGTATGGGTGATTATTTGAGGTTTTATATATTATGTCTTTTGCAAAGTTATAATTTACCTATATATATATTACTCTTTCTCAATGACTGCTGTTGGACAACGTTAGGTGCTTGGCGACAGATTTTCTACTTGAGGATGGTAGCAAGCCAGGCGAGCATTCGCAAAATGCCCTTCCACCATGCGGTCAAGCTCAAGCAGGCGGTGGGGATCGATGGACCTGCGGCATGGCAGTCCGTATCTATTACCGCTCGGCCATCATTGCTACAAAACTGAGTGTTGTCAATGGAGATGGGTTTTGCTATGCAGCAAAACAGTTGGCAGTTCCAACGGAGGCTCCGGCTATGAATTATTTACGGTTAGGGGCAAACTGGATAGGTATCTAAAAAATCTAGGTAGGTAAATAAACAAAATATGTTTTATACCTTTTATCTCGTTTCAGCTTCCTGGTAATGAAGAAGCATAGAAAGTTATTGCTGAGCAATTCGAAAAGAATTGGCAGTTCCCTTATGACCTTGACGATGTTGATGGTTCTTCTTCCTGGCGCTGTCACAATTCTTTAAATTTATAAATGTTTCCATAGATTATTTATACGGTAATTGTCAACGATTTTTTATGCCTGATAGTTTAACCTTTGACCACAATCTCACCTGATGGTAAGCGATGATGTGGTTGAAGATGTTGTTCAGGCTAAGCTAGAATTACTGGCACTCAAAGACAGCTGCTGGAACACACCGTTAGGTGCTTAGCGAGAGATTTTCTACTTGAGGGTGGTAGGTAGCTAGGCAGGAATTCGCAAAATTCCCTACCACCATGCTATAACGACTGCGGTAACAAAATGTATCACAAAATGAACGATTATCTTATATCCGAAAAGAGTTATAATACAAAATAATAAATAGATTCAGGCGTTACTTTGCGGAAATCCATATTTAATAATAATATTTTTTTTTAAATATTTTATGAAAACATCAAATTAATATATTAATAAAACACTTAAAAAATTCACACAAATATATCTAGTGACAATTCAGCATAATTTTCCTGTTAAGCCGACGTGACGTCACAAACGCAGCCAAACCGGAAGAACTTTCGACGCGTTTCGCTTCTACACGAAGCATCCTCAGGAGGTCTCGACTCTACGAGCGCACGATCGAGAATGCATTCTCGATCGTGCGCTAAAATTACGTTGAGTTTAGGTAACGTAATAATTAGGTACATTTAAACGAACATATTCAGTTGCTTTAAACTATGTTTAGGCCATATTAGCTTATTGATTACGTAATTTTTTTATTTTTTTTTTATTTTCTTTATGAACAAAATCCACAACCCTTAAATAACAATTTTTATATAAAGTAACTTATACCTAAGGCCAATTACGGATTTACTTTTTAATAACTATACATACATTTTAATTAGACAGTCATAATACTCCTATTGTAATTATATAATATTGTTAAACTATAAAATTAAAAGAAATTACAGATTTACTACAGAAAAAATAAAATTATATGTGTCAGGGAATGTGTGTGTTTGTGTGTAAGGAAGGTGTTTGTGAACATAAGAAAATGTAATTGAAGTGTTCGTAAAATAATTATGATATTGCACTTTTATGAGATTCCGAAGCAGAGCCGAAGCTTAGGTTCAGAATCTCAAGTATATCACGCCTAAATTTTATTTTGCTACTGCAAAAAATATCAATTGCATTAAATTTATAATTGTAAGTCCTTTGCAATCTACTGACAATAGAATTTTGGGCATAGATAGTGCTGCTATGAGGGACTGAAAACAAGCCTGTATGTCGCGTACGCTTCATGGGACAGCAAAGACACAATATTTTATGAAGAAGTTCTGGACAATCAACATATCCATTGCATATGCCATGTAAAAAAGTCATATCGGCAAGAATTCTTCTGTCCTCAAGCGTAGTTAACCAATGACGTGCGCAAGACTTCTCATAATGATCAGAGCTAAAATGGCATTTGTAATTTAAATGTTTCGTAAATTTACACTGAATTTTTTCTATACATTGTTTATATATCACGTAGTGAGGGTTCCAAATTACAGAACAATACTCAAGAACACTTCTCACATACGCATTATATAATAATTTTAGACAATCTAAATCTGAGAAGGGGCGACTGACACGCAAAACGAAACCTAGGCTTTTGAAAGCTTTATTTGATATATGTTGAACATGATCTGAAAATAAAAGTTTAGCATCCATCATGACGCCAAGATCCACAACAAGGTTAACTCTCTTCAAACCGATATTATTAATTTGGTAATCAAAATTGATAGGATGCTTTTTTCTAGTGAAGGAGATGTACTGACATTTTTTAACATTTATACCTATGCGATTCTTGGAAAAGTATTCGCCCATTCGGACGAGGTCAGACTGCATGTTTATACAATCTAGCGGGTTCTTAATTTGCATAAATATTTTTGTGTCATCGGCATACATGAGGTATTTTGCATACTGGAAACATTTACCAATGTCATACAAATAAGACGCATACAGGAGAGGTCCCAAAATGGATCCCTGTGGAACCCCTGAACATACACTCACAAAATCAGAACAGATTCCACCAATGACAACTGCTTGCGAGCGGTTGCGCAAGTAAGACTCCATCCACCTTAAAAGATTGCCACGGATGCCTAGTTCAAAAAGTTTTTGAAGTAGAATCATTTGGTCTACACGGTCAAATGCTTTCTCAAAGTCCGTGTAGACCACATCCACCTGAGAGCCCCCATCCATGCCCCTAATTACCCTATCAGTAAAAACACCAAGGTTAGTTGCAGTCGAACGACCCTTCAAAAAGCCATGCTGCTCAGTCGGTAGAAGTGGAACAATATAATAAGAATACAAATAATATATACCCCTTCATTAACGATTCTCTTAGGTTATCGGAATTTAATCAAATACATTCAAATCAACCTTACTTATAGGTTTTAACTACCATGCAAACGAGTAGTATAGTCAAAACCTATTTTATTATATCAATGTTTAAAGTAAATCTAGGTGAAAATAACACAATTATTTTTTATGACACGATATACCTATCTGACCAATTCAAAATAGGTAGGTATACGTAATTGCCCGCAGGTTTAGAAAACATCGTAGCGTTTACAGTAATAATAACCATCTATTTAGTAGGTAGTATATAATGATAACATACATTCGCCTAAGAATGGACTTACTAAATACCTAACTCTGGTAGAATTTACTGTTCCTATTTACTGTAAATGTACCGAGTTTAGGTACTTGTTCTAAACAATCATTCATTACCTTCTTAAATATATTTTGACATTAGGTAAAAGAAACGACTGTTACAAAATAAATATCATATTTATTGTTCCATAGCACAAAACATCTACACCTAACAATAAATGTGATTCAATTCAATTACCTACACTATATCAATAAATAATAAAATACCAACATGTGGTGACTTAAACCTACATATATATACAGTTTATTTAAATTAATTTTATGTTTTTGAACCTAACATGACTATAATTAACCTTACTACTGTGGCCACTACCACCCATCAAGGATATCAAATAGTCGTTACTATTCTGATACGAACAAATCAAAACGGTGACTGCTACCTTCTCATATCATAGGTACATAATTACCTAGGTACCTTAAAATACATTACACCAATAATAAGATTACTTACATAGACGTGAGTAGGTAGATACCTAAGTACTTACCTACTAATGAAATCGATTAGGTCCTTTTGAAATAATGCTAGGTATCTAATACATATACCTAATCAGAACGTTACCGTAAGCTAAAACTAGTTAGGTACCTATATACTTAAGTCTTCTGTCCATATACCGATTTTCATTATAAACTGTGTTATTGCCTAATTTATGTGTTGTATATTTAATATATATTATGTATATTTAGTTAAATATTACACATTATTTATATAAGAGTATGTATATGATACTGTGATATGTATGTGTGAGTTATATTTGAAGGTGAGAGTACTTTATAGTATTATTTATTTCCTACTAGTTAATTATATGCCTGTAAGAGATTACTGTTAGTACTAATGTTATTCATTGTAACTTTTACTTAACATTTTAATTTGACCTTATATTTATTATTTTGTGGTGTAAAAATAAAGTATTACCTATCTATCTTAATACCTATTGGTCCACTGCTGATCAAATACTTCCCCGAATTTATACACTAGCTTCACTATAGAAGCAATACTGTTCAGCAAGGCTGATCAGCATATTTTGTATGTTTTATTAGATCATTTACGTAAGTAGGAACCTAAGACAAGAAGTAGTGCGCATGTCATAGGTAAAAATCAGTTATACCTCAGGGTATCCCCACGTAGTCGTAAAAAGTATAATTTATATTAATCAAGGCTATGATCTACCCGTGTACTATTTTTTTTTGTTATCAATTATAAATGATTGACTCTCCACCGCAACTGATAGATACAACCGATTAAATAGTTACTACCTACATACACGTTACGTTACGAAACTTCCACCTATAATATGGTTACTTAAACGCATTAGTGAAATTGACTAGGTTCGTTTGAAGAATTAGTAGTTAATTTATACGTACTCAGAACTTTACCGATAGTTGCAGTTAGGTAGGTAACTAGGTTTACGCCCTGTAATCTTCAGCCTGTTTATTATTGATTCCATGCTAGATGAAAGTCTCTCATAAACATTCCCACTAGCTTTACTATAACGGAAATACTGTTTAGCAAGGCTAATCAGCATTTCTTTGGGTAATTAACGTAAGTAGGTTCCTTATACTTACGTTATACACAAAGAAATTAAAATGTGTGCACGAGTCATAAGTAAAATCAGCGGGGTAGGTAGTCTACGTCTCAAGTATCCTCACGTAGCAATAATATGTATAATTTATATGAATGTTAAAATATCAAAATATCATGTTTCGGCGTGCTAAATGTACATTCTTTTGTTAGTTATCCCAAATATTTGGGCACCTACACTTAAAACAGAACTCTCTATCGCAACTGATATGACCAAACAAGTAGTTACTACCACCAAGCCGTTACTTAATTTGCATCAATAATACGGTTACTCAAACGCATTAATGAAATCGATTAGCATTATTAGGTAGGTAACTAATACGTAGGTAATACTGCAAAACTTTACCGAGAGCATAAAAATAAATAATAAAATAACAGAGTTTCTACTCTGTTCTGTGGAATCTTCTTTGGCTGAGTCCCAAACGCCGCCATTTATAAACCGACTTCCCTCTTCACGTAGTTATTCCCTGTCGTTCAGGTGTATTGCCAGGATTTTTTATTGTTAAATATTCCTTACGCCTAACGATAATGTTGCTAATAATTTTTTGAAGCGCTCGTAGCGAAGTTTACCCAGCTGTTCTCAACCGATCAGCAAAGTTAAGCAACGTCGCCCGCGGTCATGAGTTGGATGGGTAACCGCTAGTGACATTACTACTGAGCGTTTCCGTGCTTCGGAGGGCACGTTAAGCCGTCGGTCCCAGTTGTTGTCTTAGGATGGCAGTCATTATAGCATGGTGGTAGGGTATTTTGCGAATGCCCGCCTGGCTAGCTACCACCCTCAAGTAGAAAATCTGTCGCCAAGCACCTAACGGTGAGTTTCGGCAGCTGTCCTTGAGAGCCAGTACTTCTAGGTTAGCCTGAACAACATCTTCGACCACATCATCACTTACAATCAGAAGAATAAAAAAAAAATATATATTTTTTTTCTTTTCTTTGACATCATTATCATAATCTAGTTATACAAAATATGAGATTTACAAATACTTATTTACCTACATGATTATGTAACGTACCTACATTATAGATACTTATATTGTGTTATTATAAGTACCCATGCCAAATGAAGCCATGTATGTTTCTATTACTTGCCTTCAAATATAAAGGAAAATACACACAGACTCAGTAAGTTTATTCAGCGTAGGTTGAGCTTTGATATAGTCTCAAAGATAAACCCAATAAAAGTCTAGATTCAAATAAAAATTATAACGGCACAGCGGTCAGGGTTTTAGGGAACTAAGGGGTCCCCACCGCAGTATTACCTAAAAAGTAAAAACCCTAATGGAATGGATGTTCATATTAGAAAAAAAAAATAGTCTCCACGCACGAAGTTGCGGGTAAAAGCTAGTAGTTTAAAATGAAAAAAACATTATCATGGCTACTACTACCTAGTTATTTGAAGCCTTGTTTGGTAAAAATATTAAAATTATATATTTTGTTTTCCTTCTATGGAATAAATGAAAAATATTTCAGTTTTATTTTCATAATGCTGATATTTGGGGTTATATAGAAAAAAATCGGGGAAAGTTTACATAGATGTCTGGTAACACTATAGACGAAAAAGCTTGGCGCAGGCCCGGCAGTAAGCACACGCACTTAATTTCATTCACTTCGACAAAGTAAAATCCATCGGAGTCATGAACAAATAAATGAATAAATTGTGATTTGATAGTGTTTTGTTTCAAGAGATGATGGAAGAACTACTACTAAAGACTGAGATGCCCCGTAAACATCACTAAAAGATTTACTGGTAAGTGAGAATGATTTTCATCTATTTCATTTCGTTGGAAGTTTGGAATACATATTTTGTTGTTTTTCTCATTTTCAATTAAAATGGCAGTTGCCATTTCATATATATACATAACCAATCAGGTTTATAGATAACGGTAGTTTTGATGCATACAACTGGACGGGAACTTTTACCTATATCAAACCTACTATTACTTGTTGGATCTGGCTGCTAGCTAGACCGGACGACGATGCAGACGGTTGGTTGTGGTTGTTTTAAATTTGTATTCAGGCTATTCTATTATTACTCTAAATTTTCATCAAAAAGGACACTTTTACTACGTAGACAAGAAGACGTCATATAAATTGGCCTAATTGTTACTTAGGTTAACCTAACATAAGTTTCCTATAAAATACATATAAGGTAAATGATACGAGGCATACCCGTAGTGGTTAGTATATATTATTGATACAGAGAATAACTATATTTTTTAAGATTGTTGAAGAATTCCAAGGGTCTAATATAACGGATTATCTAACAGATGCGTGGAAAAAATCTCGAATAAATCGCTTAAAAATATTGGCAACTTCATGCACAGAAGAATACATCCAACAGTAGATTCATAACATAGCAGATAAATTGGTATATTTGTTGATTTCGTAATGACTATATGAGTTTTTTATTTTGCTAGGCCAGTTAAAAACTATTGTACTAGTTTTGTTTTAGCTATTTGCTTTGAGCTAGGCACAAATATGATATATGCCTTCAACGATAATTATACTTCATAACGGTAACTTAAAATCAGATTTATCTATCATGCAATAAGATGAATTTTTAATGTTTCAGATCAATATTGAATGCAAATTATGCTCGCCCCCAATTCAAGGAATTTTTATAGCCGAAGAGTTAAAAAATACCAATGGCAATGATACAACTGGCACGTGAAAAATCATCAAGTTTCCGAGGCAAACGCAAAGGACTAACGTGAACAAAATTACCGAACTTTTACTATCAGGTATGTTTAACAATGAACAGCCTTCATCAAACATCAGTTTTGTTTAGACTTAAGTTGTGTAGAAGAGTAAAAGTAGGAACCCTTATAAGTTCGTCATGTTTACGTCTGTCTGGCCGTCGTAAACCTTTAATTCTTCTGAATTATACTTTTATGTGTAAGTAGTCGTTAACGGTTGTATTCATTTAATTTTACATACAACGAAAACATCAAATTGGCGGCTGCCCTGCTTCTGCTACCATATTTATTTTCAAGTGGCGGAAAAGTACCACGCAAGTATTGTTCAAAAAAACAATTAAGTATATCTATTACCATAATATTATTAATGACAATATAAGATGATTATGCTCTTAGATATTACAATTACTCTACGATTGTAAGTATTCGCGTAATGATTGTAAGCTTGACTACGGCAAGCATTATATTGATTAAGGGCCGGTTTTTCAATCATCAGATTTACAGGTTCTATCCATAAGAATAAACGTATAACCCACTAGGGTAAAAAAATATATTTGATTGTAAGACAAAACAAAATATTTGTTTTAAATTTGGGTGGTAAACTTTTTATCAGTCTGATATTTTTAGCTGATGACTAAAAAAGCAGCCCTTTTCTAAAATATTTGTGTTTTTTTTTGTTATAATAAGTACTTACTAAGTAAAGCAAAGAAATAAGAAACTAATAAATATATATTCATTGTTATCAATTTCGTTTATTTTTTCTTATCGATGCATTCTGCTCTTGTCTCTACATCAATAGGAATCGACCCTTAAGGTAGCAAAATGTCATTATATGTACATAGATATACGATAGGAACTGTATGCTGTGTAATAATAAGGTGAACTAAGTGTACAAATCTGTTTCTCAATCACTATAAATTAATATAATTTCAGATTAAGGACCTTTTTACTACGTATAAGTTATTATTGAGAAGTGTGTATATAATTGTATATTTTAATAATCAGCTATCCCGTTGATGTCATTTAGTTAGCAGTTAAAGATAAGTCTATAGTAGGTATAGTATAAACTAGTAAATAAGTTTTTGACTTAATTGATTATCGTGATAAAGCCTAGTCAGTGGGTTTCGGGTGTTCTCAACTATATTAGGTAACAACCATTATGCAAAATCATATTGTATGTAAACCTTGCACGTACACTACTTGAGTGAACAATATTTATGATTCTGGCTCGATTGTCAGTTATCTAACATAAAACCGGGTAAGTACCCATAACTTACTGACTGGATATATTTCACTAGTCAAGTAGGTCTTTACAAATTTATTTATAAGATATATTATACCTAACAGTAGACTTTATACTATTATCGTTAACTACTAATTAAATGGCTACAACGGAATATCTGGTTACTATAATATACCAGTCATTTGACTGCACACTTATCTATTAGTTTACAACTACGTATTGAAATGGTATATAAACCTATCAAGAAGGTTTTATTTACCGTTCACGTAACGTATCCGAGACGCACATAGTTCGTTACCGTAAATTATTCAGTAGTCGGATACAACCTAGTAGATAGTTACTATTACCTATTACATTACGAACCTTGTAACTTTCGTATGGTAACCATGACGACATTAAAACATTGTATTAGGTAACCAAAACGTAAACAGTATATTGCTGAGCCCCATTAACTTGGTTATAATAACCTACGAGCTGGTTGGCGCTTAACTAAAAGCGTTCCAATTAGATTTTAACAACAGATTAGTTAAGGTACTTGAGACCGTCTAAGTGGGTATCATTTACGCACAACTACGTATTACTTGCGCAAGTAATTCGTTTACAAATACTTATAAATAATATTGCAGTTACCTAATAAAAAAAGTAACATCTACAAACTCTATCGCGTATACCTAACCTTTTCATACGGTTAATTTCATGCTTCAAAAAGGTACAGACGACCTGTCTAGTGGGTTTTTTTAAAGCATTTATTAGGTTATAATTACAAACACTCTACTTTACTACAATCTATTAGCTAGGTTGATGTAGCCGAATCCATGGTGCAATTACGTATTATAAAATTAGCCGCACCCTAATCGATATGTTTACAATTACATATTATTGCGTAACAGTATAGGTTACATCAACGTATTTGATAAAACGCAACAGGTATTTTTAATCGATCATTCAAAATACATTCAGTAATTCCAACCTATAAATTATATGAATTTAAACTGGAATTAATGGTACCCTTTGACGTTTTGAATTGCTACGTATTTTTAACGTTATTCGCAAAGTATCGGTAAACTTAGGTATTCTGTTCATACGTAATTATTCGGTATTGCATGTTTAACTTAGCGTTACGTTAACAGTCGGACACACTATTAATAGGTAAACGTTACCTTATAGAGAAACGTTAACATTAACCTAGTAAGTAAGTAAAACCAATAAACATGTAGTACCTAGCGCACTCGGTTGTAGATACTAGATGCGTTAGTTTTTCCGACAAAACCCTTATATTATGTTAAATATTAAGGTTGCGTTACCTATTTTTTCTCAGAATAACAGTTTATCTCACTTAATGATAATAAGGTCAAAACAACATAAACACTGAAGATAATAGTGTTATACGGAGAATCTTATAAAACTTCAATAGAGATATCAATACTGAGAACCAAATAACCAAATAAATACTTTATTTTTACACCATACGATAATAAATGAGGTCAAATTAAAGTTTATAAATATAGTGTTACATTGAATGACCTTAACAATAATATAGATTTAAGCCACTACATATTGGTATTTCATTATTTTTGCTTAGAGTAGGTAATTGAATTGAATCACATATATTGGTAGGTGTAGATCTATTTTGGTATGAAACAATAATTATGATTATATTTGTACGTAATAGTCGTTTCTTTTACCTAATGTCAAAATACGTTTAAGAAGGTAATAAATGATTGTTTAGAGCAAGTAGGTACTTAAGTTTGGTACATTTACAGTAAGTACGAACGGTAAAGTTAACATTTCTTGTATGTACCTACATTTATTGGCGAATATATGTTATCATTATATACTACCTACTCAATTGATGTTTTTTATATTCTTGATAGGTAAGCCTTAAACTACTATCTCACCTGATGGTAAGTGATGTTGTGGTCGAGGATGTTGTTCAGGCTTACCTAGAATTACTGGCTCTCAAGGACAGCTCCCGGAACATACCGTTAGGTGCTTGGCGACAAATTTTCTACCTGAGGGTGGGTAGCTAACTAGGCGAGCATTCGCAAAATGCCCTACCACCATGCAACATGATTATTATTACGGTAAACGCTACGAGATTTTCTAAGCCTGCGATCAATTAGGTATAACTACCTATTTTGAATTGGTCAGATAGGTATATCATGTTAAACAAAAAAAAATTACCTCGATTTGCTTTGCACATTTGTATAATAAATTAGGTTTTGACTAGATTACCCGTTGGCATGATAGTTAAAACCTATAAGTAAGTTTAATTTGAAAATATTTGATTAAATTCCGATAACCTAACAGAATCGTTAACGTAATGGGTATATATTACGTAATCAATAAGCTCATATGGCCTAAAAACTGTTTAGAGCAACTGAATAAGTTAGTTTAATTGCACCTAACTATTACGTTACATAAACTCAACGTAATATTAGGTGTGGTTAAGTCATGTGTATTTTCAGTGTGTAAAATTTACCAGCTTTAATTAGTTCGACGTACTATTACAATTAGGGAGCGGCTCATTTACCTAGCGATTATGGAAAAAAAATAAAGGTATATGTGACTATAAGAAGGTGAGATGCACCTGGTGTTTGTTCCTACACCTTTAGTTACCTACCTTTTAGTTTCCCACAAAATAAGACCATCTAAGAATATTATTATAATCTAACATTGTTGTTAACTTAATACTTAAATTCGATGTAGTCGTACCTATATTGTGACTAATATATTGTTATGCATTGGGGCTGGGTGTTAGTTAGTGTTACTTTTTTCATCCATAGTCTTCGAAGTATGCCACGTTTACATATGTTATAACCTCAGCTTCCCTGCATGGTAGCGCTATATTATCTATTAATGTTGTGTTGCTCCACGAAGAACTCCGCTACATATAATTGGTAGTAATTATTGAACGGTATTAATGTATTTTACTTAATTTAGGATCACTTAAAGAATCACCATAATACTGCGGGAGCTGGATTTCAGCGATGTCATCAATAATTTTTCCACCATGCGGTGAAGCTCTAGCCCGCGGGATTCGAACCATGTACCTGCGGCCCGGCGGTCCATAGCCAATACCACTGAGCCATCACTGTTTCAAAATTAATTTACTTATTGTGTTACTTCATATGTCTGTTCCATAGGCTTAGGATGTACTAGCGAAAAAATCCTAAGTCTATGGTCTGTTCTATCTTTTTGTGCCATACGATCATATCAATACATAATTAAAACACTTGCAAGAAAAATATTATTTATCCTATTTGAAAAAAGTCAGGGGCCTCTACTCCCTTGTTGCCCCAGGGCCTCCACACCTCTAAATGTGGCCCTGGGCACAACAAAAAAGTTAATTTGTGTCTTAAAATAGATCTGCGGATGTTACTTCTACCCAGTTTTATTCGTGTTGAAAAAAAAGTAGGGAGAAGGTATATATGTGTTGGACTCAACAGTACTACGTGTGGTTTTTAGGCGTTCGGGGAATATTCTCCTGTGTGCAGCAAGTGCTGTCTAAAAGCCACAGGGTCTCACACCTCAGCGCAAGAACGTGGGAACGCTTCTCTCGAACCTTCCGCGGATCCTCCACAACTGTTGGCCAGCTGACAGGCCAGGCCACATACATGGTGTACCCGCAACCACCAATGGAAAAATAGGCGCCAGACAACTCCGTGCCTGCACACCCTAGTTCCCACTGCGGCGGGTTAGGTGCTGATTCTATCCTACTATAATTGATAAATATGTTTTGAACCACAAGACCAAACTTAAAGATTGTTGTAGGTTAAATTCATTTAGGTTAAGCGCCGTACTTGCTTTATATTCGCCAGAAAACGTGCCTCAAAACACCTTATTCTATGGTTTTCTCCTTCCCATTCGCTTTTAGTCAGGAACTGTAAAATGGGACAAAACAAGAGTTTGCAACTTTTGTCACCAACATAAGTTACGTATACATTATATTGCCAATCATTGTTCGGTGGAGATTTAGTTTTAAGGAAACTTGGTTGACAACACTATTCACGGGTTTATGACACACAGGTACCTCACCTGTGAAATCCAGGTTAAGTTTTGGTATTTTCTTTGTTTTAGGTCGAGCTTCAGTAGAGTTGGAATGCTTTGTATGGAGAATATTACACGATTATTGATTTCTGATAGATCATTCGACTGCTATTATTTCGATAGCCTATGATGTTTGCTCAAATTTTCTTTACTTATCTCTGAATGTTTCTTAGATACAAACACCACCTACTTATTTCGTATCGTTATCGTGATGTGCCCAATATCTTAATTAAGCGGATGATATTTGGATATTTTGCTATTTTTCTCATACAAAAACTCCCCAAGTAATTCTCAGAATGTAACTGTTAACTTTGAAAACTGATAACCTGTGTATCATTACGTGAGATAAACTTGAATTATGCATGATAAAGGAGGGTTTATAAAGCACTGCATCAAAAATATATTTTAAAAAAACTTCTGAGATTAAAACAGACGCTACGGTATTTGATAAAGATGAAGTTTTTCTATATGTTGTGCATACTTTCCGTTATTCTTGGATTGACTACAGCCAGAGGTATGATAACTTTAACATATACAAACCTTTACCTATACATTATACTCGTACTAAAGTGATTTGCAAATTTCGTGTAAAAACAAATGTCCTAATCGCTTCCATGGTTTCCGAATAGGTTACCTGAGGTATTTTAACAACCAAATTTTACCAGCCATGTTTTGGTCCTATGTTAGGGACAAACTTCCGACAAAGCCTTTACCCTTAATTTTTTACACACGGTTAGGTGCTTGGCGACAGATTTTCTACTTGAGGGTGGTAGCTAGCCAGGCGGGCATTCGTAAAATGCCCTTCCACCATGCGGTGAAGCTCATGCCCGCGGTGGGATTCTAACCATGCCATAAATGGTAAAATTTTGTCATCATACAACCTAGATAATGACGATATCAATCGGTGTTATGCTTAATTCTGGACCTAAAACCTCAAATAAGGGAGTGATCACTCTACGACGTTTGTATGGAGAAGTGACCGGCCAGCACAACCTTAAACGCTTTATGGTTCTCAAATAATTTGCAAGCCAGACTAAAATATTTTTATTTATTACTGTTTATTACATTTTTACGACTGTTTATTTATAGCAGACAGGGTAGCCTTCGACCACTATTTCACCTGATGGTAAGTGATTATGAGAACGAAGATGTTTTTTTGGCTAAACCTGGCTCTCAAGGATAGCTAGCCAGGCGGCTTCCGCAACAAAGGATCAAAATCATTAAAGCATGCTACCAAATAGTAGATGATACCTATCTTCAACAAAAAACATACAAATATGGTAATATTCTATACATTTTCTGATGTGCAGCACTGGACATAAAGTATTTAAACATTACTACTATCTCACATTGAAATAAATAATAAATATAAAGATATTTTATTTTACATTTATTGGACCACAAAATGTTATGCCCCGGGCGGGAATATACTCGCGTCCTCTGATTTCACGCCGGATGCCGAGTGTTTTAGGCATCCGGTGCGAAAACGTAGGACGCTGGTTCAATTCCCGCCCGGGGCATAAAATGTTGTGCTCAAGAATAATATAGAGTGTTACTTTCCTTGTTCTGTTAGCCTTTTAAATGTAAAAAATAATATAATGTTATTAGCCTACGAATAAATAAATATTCGTAGTTATTAGCCTAATTACTAGGTATATGCAGTAAGAGCTTACTTAAGAGATTCTAAGAAAATTATGTACTGGGTTGACCTCTTGTATAATGGAACAGGGCAAGAAGAGGCTTAGGACTTAGCATGAACTTTATCGGGAGTAATTAGTATTGTATCAGCCAGATTGTCCACTGCTGAATACAGCCTCCCCCATCTAGGGGGGGTTTGCTATAATCCCCACGCTTTGAAGAGTCTTGGGGATTGTTCTATACGATATCAGTTCCCCAGAAGGCGCTGCTGCCCACTTTCCGGTATTTTACCTTGAGTCGCCTCTTACGACACCCACAGGTAGAAATGGGGGTATGAAGTTCTAATCCGGCATCCCACGGGATACGAGTGCTTAGTAGCGTAAACTACTTACCAGGCGATCATAAGCTAGAAGATATGGGATACTAATACTACTCGTAATAGTTCAGCCAATCGACTCGGCGATTATCAAACTGCGAAGCTTATTGGCTACGATACCATACTTCCCCTATAACCACCAGTCCCACGCGCCCCGGCGTTCTTTGACGAAGACAAAGCTGAGTGCCTAGCTGACAGCCTAGAGGCTCAATGCTCCCCTAACGTAGATCACGTAGACCAAGCCCACCTCGATTCGGTGGACGCTGAAGTCGAACGTAAAAGCTCTGTGGTCATCTCTGAACTTCCCCCGCACACCCCAGTATCTTACGCTGAGGTGACGAGACTGATCAAGGACCTCCAACCACGCAAAGCCCCCGGTGCCGACGGCATCTCCAACAAGGTACTTAAACACCTTTCTCCCCCCCCTCATTCATCTCCTTGTCAGCATCTTCAATGCGGCCATGAGCCACTGTTTATTTCCCGACGTCTGGAAATGTGCAAATGTCATTGGCATTCACAAACCAGGCAAAAACTCAGCTGACCCCACCAGCTACCGTCCCATCAGCCTTCTCAGTGCCCTAGGCAAGCTATACGAACGGCTCCTGTCGAACCGTCTCTCGTCCCATGCGCAGGAACACCACCTTATTCCCGATGAGCAGTTTGGCTTTAGGCCCAAGCACTCATGCGTCCAACAGGTGCACCGCCTCACGGAGCACATCCTTGACGGTTTCAATAAGAAACCCAAACCCCAAGCGACGCTAGCAGTCTTCCTCGACGTAGCGAAAGCTTTTGATAAAGTCTGGCACAATGGCTTGATTTACAAGTTATTCCACTTTGGCGTGCCAGTACGTCTTGTGCTCACCTTACAAGACTTCCTAAGGGACAGAAGCTTTCGCTACCGCGTGGAAGGCACCCTCTCCACCCCCCACCCAGTCAGTCCCTCAGGGCTCCGTACTATCACCCATTCTCTTCGCGCTGTATACCAGCGACATCCCACGCTCTCAGCCCAAGGTTTTCATAGCCCAATATGCGGACGATACCGCCATTTATTCCACTGGCTGGCATATTAAAAGAAAGACCTATTTTCTCCTTCAACGGGCCATCACCAAGATCGGTGACTGGTTCCGTAAATGACGCATTGCAGTCAACCCAGCTAAAAGTGCAGCTATGTACTTCAATGAGTGTACTCACTCGAACCCCCGCTATCCTGCACCTCTAACTCTGTTCGACGAACCCATTCCCTGGGTTGACAAAACTAAATATCTCGGAGTCACCCTTGATCGGCATCTCACCTTTGACGCTCACATCACTGTGGTATGTACGGAACACCGAGTTGCACTGCGACCTAAACCTTCCCTCTTTAGCGCAGTTCAATAAGGACTGCGCCCGCCGATACTTTGATCGTTGAGCGACCCATGACTCGAACCCTCTAGTTGTCCAGGCATCGAAATTCTCGACTGCCTCATCCGACCCATGGTTTAAACCCCCCCGTCGCCGACCACGGTAGGTATTGGACGACCCGGATGACCCCATCGCAGCCATTACGTTGGTAGCTTTAGCGTTGTCCGCAAGTCGTCCCGGTAACATCCATAGGTGTTCAGTAATCAGAGGTTACACAATCAAACACCGAGATCGCCGGCGAGCTCGAGGCAAAAATAAAATCCCGATTAGTGTCTCTCCAAATAGTCACAGAGTATTATTCAATAGGGCCCATTCGCAACGGTACAACACTGCAGTTGTACCGGGGCATATAGTTCCGATTCCCCCATTGTCTCTCGGCAGCGAGACAAGCCGAGGTCCGAATCACAGTGGTGCCCTTGAGCTCGCTGTCACCCCTCCCGATAGTAGCGTAGCGTTTTCGGCGCTCGCAGGAGACGGAGGTATACGGCGCTTTTCGCCTTATGCGCCCGTCTCAGGAGAAATGCCTTCGGCACTTCTCCGTCCCGGGCTATAAGAGGCCTCCCCTCACCCAAAACCCGGTGGAGCTGGACGTCCGCTTAGCGGTAGTCAGCATCGATGTCCTCCCTAAAAAAAAATTTAAAAAAAGGCTACGATACATTAGTATTCAATATATAGTACCTGCTGTAACATACTGTTACTTAGGTTAGGTGCTTGGTTATAGATAATTTTCATAATATAATAATAAAACTTCTGTAGGACATCATAGGATGCCATCAATGATTCCCTCAGTCATCAAGATTGGTCATTCCTGTCAGATTAAAATATTAACATCGAGGACTTAATTAGTATATTTTATTCAATTATCAATAACTTGATTAAAGTTCATGTACCACAGATCCGCTGTTCTGGCACGTATACATATCCGATCTGGTACAGTAGAGCTTTAATAAAATTAATTAAAGAAAAATTTAAAGTGCATAAAAATTGGAAGCGGTACGGAAATCCTCTTGATTATGATCATTTCGCTTACTTAAGATGTAAAGAAAAGAAACTGCAGGATAAATGCTATAGTTTATACATTAAATTATCACAAGAAAAAATTAAAATTAACCCAAAGCTGTTCTGGTCTTACGTGAAATCTAAAAGACGAAATGGTACTAATTATACACAACAAATGACTTTTGAAAGTACTATTTTAAGTACAAAATCTGACGTTTGTTCCACATTTAATACATTTTTTCAGATAAATTTTAGCAAGTCATCTAGCAGTTGTTCTCCTCCCAATACCTTCGATGATACTTCCCATTTTAATAGAATTCATGACATAATTGTAACAAACGAAGATGTTTTTAAAATAATCCGAAATTTGGATGTTACAAAGGGAGCTGGCAGTGACAATATTCCACCAGTATTTTTTGTTAATTGCGCAAAAACATTATCGGGACCAATTACATCAATTTTTAATAGATGTCTACTCGAAGGCTATTTTCCTAGTATCTGGAAAAAAGCACATATTGTGCCTATATACAAAAAGGGTCTGAAAACATCTATAGAAAACTATCGTCCCATCTCTATATTAAATGTACTTAGTATGCTGTTTGAGAGAGTAGTCCACAATCATATTTATCCTATCATTGCCCCCTCAATCCCTAGTGAACAACATGGGTTTATGAAGGGACGATCTACAGCGACTAACTTAGGAGTTTTCATAGACTACGTATCGAGAAACATGGATGGCGGTTCTCAAGTTGATGTGATCTACACTGATTTTGAAAAAGCATTTGACCGTGTAGATCACTCCATACTTTTGCATAAACTATACAAACTTGGTATCTGTGGCAACCTACTGAGGTGGATGGAATCTTATTTGCGCAATCGTTCTCAAGCTGTCGTTGTAGGAGGCTTCTGCTCAAACTTTATAGAGATCCCTTCTGGGGTACCGCAGGGCTCGATTCTCTCTCCTCTTCTGTATGCTTCTTATTTATACGATGTGGGAAGATGTTTCAAACATGCACGCTTCCTATTATATGCAGATGACACTAAAGTTTATATGAAAATAAGAAATAATTTTGATAGTATGAACCTTCAAGAGGATCTCGGTAGACTAGGGCAGTACTATGCTGACAATCGTATTGGTGTTAATTTAAGTAAATGCTCTTTTGTCTCATTTACACGAAAAAAATATCCAACTTATTATCTTTATAAAATCAACAATGTTAAATTAAATAAATTTAATTCAGTTAGAGACCTTGGTGTTCAGGTAGACTCTAAACTAACGTTTTCAGAGCATACAGAAATTATAGTCAGTAAGGCCTACAAAAGTCTAGGCTTTGTATTACGAGTTAGTCGCCCCTTTGCAGATATAGACTGCTTGAAGATTTTATACTATTCGTATGTCAGAAGCATACTAGAATATTGTACCACTGTGTGGAACCCCCAATACATTATATACACTGACAGCATAGAAAGCATTCAGAATAAATTTGTAAAGCATTTAAACTATCAGTGTTATAGTAACTTTAAAGACTACCATGATTCGTGCCTTCATCACCGTCTCACGACGTTGAAAAGCAGGAGGATTTTAGCTGACATGTCCTTCTTACATGGAATATGTAACGGCTACATTGATTGCCCGGAATTATTGTCAAAAATTTTAACTTTTTGTACTCCAAAAACTCGTACTCGACATACTAAGTTGTTCGCAATAGCACAAACCAGCACAAATTATGCCCAAAATTCAATTGTAAACAGATTGCATAACTGCTACAATAAAAGGTTTGACAATATAGACATTTTTTATGAGGCCAAGGGAAGCTTTAAGCAAAAAGTGTACAAAACACTCAGATAATAAAAAACTTAATGTGACTGTTACGTATACAACCTTTCTCCACCCCAACTCTCCTCTCCCCCACATACACACTCATGCACGCCCTCACACAAACACACACACACTCACACATTTTAATACGAGTACCTACGTGCATTTCAGCAAGTTTTTTTTTTTTGTATATATTTGAGTTAAAATAAATAAGTGACAGTCGTCTGTATTTATATATGTTAATTAAAAAAATGTAAATCCGTTATTGGCTATAAGTTTATATTATAATTTATTATGTTTAGAGTCAAAGAGCTGTGGATTTTGTTACAATAAATAAAATAAAATAAAATAAAAAAATCAGAAATGTTAGATAGAGCAGAGCTGAACTGGTTCCCCTTCTCATCTGCGATCCAAGTTATTCTGTGTTTCTTTTAATTTCAGATCCATTGTGTGACCTGCCCGCAAACAGTGGTCCATGCTTTGCCTACATGCCAATGTAAGTATGTTATTCTCCGTCCCTATATTCCAGTGGTTCCCAACCTTTTATTGTCCAGGGACCATTTTGGTTTCTTCTTTGTTATCAGAACCACTATGTGCAAAAAAAAAAACTCATTCAATCCAAAAAGTCAATGTGCATTAATAATATTATTTTAAAAGATTTTTTTTTTGTAGAAAGCCAAATAGGTAACTTTTGAATCAACGTGATTTTTGAGTTTGCAGTTCAACAAGTGCAGTAATCCTGGGACTAATATTATTGCACAAAGCTAGACGCAAGTCATAACTTACTTTCAATCGATTTCTGGCCTTGTTTTTAATAAGCAACAAAACTCTTGTCGCATAAATAAGTTGCTGAGAGAGCAATAAAGATACAAGAATCAAGCAAGGCGATTTCTCGCATTTGGTGTAAGAAATTACTTTTTAACACCAACACTTTTCAAGCGAATTTGAATCAAATGCGAACTTCAGTTTCTATCATTTTGAGATCAATCAGTTGGATTTCTGGATTTCTTCAGCAACTTCACTAGGATCCGTGTAAAAGAGTTTCAAATCAGATTTGATTAACTTTCTTTGTCCTATTTTTCGTCTTACATAATTGCTTTTAATGTAGCGAATGCAAAATAATTACTTGCCTCAATTATATCTAACCATAACTACTGTTTCCAAGTAAAGGCGCAAAGTTTATTTATATAATTCTTCCTCCGCGATCCCTGCGTATTTCGGTCTTTGGTCCGGGCCACCCGCGCTCTCGCCATTTGTTCGTGGACCAAATTTTGACTACTGCGGACCACTGGTGGTCCGCGGACCACCGGTTGGGAACCACTGCTATATCCAATCAAAATGCGAAGCAGTATTGTTTTACCCAAATAGTCTGATCTGAGACGGCAGTCTGAAAATTAAAAAAAAAAAGAAAATTGGGTTACTTACGCGTAAGTCACTCATATAAAAGCAATTTTGCAGCAGTGATGGCTCAGTGGCATTGGCTATGGACTTCCGCGCAGCAGGTCCATGGTTCGAATCCCGCTGCGGACTTGAGATTCACCGCATGGGGGAAGGGCATTTTGCAAATGCCCGCCTGGCTAGCGACCACCCTCGAGTAGAAAATCTGTCGCCAAGAATTATAGTCATGTGCGGGATTCGAACCCGCGTCCATCCACCCCTTTGGCCGGTGTATGCTCTAACCAATTGAGCTAACATGACACAATGGCTCATAACTCTAATTTTTGCGCTCGTTCTTCAACCATCGTATCGGGATGTAGCGACAGTTCAACTTGCGTTGTACTACAAACAAGATCAATTTTGCAATTTGTAAATGATGACCTTATAATTGTAATAGTGTTATCTTTTTAATTGTAATTATATTACAATTAAAAATTTTGGAGAGAAAAAGATTACAGTATTCTGAAGAAGATTGGCATCAGACTTGCCACCGGCCATAGAACCGAAGCCATAACTTTTACAATGTCGATATGGCATCAACAAAATATGCTACAAATTGGCCACAACCTTACTCTGACAGATGATTTATACTAGTGGCTCTCCGAGCTGTAGACCTCGCGAACCTGCTGGTTGTTTGTTGAACTGCGCACGCTGATGGGGGAATGGGTCACAAAATCTATATAGATATGTAATGTAAATTATTAATGATTTTCTTGGACACGCATGCCCCAGCGAAAGCTAGTTGTATCAGAAATAGGTAGGTAAGTTGTAAATATACAATAATTTTACATACTTGGTAATAATAACATAATTTTGTTGTTTGTGATTAAATTTTCTCACATATTTATCTCGCATTAATATACTGGCTACAGAAACATAGAAAATAAACAATAGATATATACGATCTAAATAGATACTAAAGAGAGAGAGAGAGAGAGAGAGAGAGACAGAGAGAGAGACTCTCTTTACTTTTAGGCAATTAACTTGCGTATCAGGGATGCGTTTTGGTCCCGTACATTTCTAGTCTAGAGGTAGGCACAATCAGATCGTGTTTATAATTAGACCGTATTGGAAAGTTTCGCTCATCTGATATTTTTGTAAGGTGTTGGAGATATTGTTTTTTAAATTTAACAATTTTCTAATATGTATAGGGTTGCCAGTGTTAATGTTTTGAATCTGATAAAGTAGGGCCTATGAAATTGTTCTATAGTTTAGTCGGGAAGCTTTATATTTCCTAGAATTCGAATGCACTTTTTTTGATTTATTAGATTATCTGTGACGTCTGTAGTACAGCTAATTATGGCACTGATTTCTATACAATACTCTATTGAAAGGTCCTCTATTGCCGTCAATTCCGTAAACTCACCTATTCCACGAGCTGTTATAATTATATTTGTGTTCATACTCATATTATTTCGTACTGTAGCTTGGTGAAATTCACACTTAAGTTACTGATGATTTTGTTTTACAGGTTTCATTTTGATTCCACTCAAAACAAATGCATACGTTTCATATATGGAGGTTGTATGGGAAACGCCAATCGATTTGATACTGAAGAAAAATGCATGCAAACTTGTTTTGCATAAAGCAGCCGGATAAGTCTTTCTACTTACCTTCCTCAATTGAAGTACCTACTATCGCTATGTACACATTTATACACTCGAAGTTGCACTTATCTGTGGAAAATTAACGTTATACTTTTTGATATGTTATTAAAGCCTTCTTACATTTTACATTAAAAAATCAACCGTAACAAATAGTTGATTTGATTTTCTTTCACCCCCTGGTCTACGTCTATTTCCTGTCTGGTTCATTCTAAGTATTTCATTAGGTTGCAAACATGGACATACCGCGCGTCCCACGCATATGCCACATGGAGGGAACGTACCTTGAATATTGTAGATGGGACATTTTACTGAAAGAAGACATTATTAGAATTTAAAAAACAATTTGTATCATCATTTGTATATCAATCAGTAAAATGTTCCATCTAAAAGTTCATCTAAAAGTCCTTCAGGAAAACCATTATTCCTTTTTTAATGGCGGCACTCGATTGCCATGTCATATGATAGTCATAAAAGATGTGTAGTATTTTAAACGTAAACATGACCTACAATATTTGCCACTACCTTCTGCTTTCCCAATTACTGCTGTTCTGGGGCAGCTTATTCAATATATTTGCAGCTAACCACTACATCCGGCTGTACTACTATCCGCCACCTGTGGACCTCATTTGTAGCTTATACATCAGCAGCAAACATTGTTCAAATTCAAATTCAAATAAATTTATTCATAAGTATTCTTATGAATAAATTTGTATATAAGGTCTTATAATATAAATCAGTCCAGTTCAATATTCAACCGCTGCCGGCGTACAAATATTTATAAAAATGTTAGCACATAATATAATTTACACTAAGGATTAAACTAAATTAAGTACAAAAATAATTATAAAATTCAATAAATTTAAAATTCAAATTGATAATGTCAATATAAAATAATGCTTAATGTCATCAATTACATAGGTAATCTTAAATAGGTAATACATTCAAATATTCTGCTGAAATTTGTCAACTAAAAACTCATCAATGGTATAATAGCATTATTCGATTAAAAAGTTAATCAATTTCCTTTTAAATATACTAGGTGTCAGTTCCTTGAAACTCTTTGGTAGGTAATTGACTAAGCGTATAGCCATACAGTGAGCATTTTGACTAAATATGTTAAGGATCTGGTTCGGTACATAAATATTGTATTTATTTCTATAGTTGACTCTTAATGTAACATCGTTATGCTTTTTAAAATAAAGTGGGTTATTATGTACAAATACACAGATTTCGTAAATGTAGAGACAAGGTAAAGGTAATACACGATTATTTTTAAACAGTGGTTTACAGCTGTCTAGGGGCTCAGCTTTACACAGTGATCTTACACATTTTTTTTGCGAGATAAAGACCTTTGATGCTTCAACTGAATTACCCCAGATTATGATACCATAGCGAAGAACTGAGGAAACATAGCCATGATAGGCACTCAGCGCAGCATTTATGGAGGCTACATTCCTAAGACGTTTAAGGACGTACACAAACCTTTCGAGTTTTGTGCAGACCCTGCTTATGTGCTCTTTCCAGTTGCAATGGTTGTCTATTGTGATGCCTAAGAAAAGTGTTGATTCAACCTCTTTTATTATATTATCCCCACAATTTAATGTCAACTTTTCGGGATTGCTGTTATAAGTCCTGAATTGAATCATGTGAGTTTTATTTAAATTGATTTGTAAATTATTATATGTCAGCCATTTAATTACACTATTTAATGCAGTATTACTAATAAATTCAAAATTATTTTTGTCATGTCCTTCTATGATGAGTGTCATGTCATCAGCATAGAGAACGCACTTATGATTAATAATGTTGGGCATGTCATTAATATATAGTAAGAATAAAAGAGGCCCCAATATACTCCCTTGAGGAACTCCGGATTTATTCTCAATATATTTAGATCTATAAGTGATTTTATCCAATCCTGAAAAGTTATATATTTCTACACACTGGTGACGGAAGCTAAGATAGCTTTCAAGCCATTCCAGAGCCTTTTCTCTAATTCCATATTTCTCAAGTTTAAATAATAGTAGGGCAAGATTAACAAAGTCAAACGCTTTTGACATGTCAAGGAATATGGATATAACTGGAATTCTATTATTAAGACATTCTATTACAATTTTAGTCAACATGTAGCATGCACTGGATGTTGAATGTTTTTTTCTGAAGCCAAATTGTTCTGCTTTAAGAATTTCATGTTTAGTTATGAAGCTATAAATCCTACTATGCATTACCTTTTCAAATATCTTTGAAAAAACGGGTATAAGTGTAATGGGCCGGTAGTTATTAATATTTTTGCGGTCACCCTTTTTATATAATGGTTTGACTATTGACTGTTTTAGTTGGGTTGGAAATATTCCTGTCACAAAAATCAAATTAATCAGATGGGACAATGGGTAAGATATAACTTCTGCGCATTTTTTTAATATATTGGTATTTATATCGTCAAATCCCGTTGAGTTTGTGTTTTTAAGTGATAAAATAGTTTTATAAATGTCAATGGGATCAGTTGGGGTCAAAAAAATATGTATTATAATTATTAAATATAAGGTTCGGGTAGTCAAGGTAAGATGCACGTAGCGAGTCAATATTTTTGTTTGTCAGATTTATAAAATAATTATTGAAGAGTTCAGCGATCAAATGGGGATCATTATAGACGTTTTCTTCAGTAATTATTGTATTAATTACTTTTGAGAAATCTTGTTCTCCGATATAGTTTTTAATTATTCTCCATGCAGCTCTACCACAGTTATGAGCATTTTGTATATACTTTGTGTTTTCAATTTTTTGAGCATGTAATATATATTTTTTTTAATTTTGTTATAATTTTTGAACCTCATTTTTGTTATATTTTTATTTCTGGGTAATAATCTGTATTGAAGGTAAAGTCGTCGTTTAACTGTTAATAGGGATATATCGCCTACTAACCCGAAAAAGAATATCATTATCTCATTAAATCCTTCTGAAGAAAAAGAGATACTGCAGCGCGTCGGGCATGTTCGCTGATGCGCGGGTTCCCGACTTCTTTGCCATTATAAGATTCTCGTATCATGTCCTTCTGGAACAGAATACGAGAATCGAATAATGGCATCTTGAAGGTGTCTCGGTGAAAATTTGTGTTGTCCTATTTATAGACACTGGATCTCTGTCCACCGGAAAAAAATAAAAAAATTAAAAATTATCTGAATTTTATTTATATTTTTTGACCAACTTTACAAAAAGGAGGAGGTACTCAATTTGTCAGATTTTTATTAAATTTATGTTTGTTACCTCAGAACTTTTGACTGGGTGAACCGATTGTGATGATTCTTTTCATATATCAAATTTTGATAGTATAATTACATATCAAAATTTGATATGTAATTATACTATTTTATTTATTTCTATTTTAATTTTACTGTGTACGTATATAGATACTTTTTGTCTGCAAGAATAATACTTTTATTTTTATATCTGGTTAGGTTAATTGATTTGTATTTGTGGTAGCAGCTGACCAAGGAGATTGAAGGATAATAATTATACACCGGGCCCACCTCTTGTAACTTAAAACCAGCTTAGTATACACTTTTTAGTGGTGCTTAGAAGTGGGTACACTTACCAGGCGTACAAGATATGTGATACAAATATTATTCGTAATAATGCAGCCTTCTCTGAGACGCCGGTAGACACCTGCTGTAATATACCGTTTTGAAGCAGTGATGGTTCAGTGGCATTGGCTATGGACTGCCGCGCAGCAATTCCATGGTTCGATTCCCGCCGCGGGCTTGAGCTACAGCGTATGGTGGAAGGGCATTTTGCGAATGCCCGCCTGGCTAGCGACCACCCTCAAGTAGAAAATCTGTCGCTAAGCACAACGGTGTGTTCCGGCAGCTGTCCTTTAAAGCAATTTTAGGTTAAGCATGTTAACACCTTCGACCACATCGTCCCTTACCATCAGGTGAGATTGTGGTCAAAGGCTTACCCATCAGCAATAAACAAAAAAACCTATGTGAATGCGACAATAGATCTTTTCGATATATCCACATAATCCCTCAATGTGTAATACAATAATGAAACTTTTATAGCTCATCAGAGACTTTTATAGCGCAGAGCCGAGTTAGTTTGTTAGTCTTCTGCGATATGAGTCAGTAATATTACTTTTAATTCTAGATCAATTACGTGACCTGCCGCCATCAGTGACTGATTACTTGTCGCGGCTCTATAATTATGTCTTTTTTTATTTCTGATAGGTTAGCCTTTGACCACTATCTCACCTGATGGTAAGTGATGATGTGGTCGAAGATGTTGTTCAGGCTAACCAAGAAGTACTGGCTCTCAAGGACAGCTGCCGGAACACACCGTTAGGGGCTTGGCGACAGATTTTCTACTTGAGGTTGTAAGAGGTATGAATCAAGGAGTAAACTTGTTCATAAATTACTCTTTCAAATACTTTCGCTATGAGACATAATTTGGTGAACGGTCTGTAGTTGCTAACCTCAGTTCTGGAGCCTTTTTTGTGAACAGGTGTCACAAGGGCTGATATTCAGATTCTGGGGCAAATGCATACTGAGAGTGACTTTTGAAAGAGGAGGCTGATTGGCACGGCTAAGGTTTGAGCGCAGTTTATTAGAAGTATGGGGCTTACAAGATCAGGGCCAGCTGACTTCGATGGGTCAAGTTCCAAGAGGTAATTTGCTACATTATCTGTGTCAATGCTAATGTTAGAAATATCAGAAGGCTGTGATGCTGAGGGACTAATACTAGTGACATCGGGACTATGTCAATAAACTGCTGCTGAACTAAATAAATTTATCGCCAAGCATCTAATGGTATATTGGCAGTTCGTATCGCCTAATTGTGTACTGGCAGTTCCTAATCAACTGAAGGTCTTCGACACAGCCTAACAATTTTCATCCTAAGACAACAAGCACGACAGATGACCTTACGTGCCCTTTATAGCGAAGCTGTTAGTTTCCAATGCCATTAGCATTCACATCCAAGTAAACACACAAAAACACCTCTATGTACAGAGGTAAAATGATAAATAAAAATATAAATGATCGCGATTGACGCGCCAGGAAGGGGCAGCGCATGATTTGGCCGGTATATTTGAACGTAATGACGAAAGTGTCAGAGCATGTTAATGGGCAATATAGAAATCTGTCAAATTGGGCAGATGTTTGTAATTAATTGGTGGAAAATTTGTTGAATTATTAGTAAACTGTTTTCCTTGTGCCATCGCTCTCATCATTTCAATCCCGACGAGGTTTTCTTCCACTACACCTAGACTCCTACAGAATTAGGCCAGAGGCCAGATTCTCTTAGCTATTGAACGTCGTTAACGCAACTTATTACATGAAAATTGTAGTCTTTGACAGTATCTGTAGTCTGCCCGCTATTTAGGTTCAATCGCAAGTCAGTGGTTTGCTATCAATAATTTTTGACATATTTCGTATGCTGTTGCGATTGCGTTGCTACAGTGGCATAAAGTATTTTGGAGGATTTTTGATAGAAAAATAGCTAAATGATTGAAATACACTTCTGGACACATCTATTGGCCCACCTTAGAGTTTAGGTTTCGATGGCCCCTACCGAAATATGATTGCTAGATTGAACAAAAACTGTTGATGCAGTTTTAAACCTGATACATTTTACCATCTTTTTCGATCGTATTGTTTTAAATTTGAATTCAGAATACCATACGACATGCCTAACAAGTCGGATATGCGCCTTGTTAAAGGCAATTGATTTTTGAATAAAAAACATGTTTTATCAAATAAAGGTTTAATTTAATAACGCGTGTTGCCTCCATGGGCATCTACCACAGCTCTCATACGATTAGGCATAGAGTTTATCAACCGCTCTATGAAATTTTGAGGGATCATCTCCCATTCCTCTTCTATGGCAGTTTTCAACTCCTGCATCGTCTGGGCAACTGGCTGACGAGCCCTAACACGTCTTTTTAGCTCGTCCCACATGTGCTCAATAGGGTTCATGTATGGCCTTCTGGCTGGCCAGTCCATAACTGTGATGTTCACATCCCGAAGATATTCCCTGACGATGCCGGCCGCATGGGCTCTTGCATTATCATGCATAAAAAGGAAATTTGGGCCCACATAGTCCGCGTATGGTATCACGTGAGGTTCTAAGCACTCACGAATGTACCTTTCAGCATTTAATGTTGGCAGCCGTGGTCCTGTAACAACCTCAAGTTGAGTTTTGCCGCTCGCGGATATACCGCCCCAGACAGTCCATGAGCCACCGCCATAAGCAACCCTCTCTTCAAAGCAGCATTGTGCGAAACGCTCTCCCTTACGTCGGTAGACCTTCTTCCTTCCATCATTGCCATGTAACACAATTTTAGACTCATCAGAAAAGAGTACACGACTCCAACCTTGCTGTGTCCAATTTAAATGACTGCGTGCGAAATGAAGGCGCGCTGTTCGGTGGGCTCGCGTTAGTTTGGGCCCATTAGCTGGCTTGTGTGGTACCATATCGCGTTCTTTTAACCTTCTCCGAACAGTTCGAGCGCTCACAGATACTCCGTGGAAGTCGCGAAGTTGGTTTTGTATCTCAATGGAGGTAAGGTGACGATTTCTCAAGCTGGTCGTCACGATGAATCAATCCTGCCTTTCAGTTGTGACCCGAGATCGTGGCCTTCCTTGGCGACGAACAAAGCCGCCAGTCTCTAGGTACCTCCGATAAACATTTCGGACCGCAGATCGACTTAAATTAAGTTGAGCACTCACGTTTCTTTGGCTGTGTCCGGCCTGAATAAGTGCCACAGCTTGGGCGGCGACTTCAGGTGAAGTATCCATAGATTATTGATAGAACCTCACCTTAATGTTAAGAATAAGTAATGTTTGTTGCAAAACCAAAGATATCAATCACTTTTTCAAGAATTAAATCCAAGTAAACCAATAAAACCAAGTTTTCTTAGTATTCGATTGTTTGATATCAACAAACAGGCTCCAAATTGTCTTTTGTTTCTTTAAATTCTGTGTTAGAAATTCAAAAAAAGACTATTGAATGAAATTGTGAATGTGCCAGGTTCAAAACTGCATAAAAACTTTTTGCTCGACCTAATATAAAATTTTAGCTAGGACCAAATGAAACTGAAAATACAAGGTGGGCCAATAGATGAGTCCAGAAGTGTATATTTTTTTAATGTAATGTACGCTAGAAAATCACTGTATTGATGTTTTTACTGATGCTTGATTGATGGAAGTTTCCATTATTATTTCAGTGTCAAAATTTGCAAGCCATAGCGCAGCCATACGATAGCGACGCGATTGCTATACAATTGCGATTAGGAGCTAGAATTAGCAGACTACCGAATTTGACATTAACAGCAGTTCGATCGCAGAAGCATCGCGGTAGTGTGGCGTTTGATCAATAGTTAAGAGAATTGTGGCCCTGGACGGTAACAGCTAGCATTAAAAAGATAGGTAATAAAAAAAAATATTGCGTACATATTTTATTCAAATGAAACTGACTTATTATTTCAATAAATGACTACACTAAATAGTAAATGTAAGATTGATGCCCAAAATATAAGGTATTAAGTTCGAGAGTATAGACAACCAGCGTGTGATTATAACGACCAGGGAATTGGTCATAACATAATAACCAAAGAATATTCCAAGATACTCCAAACTCAAACTAACGTCGTAAACATAATAAAACAATCTGTAGTCGGCACATCAAATACCTTATGTAAGATTTATGCGCGCTCTGCAACGTCATACTAAGGGATGCGTGCTAGCAAAGTTTTAACTACACATTACTCCATCTATTTTTTTTCCATCGAGATGTTACTCGAACAGCTAAGACACAGATTAAGCACTATAAAACGTCCATTCACGTCAGGTTTTGAAGCGCTCGTAGCGATGTTTGCTTAATTTATATTATTAATCGATTAGCTAAGTTAAGCAACGTCCGCCACGGTCAGGAGTTGGATGGGTAACCGCTAGTGACATTATTACTGAGCGCTTTCGTGTTTCGGAGGGCACGTTAAGCCGTCGGTCCCGGTTGTTGTCTTGCGGTGGCAGTTACAACATGGTGGTAGGACATTTTGCGAATGCCCGCCTGGCTAGTTACCACCCTCAAGTAGAAAATCTGTCGCCAAGCACCTAACGCTCTGTTCCGGCTGCTGTCCTTGAGAGCCAGTATTTCTAGGCTAGCCTGAACAACATCTTCAACCACATCATCACTTACCATCAGATGAGATAGTGGTCAAAGGCTATCCTATCAGCTATAAATAAAAAAAAAGGCTGATTCTCCAAAATCTTGACCATCTGTGCCGAGCTTCAAACTCAGACGTAATTATTGGTGCAATTTACAGGATCCCTTTAGATAAAATGCAGCAATTATGTTATTTGCCAAGGGTTTTGGTGAATCAGCCTGACTTGAAAGGACGTTTTATCATAGCTATCTGAACATATCCTCTTCAACTTTTACACATGTGTATCTGGATACAGAACAAAATACAAAGTTCGTGGTGGCATAAACAGAAAGTCCATACTAAAACTTTAAATAAAATATAAGCTTCCAGCTTCAGTAGAAATACCCGTTTTAATGAACTGTTAAAGTATTGTATTTTATGCGTGCAGCAGTTTCTTGTGATGTGCTGCTTTAGTTATGGACAGGTTTATATTTTTTAATTTTTAATAGGATTTTGGTCACAGTTTTTTCAGCTTGCGATGGATAACGCAAGTTCAAAGCGCAGAAGATTCAAATAAGCCATCTATCGATTTTAAGACGTCTGTCCCGTCTGCTTGATCTGCTTCGCGCTTCTACTTTTCTCGGGTGCAGGTATCACGATCACAGTTGATTTGCTGTCTTGGACCCGGTAGTAGTTGTTGGCGAAAAAAGAAGCTGAAACAAAATAGAATTTACTATATTTTCATTATCATAGTCTATTTACACTTAGAAGCATAATGAATACTTTAGTAGGTAGTAAAAGAATAAAAGACATAGACGTACATGCATAATTAATATGTGAAATGGTGGTTGTTGCGGTGGCGATGGGTTATGAACAACTTGTTAAGAAAATCCCAATGACCCCAAAATAAATATGTTATTAGCAAGATCCGGGCTTGTTACCGTCTTCCAGCTCTATCATAAGACCAGCGGAGTTCTCTTAGTGCGGTAGGCACCATATTTCTACACCTATATCTCGGTGGTCCCTCCAGGTCGGTACTATGGAAGTAGGTACTTATTTATAGCAAGTGTCAATGAAATTGTTGATTGTATACGTATAGCTGAGGTATATAATATTGTTAAAAATTTATTAAGATCTATATCGGCAGTTGAATGATGGCAATTGGTTAGTAATGTAAGATTAAACAGGATTATGGAGAATATTTTTTTCCAGTGTTCTTTACTTGTTTCATTTCAACTCCAGTGTTCATTCCCAATCCTTTCCCTGAATATTAAACCGTTGATGTTTACAGACCGTGTGCGTTACGCAATTTTTTATTTAAATCACAGATATTAAGTACCTGCGTAGTATATATCCCGTAGAACCAACACTGCCCATGGCGGTATCCCGTGGTCCCTGTGGGTAAATCTGGTCTCAACACTAAAATACCAAGTGTATTGTCATACATATCAGGATGAGGAAAACTATAGTGGATTTTCCAATCCCTTATCTCACTAAGAGTATGATGGCATTATATATACGTACGTGTACTTATGATGCCATCATAATTACAACAATGTCATAATTACTACAAATAATTGCCAAGTCACCAAATTGCACGATGAACAATATAAATAGTCGTAGTCAAAGTCAGCTCATTAGAATTCACTATAAAGATAGATATAGAGGTTGAAAGGGTGTCTAATAGGCTTTCAGTCCATTTGAGAATTCAGGATATGAAACAATTCTAATATAATGAATCAGAGGACTGACTTCCAGACAATACTACATTGAGCATAGGAAATTATGTTTAAGGCATGACAAAGAAATAGGAAGTTCAGTACGGCATTTACTAGTATAATAGAAATACCCTTACTTCCTGTAGGGGGTATATATATATATATATATATATGAAATATAAAATGTATTGATATCTGCAGAACATGCTTTGACACACAACTAACCTAAATATAGAAATTATATCAACACTGCAATGTTTATGTACGTATATCTGTGTGATTTTCCTCATTATTATTATGAAAGACTTTATCTGCTACTGCTGCTAGCTCTTTAGTAGCTCTTTCGTTTCTGGTTTTCCGGCAAAAACATAAAATTTCCTGGACAACACTGATTATCAGATATATTTTGAACAGGTTAACCCATTGGCATCGGCGATAATGATAACAATAGAATTTCATTCATAACTAGGACGTAGTGGTCCTGACGATGCCAACTTATTAATGGGATATCCTTTTAAGAACCAAAAAAAGCTTGGCGTTTTAAAGTAAGTGTGGCGTTTTGTAAACGCCCTTATGGCTAGCTACAGCGTGAATCTACACCCTACAAGCTGCCCTTGAGACCCATAACTATTTTTATCCTGATTTAAAAAGTCACATTTACCAAAATTTTATCACTTTTAGAGTACACTTATTTCGAGATCACTCGCAAAAATGGTTCCGTTTTTTATTTATTGAAACTAGAAACGACGTGGGCGTTCCGTTTCAAGTCTGCGCCACCATAAATTTAGTAACACTTGATCCATCCTCTTAGCCTTAACAGTAAAAATGATTGAGAGACTTTTGAAATTAGTTTCGTTGAAGTTACGGCGGCCCTAACTTTGGGACGCTACATGCGACACGATATAATGAGTGTGTCGTCATACATTTCTGCCTACCCAATACTTAGATACAGGCATGAGGAGTTAGCTTTTGTTTCACTCGATAACCACTTGACTTTTCTGTTATGTTGATTGGCTAACCTAAACCATAGAACTTATAATAATACTTCAACTTAACTAAAAATACGAGGACTCACGGCTTTCAATACATGCGTAGTATCATCATATTTTAAATGCTAAGGGCCTGTTTCAGAATGTTTGAGTAAGTTCCGGTTATAGTACTATACTGTACTGTATCAGCCGGATCGTCCACTGCTGAACACAGCCTCCCCTACCCTATCAAGGGGGTATTTGCCATAATCCCCACGCTTGGCAGGCGGCTTGGGGATCACAGTATAAGATGGCAGTTTTTTAGAAGGCGCTGCTGCCCACCTTTCAGTATTTTTCCCTTAGTCGCCTTTTACGACACCCACAGGATAAGATGGGGAGGTGCAATTCTAACCCGGCACCCCACGGGGTTCTCCATCCGGTTATAGTACCTAGAACATATTTAAAAAAACAAAACACTATCTTTGCGTTTCACAGACATTGATTTAGCCTATTCATCGGTTAAAGCTTGAAACGCGCTGTTAACTATCATCATGCAGATATTTTATGTTCTGGGTAGTATAACCGGAACTTACTCGAAAATTCTGAAACAGGCCCTAAGTGATCAAACTCGGTGCAACTTTGCATGTACATACTTGAGCCTAATATCCATGCTTTTGGTTTTCCAGTTTAAAAAATAATTCGAAAAAATCGTTTTGTATGGGAATTGTTATTTTGACATGTAAGATAAAATAAATAACAAATCGAAAAGCTGGCAAACCAGAAGCATAGATATAGGCGCAGCAATATGCGTACATAATTTCACCGAGTTTGAACACTTGATTTATAAAATATGACTAAACTACTCTTACAATAAATAATATAATAATAAATGAACATTCATTGTGTAACAGGACTAAAATGTTGCTCTACTTTTTATGTGTAGTATTAATTTTAGATGTAGCGTAGTTGTAACATTAGTTAGTCACAAAAGGTAAATGCAAACCGCCCTGACAGTAAAAAGTAGTTAAATCATACCTGAGGATATGTAGAATGCAGTCAGTATAATCCACTTCAAACCATCGTAGACTTTCATTTTAATACAATTAATGAGAAAATAAAATAAATAGAAAAAATAATAGCTTTGTAAAATAATAAAGTACGAAATTGAAAAAATACCCTGTAGATACTTTTTTAATGTTTTAGATATTAATATTGTCATATGACACGTCTTATAATAGAAAAATGAGTTTAGCAATTAAATATAATATACTAAAATACTCGCAAGTCTTCCTTATTACAATAGTGAATAATCCCTACCTACTGTTTCATCCTATTTTCCTTGTATATAGTTTAAAGCATGGCATGCAGGAAGTATTACGGTTGGAACCATACACAAAGTAAAATATAAGGAAACTTATTGATAACGTATGTTTATAACAAGGATTCGTAACGGAACTTGCCTATGTTTTATGCGTTCTCTTTGTCAACATTGTATACTAACTTCTGAAGAAAACCATATAGAGGTCTTACAAAAGATTTTATATATAATTTTTTTTAATGTTTTTTTTATGTTATTGTGACTGAACATGCCCGTGGCCCACCTAATGTTAAGTGGACTAATCTCTGCCCATAACATAGATGCATTTTGTCAACGACGAATTGCACTGTGCCCGTCAAACTGTTAGGTACCTGTTGTTAGGTCTCATATACCTGTAATTTTACTGGCTCTCATGGAATGCTGCCGGAATACACAGTTCGGTGCTTGGCAACAGATTTTGTACTTGAGGGTCGCTAGCCAGGCGTTGTACGTTGACGTTGTTGTCGTTGTGCAGATCGAGTATAAATCATGCTTTATAAGGCAGTCTGTATATGTGGATGAGGTATGCCAAACAATATTTAAATGCCCTACGGGTAATATTTGTTATGTTCCCGCTTAATCGAACTGTCGGTTACAAAATAACAAATTTACGAGAAAATAATTCTAGTCATGTGCGGGATTCGAACCCGCGTCCATCCACCCCTTTAGCCGGGGTATGCTCTAAACAATTGAGCTTACATGACACAATGACTCATAACTCTAATTTTTGCTCTCGTTCTTTCAACCATCGTATCGGGATGGAGCGACACCATCATCTTGCGTTGTTTGTACTACAAACTGTTGGTTTTCATGCAGTCATGAGTAAAAAGCTCTCGTCACTGATAAGAGGCATACAAGGAAGTGACTGCATTCTGATAACTGTGGCAGAGGAACCCCATGAACCTTTTTATTTTAATTTATTTGAAGGGCTTTCGCCCTTAGCGACCACACCGCCCTGTAATAACTTATAATACAAATATCTTAAAATCTACTAGATATTGCTAAGTACGCAAGTTAATACAATATTTTTGCTTCTTCTAACATTGGATAAACTATAATACTGTTACCTATGCCTACATCCATCTCTCTCGCTGTACCAAAATGTGTAAATCGAGAAACTGCGTTCCGCACACATTCCCACAAAACATGTTGCACGTCCTATCGTTCCGCAATCAACACAATTAGGAGATAAGATCTTGCCCATAAGGAATGCGAACTTGTTCGACGGTATGTGTCCATATCGCAGTTAAGAGCGGTTACTAACTTCTTTCTATGTCGATCCACGGGTATTTCAAAATTTGCGGCTGTATAGTCTTATAGCATATGCCCTTCTCACCTGTACTTAGGTTTCATGCGAGTTATTATAGAAATAGAAGGTGATATCCCACCTGGTTGTGGCACGAGATCTCAGGTATATTTACTGATAAATAAAATATGTGCCCAATCAAAATATATTTTTAATATGTTATGAAAATAGCCTCTGAGGAGGGAATATGTTCTTTTTTTGAAGGCCCCTAAGGCGTATCTTTTCCGAGCACACCAAGCTTTTTAGATACCAATATAGCCTTATTTTCCAAGTGACAGCGAAATTGAACGCGGCTCGATATGTCGACGCCAATTACTCCGATATACAGGCCGTACCACGGCGATGCCACATAGAGGGAAAGTACCTTGAATATTGTAGATGCAACATTCGCCGAAACAGCGTAAATTATAATAATAATAATAATAAGTTTATTTCACAAAAATATATAAACCTAACAAAACATTTTATCTTGACTTAGGTATTTAAAAATATAAGTAAGTAATATTAAAGTACATATTACAACGAATAATAACTAAACAGAAAGTAAATATAAATTGTTGCAGACAAAATAAAATATTTTCGAAAGACAGACTATATATTGATCACTAGCCCTCATACTAGGATTCCCTGTGTTATAAGGACTAGTTCTCACAATCACAAGCTTATAATATTAAATAAGTGGATAACAATAGTACAGTGAGTATTAAAAGTACAGTGAGTTTTAAAATATTTTGTCCATCATAATGCGGCTGGCTTATTATTAAGAAATAATTCAAAATTTCACATAAAATATTAAAATTCATGGTTTTACTTTTATTTCTGGCACTATGTTATTTAGCAAAAAATAATCTTTGTGATGTAATCTTTCGATCGGTATGATAAAACTACAGGATTTTTTTCGTGTAACGTGTTCGATTCCCGGTTCAATCATTTAATTATTTAAATATATATGATTGTAGTTGAAGTTGTTCTTTAAATTCGAATAATGTTCTTTCAGTAAAATTTTCCATCTACAATATTCAAGATACTTTCCCTCCGTGTGGCATCACCGTGGGACGCCTGTGTCGGAGTGTTAAGAGGCCAAGCAGTTTGTGGCAGATCTAAGGCGGCGCTTGCGAGATAGGAGGCGAGACTGGTGGTCTAGAGAATACCTCGTACAACGGATTTCTGTATGTTGGGGGGAACGTGGCTAGCCTAATGGGCGTTTGGGCACAATCTTTTTAGATTTAACTAGCTTTCCGGCCGCGGCTCCGCCCGCGGTAATATCGGTTATCGCGCAAAACCATTAACCTCTTTTTGCGCAGTTGGATCAAAACTATCTTATGTCCATCATCGTGTCTCAAACTATTTCCATTGCAAATTTCATCCTAAACGGTCCAGTAGTTTCAGAGCCTATTCAATGAAAACAAACAAACAAACAATCAAATCTTTCCTCTTTATTATATAATTATAGTTTAGATGTAATTTAAACAACGAAATGTTTGTTTGTTTACACTTTCTATTAATTATGACGTATTTATTAAATGAATATGTAAAAAAAAGTATAATTGAATAACAAATATTTTATATTTTTAAAATATTTGTTATTCAATTATACTTTACTACTATTGAGAAAATATTAAATTAAATAACATTATTAAAATTCTTGAAAATACCTTCGTGTAGAATCTGAACTCGTCGTAAATTCTTCCGGTTTAGCTGGAAAATTAGGCGGAATTGTCACTATTATATAAATAATTTTACATTAATGTGGGTAGACCTTTGAGATTTGTTAATTTAGTAAATGTTTTTATTAACGAATGGTGATATGATATACAGTTTTTTTTTCAATTAAGAACAATGTATAATGTTATTCTTATAGATAACTTGTATGAGCGCTAGTAGTATATATAAGTAAGTACACAATCTAGTTTATAAGCAAGGCTTGGACCTTTATTTTTGCATGCCAAACATGGTGGAATGTGAAGATCTGTTTACAGTTAATTAAGAACTTTACTGTATTGTATAAATATGTACTGACATTCTTGCAAATAAATTGAATTTGAATTTGAATTTGAATTTGAATTTGAATTTGATTTTTTTTTTTAATGTTATTGTGAAGGAACAATTACGAGGCCCACCTGAAGTTAAGCCTCTGCCTATAACAGATGCATTTCATCACAAGTGACGAACTGCACTGCGCCCATCACCTTGAGACATACCTGTTAAGTCTCATTTTGCCTGTTATTTCACTGGCTCTCAAGGACTGCTGCCGGAACACACCGTTCGGTGCTTGGCGACAGATTTTCTATTGAGTGTTTTTCTATAATATAATTATTTCATGTCACATTACTCATTGTAGAATCGCTTTTATGCGTCCCAAGACACAGACCTAGCCTTATTTTGGGACTTAATGCTTGCCTGGGATAGAGGAAACTTGAAACGTTAAAAAGTAGATTCTTGAATGGGGACCCATTTTGATTGTTAATAAATACTATGTTATTATCATCATTTTTAAGCCACCAGTTAGTTGTTGATACATATTGTGGCAAAATTGGGATCAGCTACCTATAACGGTTCCAAGAATACATCCCTAGGCAGACGGACGAACATACTGAGAGTGGAGGCTTATTAAATACGATCATGTATTTACGTACAGAACCCTTAAAACTACTAAATCGTTCAATATCTGATATTTGCTGGTTCCAGTTCTTCCTCAGTATCGTTTCATTTTAGAAAGCGCGAGCCTCGATACATTTTGAGTGTAGTGCAACTACTATTGCGAACGTAACCGATCACATTTCACATTTTATTGTTTAACTGTATGTACCCTTAGCATTTACACCAAGTTAAGACGTAGTGCTCAAATGAAGCCTACTCGTATTAATAATTTATTGGGAAATGTAGTAGTAATTAGCAGCAATTAGTAATAGCAAATAATTAGCGTAGCCAGTAATTTTAGGTTAAGTCTGTTAACACCTTCGACCACATCATTACTTAACATCAGGTGAGATTATGGTCATGGGCTTACTTATGAACAACAAAAAAAAAATGGTGCGACTTTGTGAATTAATAGGATTTGTAGGCAGAAGTGACTAAGCACCAACGTTTTACAAGAAAAATGTGATGAAATTTACGAGTTTATTGCCATCTATCGGCACAGTACAACACTGTTCCACACTTAGGCATCGGTATCACCCGATGGCCGTTTGATGTTAATCTGCTTGCCTAGGCGGGATAGTACAAGTAAAATTCCAAGGATGGACTTACCAAGAATGCGGGAACAATACAATGGTGGCGTTTGCTGTGGGTTTTGGTAGTGAAATGCGGTGGATTATGTATTTTCGTGTTTATGAAGTGTTCGCAGCTTCGAAGAGTGCTTCAGAATTTCAGAATTTATTTAAAAATGCGAAGTGAAATAAAGTAATTCGCGAGTGGTTGCGGAGGTGGTCGAGATGAGGCTGTATTTTCACCGCATTGTGGTAGGGCATTTTGCGAATGCCCGCCGAGCTAGCGACCACCCTCAAGTAGAATATCTGTCGCCAAGCACCTAACGGTGTGTTCCGGCAGATATCCTTGAGAGCCAGTAATTCTAGGTTAAGCCTGTTAACACCATCGACCACATCATCACTTAGGTGGTATCAGGTGAGATTGTGGTCAAAGGCTTAGCTATGAGAAATAAAAAATTAAAAAATAGTCACGGGGAAAGATATAGGATAGTTTTTATCCAACTGCGCAAAAAGAGGTTAATGATTTTGCGCGATAACCGATATACCCGCGGGCGGAGCCGCGGCCGGAAAACTCAATTATTACTAAAATAAAACAAATATTTAAATCGTAATAAAAAAAACATAAGAACAAAAAAATAAATATATTATAGATACAATTTAATTAAGTAAAATAATTATATTCAAACATTCTTTAATATTTTCTTCTCTTAGTAACCTGACTCAATAGGAGGGTTTATGTGTGTCTATAATAATTCTTTTTTTTTTTGCTAAACACCCGTGCGAATTCGGGGCGGTCCGCTAGTAGCTAATAATTAGCGTCGCCAGTAATTTTAGGTGAGATTATGGTCGAAGGCTTACCTATGAACAACAAAAAAAAGGATGCGACTTTGTGAATGAATAGGATTTGTAAGCAGAAGTGACTAAGCACCAACGTTTCACAAAAAAATGTTTTGAAATTAACGAGTTGATTGCCTTCTATTGGCACAGTACAACACAGTTCCGCACTTAGGATTGCTACCGAGGATTTCCATGAAAAAATAATTACCAAAAAATTTTCCTAACCCGGGGATCGAACCGGGGACCTCAGGATTGTAAAGCGGCGCTTTTTCAAACACACCAACGAGACATTCACTTCACGAACGAGATATGTACTCGATGATAAGAGAGATACTAGAATTTTTTTATGATACTTACAGACATAAAATGTAATGTGTAATATTATTACAAGTTAATGAAGGGAACGTCATTTTGTTGTGTATTTGAGCAAAAAATATATAAATATAGCAATAAAAATTATAACGAAAGTAATAAATAACGAACAAAAATTTTATCTTAACTAAATTTTCTGTATTATTACTCTTAACATCTATACTAACTCTACTTTACTTCTACGCCATCTACAACTAAGGGTATACCCGCAAGCTTACATCTACGGTTACGCTTACAAACTACAATTATATACAAAAAGGAACTTCTACACATTCGTTCTGAAAAAAATGTGGTTTGCGTGATTCAGGATTCCATACAAACTTGACAGCGTTGTTCCCGACTAGTGTCATGTCTCTCAGAAATGGGTGAGCGTCATCTAGGTTCCGATTGTAGAAGCTGAAACCCACCACACTGCGCAAGCGTAAGCTGTCAAAACCTTCAAATGTGACATTCGTAATCTCTCTTTGATTTTAGCTAGAAGATTATGTCTGATTATATTTAAACAATGATAATATATATGTATGTGTCATGAACACAAAAAACATGAATACTCGTATTTAAAATAGGTTACTAATTGCAAAGAAAATATCTAAATGTGTAATGAACTGTGGATACTAAGATTTAGCAATTACAGGTACCTACAGCAGTTTTGTGAACCTTGCCATAATTTTGATGCCAGTTAAAGAAGCAGAATCGGAACGTATAAACTGTCCTTCCATTCTATGAATTCACCGTGTTAAGACAAGTCTATACGCGTAGCAGAGGAAGAAGCTCACAATGCTTGAGAATCGCCAACAGGTATTGGTTCAAAAAGCCTTAAGTTGATCATATAAAACAAGTCGCTAATGTTCGACTTAGTATCAAATTTCATAGGTTTTGTAGTAAGTACTTAATATGTTAGACATGTTGTGGTTGCTATTATTTCCTTGCTCTTACACCAGTAGGGTGGTAGACATCAGCTCCAGTGTGCTCTCGCTAGCATCTCCTACGTGATTGTCCACTGCACCACCCGTGTGCTCAAGAAGACATGATGTTATCATTGGACGAAGATGATACAAATACCCAAGATTTATGTTATTGTCAGAATTGAGCTGTAGTCTTCAAGTCACCAACACCTTAAGTTGTGTTCCAGCAACTGTCTTTGAGAGCCAGTTACTACTTATATATAATATAATAAACTACTTACTATCTATGACTATATCATATATTACCACCAGATGAAATGGTGGTGAAAACAGGTTTTGAATTATAAAAACTAGATTAATACCACCAAAACTAGAAAGCTTCTTGGCGAAGGTAAAGGTAAAGTAAAGGGCTTTCGCCAATCGTTTTACACGTTCAACCTTAGGATAAAATTTACACAAAAGCCAACATTATTCTGCGTATATCAATGGCTTCAGGGTGCTGTAGGTTCTACCCTCGTAGTTACCGTAGTGCATCGGGGATGCTCACCGATGCGCGCACGGATGATTTTAATGTCATTCAGGGAAAACTCACATCACCATTTTACGCTTGATTTTGGGTTCATAAGTTGGCATCGTCAGGACCACTATGTCCTAGTTATGAATGAAATTCTATTGTTATCATTATCGCCGATGCCAATGGGTTAAAACAGCATGCTGTCTGTTTTTCAGGAGACCAAATAGCAGATTGCTTGAGGCGTAGATTCAAAGCTGACGGTTATACCAGAAGCTTAGCTTGCGCTGCATTATACTACCAAATTTTGTATCTGGAAGACCAGTATGGGTGATTATTTGAGGTTTTATATATTATGTCTTTTGCAAAGTTATAATTTACCTATATATATATTACTCTTTCTCAATGACTGCTGTTGGACAACGTTAGGTGCTTGGCGACAGATTTTCTACTTGAGGATGGTAGCAAGCCAGGCGAGCATTCGCAAAATGCCCTTCCACCATGCGGTCAAGCTCAAGCAGGCGGTGGGGATCGATGGACCTGCGGCATGGCAGTCCGTATCTATTACCGCTCGGCCATCATTGCTACAAAACTGAGTGTTGTCAATGGAGATGGGTTTTGCTATGCAGCAAAACAGTTGGCAGTTCCAACGGAGGCTCCGGCTATGAATTATTTACGGTTAGGGGCAAACTGGATAGGTATCTAAAAAATCTAGGTAGGTAAATAAACAAAATATGTTTTATACCTTTTATCTCGTTTCAGCTTCCTGGTAATGAAGAAGCATAGAAAGTTATTGCTGAGCAATTCGAAAAGAATTGGCAGTTCCCTTATGACCTTGACGATGTTGATGGTTCTTCTTCCTGGCGCTGTCACAATTCTTTAAATTTATAAATGTTTCCATAGATTATTTATACGGTAATTGTCAACGATTTTTTATGCCTGATAGTTTAACCTTTGACCACAATCTCACCTGATGGTAAGCGATGATGTGGTTGAAGATGTTGTTCAGGCTAAGCTAGAATTACTGGCACTCAAAGACAGCTGCTGGAACACACCGTTAGGTGCTTAGCGAGAGATTTTCTACTTGAGGGTGGTAGGTAGCTAGGCAGGAATTCGCAAAATTCCCTACCACCATGCTATAACGACTGCGGTAACAAAATGTATCACAAAATGAACGATTATCTTATATCCGAAAAGAGTTATAATACAAAATAATAAATAGATTCAGGCGTTACTTTGCGGAAATCCATATTTAATAATAATATTTTTTTTTAAATATTTTATGAAAACATCAAATTAATATATTAATAAAACACTTAAAAAATTCACACAAATATATCTAGTGACAATTCAGCATAATTTTCCTGTTAAGCCGACGTGACGTCACAAACGCAGCCAAACCGGAAGAACTTTCGACGCGTTTCGCTTCTACACGAAGCATCCTCAGGAGGTCTCGACTCTACGAGCGCACGATCGAGAATGCATTCTCGATCGTGCGCTAAAATTACGTTGAGTTTAGGTAACGTAATAATTAGGTACATTTAAACGAACATATTCAGTTGCTTTAAACTATGTTTAGGCCATATTAGCTTATTGATTACGTAATTTTTTTATTTTTTTTTTATTTTCTTTATGAACAAAATCCACAACCCTTAAATAACAATTTTTATATAAAGTAACTTATACCTAAGGCCAATTACGGATTTACTTTTTAATAACTATACATACATTTTAATTAGACAGTCATAATACTCCTATTGTAATTATATAATATTGTTAAACTATAAAATTAAAAGAAATTACAGATTTACTACAGAAAAAATAAAATTATATGTGTCAGGGAATGTGTGTGTTTGTGTGTAAGGAAGGTGTTTGTGAACATAAGAAAATGTAATTGAAGTGTTCGTAAAATAATTATGATATTGCACTTTTATGAGATTCCGAAGCAGAGCCGAAGCTTAGGTTCAGAATCTCAAGTATATCACGCCTAAATTTTATTTTGCTACTGCAAAAAATATCAATTGCATTAAATTTATAATTGTAAGTCCTTTGCAATCTACTGACAATAGAATTTTGGGCATAGATAGTGCTGCTATGAGGGACTGAAAACAAGCCTGTATGTCGCGTACGCTTCATGGGACAGCAAAGACACAATATTTTATGAAGAAGTTCTGGACAATCAACATATCCATTGCATATGCCATGTAAAAAAGTCATATCGGCAAGAATTCTTCTGTCCTCAAGCGTAGTTAACCAATGACGTGCGCAAGACTTCTCATAATGATCAGAGCTAAAATGGCATTTGTAATTTAAATGTTTCGTAAATTTACACTGAATTTTTTCTATACATTGTTTATATATCACGTAGTGAGGGTTCCAAATTACAGAACAATACTCAAGAACACTTCTCACATACGCATTATATAATAATTTTAGACAATCTAAATCTGAGAAGGGGCGACTGACACGCAAAACGAAACCTAGGCTTTTGAAAGCTTTATTTGATATATGTTGAACATGATCTGAAAATAAAAGTTTAGCATCCATCATGACGCCAAGATCCACAACAAGGTTAACTCTCTTCAAACCGATATTATTAATTTGGTAATCAAAATTGATAGGATGCTTTTTTCTAGTGAAGGAGATGTACTGACATTTTTTAACATTTATACCTATGCGATTCTTGGAAAAGTATTCGCCCATTCGGACGAGGTCAGACTGCATGTTTATACAATCTAGCGGGTTCTTAATTTGCATAAATATTTTTGTGTCATCGGCATACATGAGGTATTTTGCATACTGGAAACATTTACCAATGTCATACAAATAAGACGCATACAGGAGAGGTCCCAAAATGGATCCCTGTGGAACCCCTGAACATACACTCACAAAATCAGAACAGATTCCACCAATGACAACTGCTTGCGAGCGGTTGCGCAAGTAAGACTCCATCCACCTTAAAAGATTGCCACGGATGCCTAGTTCAAAAAGTTTTTGAAGTAGAATCATTTGGTCTACACGGTCAAATGCTTTCTCAAAGTCCGTGTAGACCACATCCACCTGAGAGCCCCCATCCATGCCCCTAATTACGCTATCAGTAAAAACACCAAGGTTAGTTGCAGTCGAACGACCCTTCAAAAAGCCATGCTGCTCAGTCGGTAGAAGTGGAACAATATAATAAGAATACAAATAATATATACCCCTTCATTAACGATTCTCTTAGGTTATCGGAATTTAATCAAATACATTCAAATCAACCTTACTTATAGGTTTTAACTACCATGCAAACGAGTAGTATAGTCAAAACCTATTTTATTATATCAATGTTTAAAGTAAATCTAGGTGAAAATAACACAATTATTTTTTATGACACGATATACCTATCTGACCAATTCAAAATAGGTAGGTATACGTAATTGCCCGCAGGTTTAGAAAACATCGTAGCGTTTACAGTAATAATAACCATCTATTTAGTAGGTAGTATATAATGATAACATACATTCGCCTAAGAATGGACTTACTAAATACCTAACTCTGGTAGAATTTACTGTTCCTATTTACTGTAAATGTACCGAGTTTAGGTACTTGTTCTAAACAATCATTCATTACCTTCTTAAATATATTTTGACATTAGGTAAAAGAAACGACTGTTACAAAATAAATATCATATTTATTGTTCCATAGCACAAAACATCTACACCTAACAATAAATGTGATTCAATTCAATTACCTACACTATATCAATAAATAATAAAATACCAACATGTGGTGACTTAAACCTACATATATATACAGTTTATTTAAATTAATTTTATGTTTTTGAACCTAACATGACTATAATTAACCTTACTACTGTGGCCACTACCACCCATCAAGGATATCAAATAGTCGTTACTATTCTGATACGAACAAATCAAAACGGTGACTGCTACCTTCTCATATCATAGGTACATAATTACCTAGGTACCTTAAAATACATTACACCAATAATAAGATTACTTACATAGACGTGAGTAGGTAGATACCTAAGTACTTACCTACTAATGAAATCGATTAGGTCCTTTTGAAATAATGCTAGGTATCTAATACATATACCTAATCAGAACGTTACCGTAAGCTAAAACTAGTTAGGTACCTATATACTTAAGTCTTCTGTCCATATACCGATTTTCATTATAAACTGTGTTATTGCCTAATTTATGTGTTGTATATTTAATATATATTATGTATATTTAGTTAAATATTACACATTATTTATATAAGAGTATGTATATGATACTGTGATATGTATGTGTGAGTTATATTTGAAGGTGAGAGTACTTTATAGTATTATTTATTTCCTACTAGTTAATTATATGCCTGTAAGAGATTACTGTTAGTACTAATGTTATTCATTGTAACTTTTACTTAACATTTTAATTTGACCTTATATTTATTATTTTGTGGTGTAAAAATAAAGTATTACCTATCTATCTTAATACCTATTGGTCCACTGCTGATCAAATACTTCCCCGAATTTATACACTAGCTTCACTATAGAAGCAATACTGTTCAGCAAGGCTGATCAGCATATTTTGTATGTTTTATTAGATCATTTACGTAAGTAGGAACCTAAGACAAGAAGTAGTGCGCATGTCATAGGTAAAAATCAGTTATACCTCAGGGTATCCCCACGTAGTCGTAAAAAGTATAATTTATATTAATCAAGGCTATGATCTACCCGTGTACTATTTTTTTTTGTTATCAATTATAAATGATTGACTCTCCACCGCAACTGATAGATACAACCGATTAAATAGTTACTACCTACATACACGTTACGTTACGAAACTTCCACCTATAATATGGTTACTTAAACGCATTAGTGAAATTGACTAGGTTCGTTTGAAGAATTAGTAGTTAATTTATACGTACTCAGAACTTTACCGATAGTTGCAGTTAGGTAGGTAACTAGGTTTACGCCCTGTAATCTTCAGCCTGTTTATTATTGATTCCATGCTAGATGAAAGTCTCTCATAAACATTCCCACTAGCTTTACTATAACGGAAATACTGTTTAGCAAGGCTAATCAGCATTTCTTTGGGTAATTAACGTAAGTAGGTTCCTTATACTTACGTTATACACAAAGAAATTAAAATGTGTGCACGAGTCATAAGTAAAATCAGCGGGGTAGGTAGTCTACGTCTCAAGTATCCTCACGTAGCAATAATATGTATAATTTATATGAATGTTAAAATATCAAAATATCATGTTTCGGCGTGCTAAATGTACATTCTTTTGTTAGTTATCCCAAATATTTGGGCACCTACACTTAAAACAGAACTCTCTATCGCAACTGATATGACCAAACAAGTAGTTACTACCACCAAGCCGTTACTTAATTTGCATCAATAATACGGTTACTCAAACGCATTAATGAAATCGATTAGCATTATTAGGTAGGTAACTAATACGTAGGTAATACTGCAAAACTTTACCGAGAGCATAAAAATAAATAATAAAATAACAGAGTTTCTACTCTGTTCTGTGGAATCTTCTTTGGCTGAGTCCCAAACGCCGCCATTTATAAACCGACTTCCCTCTTCACGTAGTTATTCCCTGTCGTTCAGGTGTATTGCCAGGATTTTTTATTGTTAAATATTCCTTACGCCTAACGATAATGTTGCTAATAATTTTTTGAAGCGCTCGTAGCGAAGTTTACCCAGCTGTTCTCAACCGATCAGCAAAGTTAAGCAACGTCGCCCGCGGTCATGAGTTGGATGGGTAACCGCTAGTGACATTACTACTGAGCGTTTCCGTGCTTCGGAGGGCACGTTAAGCCGTCGGTCCCAGTTGTTGTCTTAGGATGGCAGTCATTATAGCATGGTGGTAGGGTATTTTGCGAATGCCCGCCTGGCTAGCTACCACCCTCAAGTAGAAAATCTGTCGCCAAGCACCTAACGGTGAGTTTCGGCAGCTGTCCTTGAGAGCCAGTACTTCTAGGTTAGCCTGAACAACATCTTCGACCACATCATCACTTACAATCAGAAGAATAAAAAAAAAATATATATTTTTTTTCTTTTCTTTGACATCATTATCATAATCTAGTTATACAAAATATGAGATTTACAAATACTTATTTACCTACATGATTATGTAACGTACCTACATTATAGATACTTATATTGTGTTATTATAAGTACCCATGCCAAATGAAGCCATGTATGTTTCTATTACTTGCCTTCAAATATAAAGGAAAATACACACAGACTCAGTAAGTTTATTCAGCGTAGGTTGAGCTTTGATATAGTCTCAAAGATAAACCCAATAAAAGTCTAGATTCAAATAAAAATTATAACGGCACAGCGGTCAGGGTTTTAGGGAACTAAGGGGTCCCCACCGCAGTATTACCTAAAAAGTAAAAACCCTAATGGAATGGATGTTCATATTAGAAAAAAAAAATAGTCTCCACGCACGAAGTTGCGGGTAAAAGCTAGTAGTTTAAAATGAAAAAAACATTATCATGGCTACTACTACCTAGTTATTTGAAGCCTTGTTTGGTAAAAATATTAAAATTATATATTTTGTTTTCCTTCTATGGAATAAATGAAAAATATTTCAGTTTTATTTTCATAATGCTGATATTTGGGGTTATATAGAAAAAAATCGGGGAAAGTTTACATAGATGTCTGGTAACACTATAGACGAAAAAGCTTGGCGCAGGCCCGGCAGTAAGCACACGCACTTAATTTCATTCACTTCGACAAAGTAAAATCCATCGGAGTCATGAACAAATAAATGAATAAATTGTGATTTGATAGTGTTTTGTTTCAAGAGATGATGGAAGAACTACTACTAAAGACTGAGATGCCCCGTAAACATCACTAAAAGATTTACTGGTAAGTGAGAATGATTTTCATCTATTTCATTTCGTTGGAAGTTTGGAATACATATTTTGTTGTTTTTCTCATTTTCAATTAAAATGGCAGTTGCCATTTCATATATATACATAACCAATCAGGTTTATAGATAACGGTAGTTTTGATGCATACAACTGGACGGGAACTTTTACCTATATCAAACCTACTATTACTTGTTGGATCTGGCTGCTAGCTAGACCGGACGACGATGCAGACGGTTGGTTGTGGTTGTTTTAAATTTGTATTCAGGCTATTCTATTATTACTCTAAATTTTCATCAAAAAGGACACTTTTACTACGTAGACAAGAAGACGTCATATAAATTGGCCTAATTGTTACTTAGGTTAACCTAACATAAGTTTCCTATAAAATACATATAAGGTAAATGATACGAGGCATACCCGTAGTGGTTAGTATATATTATTGATACAGAGAATAACTATATTTTTTAAGATTGTTGAAGAATTCCAAGGGTCTAATATAACGGATTATCTAACAGATGCGTGGAAAAAATCTCGAATAAATCGCTTAAAAATATTGGCAACTTCATGCACAGAAGAATACATCCAACAGTAGATTCATAACATAGCAGATAAATTGGTATATTTGTTGATTTCGTAATGACTATATGAGTTTTTTATTTTGCTAGGCCAGTTAAAAACTATTGTACTAGTTTTGTTTTAGCTATTTGCTTTGAGCTAGGCACAAATATGATATATGCCTTCAACGATAATTATACTTCATAACGGTAACTTAAAATCAGATTTATCTATCATGCAATAAGATGAATTTTTAATGTTTCAGATCAATATTGAATGCAAATTATGCTCGCCCCCAATTCAAGGAATTTTTATAGCCGAAGAGTTAAAAAATACCAATGGCAATGATACAACTGGCACGTGAAAAATCATCAAGTTTCCGAGGCAAACGCAAAGGACTAACGTGAACAAAATTACCGAACTTTTACTATCAGGTATGTTTAACAATGAACAGCCTTCATCAAACATCAGTTTTGTTTAGACTTAAGTTGTGTAGAAGAGTAAAAGTAGGAACCCTTATAAGTTCGTCATGTTTACGTCTGTCTGGCCGTCGTAAACCTTTAATTCTTCTGAATTATACTTTTATGTGTAAGTAGTCGTTAACGGTTGTATTCATTTAATTTTACATACAACGAAAACATCAAATTGGCGGCTGCCCTGCTTCTGCTACCATATTTATTTTCAAGTGGCGGAAAAGTACCACGCAAGTATTGTTCAAAAAAACAATTAAGTATATCTATTACCATAATATTATTAATGACAATATAAGATGATTATGCTCTTAGATATTACAATTACTCTACGATTGTAAGTATTCGCGTAATGATTGTAAGCTTGACTACGGCAAGCATTATATTGATTAAGGGCCGGTTTTTCAATCATCAGATTTACAGGTTCTATCCATAAGAATAAACGTATAACCCACTAGGGTAAAAAAATATATTTGATTGTAAGACAAAACAAAATATTTGTTTTAAATTTGGGTGGTAAACTTTTTATCAGTCTGATATTTTTAGCTGATGACTAAAAAAGCAGCCCTTTTCTAAAATATTTGTGTTTTTTTTTGTTATAATAAGTACTTACTAAGTAAAGCAAAGAAATAAGAAACTAATAAATATATATTCATTGTTATCAATTTCGTTTATTTTTTCTTATCGATGCATTCTGCTCTTGTCTCTACATCAATAGGAATCGACCCTTAAGGTAGCAAAATGTCATTATATGTACATAGATATACGATAGGAACTGTATGCTGTGTAATAATAAGGTGAACTAAGTGTACAAATCTGTTTCTCAATCACTATAAATTAATATAATTTCAGATTAAGGACCTTTTTACTACGTATAAGTTATTATTGAGAAGTGTGTATATAATTGTATATTTTAATAATCAGCTATCCCGTTGATGTCATTTAGTTAGCAGTTAAAGATAAGTCTATAGTAGGTATAGTATAAACTAGTAAATAAGTTTTTGACTTAATTGATTATCGTGATAAAGCCTAGTCAGTGGGTTTCGGGTGTTCTCAACTATATTAGGTAACAACCATTATGCAAAATCATATTGTATGTAAACCTTGCACGTACACTACTTGAGTGAACAATATTTATGATTCTGGCTCGATTGTCAGTTATCTAACATAAAACCGGGTAAGTACCCATAACTTACTGACTGGATATATTTCACTAGTCAAGTAGGTCTTTACAAATTTATTTATAAGATATATTATACCTAACAGTAGACTTTATACTATTATCGTTAACTACTAATTAAATGGCTACAACGGAATATCTGGTTACTATAATATACCAGTCATTTGACTGCACACTTATCTATTAGTTTACAACTACGTATTGAAATGGTATATAAACCTATCAAGAAGGTTTTATTTACCGTTCACGTAACGTATCCGAGACGCACATAGTTCGTTACCGTAAATTATTCAGTAGTCGGATACAACCTAGTAGATAGTTACTATTACCTATTACATTACGAACCTTGTAACTTTCGTATGGTAACCATGACGACATTAAAACATTGTATTAGGTAACCAAAACGTAAACAGTATATTGCTGAGCCCCATTAACTTGGTTATAATAACCTACGAGCTGGTTGGCGCTTAACTAAAAGCGTTCCAATTAGATTTTAACAACAGATTAGTTAAGGTACTTGAGACCGTCTAAGTGGGTATCATTTACGCACAACTACGTATTACTTGCGCAAGTAATTCGTTTACAAATACTTATAAATAATATTGCAGTTACCTAATAAAAAAAGTAACATCTACAAACTCTATCGCGTATACCTAACCTTTTCATACGGTTAATTTCATGCTTCAAAAAGGTACAGACGACCTGTCTAGTGGGTTTTTTTAAAGCATTTATTAGGTTATAATTACAAACACTCTACTTTACTACAATCTATTAGCTAGGTTGATGTAGCCGAATCCATGGTGCAATTACGTATTATAAAATTAGCCGCACCCTAATCGATATGTTTACAATTACATATTATTGCGTAACAGTATAGGTTACATCAACGTATTTGATAAAACGCAACAGGTATTTTTAATCGATCATTCAAAATACATTCAGTAATTCCAACCTATAAATTATATGAATTTAAACTGGAATTAATGGTACCCTTTGACGTTTTGAATTGCTACGTATTTTTAACGTTATTCGCAAAGTATCGGTAAACTTAGGTATTCTGTTCATACGTAATTATTCGGTATTGCATGTTTAACTTAGCGTTACGTTAACAGTCGGACACACTATTAATAGGTAAACGTTACCTTATAGAGAAACGTTAACATTAACCTAGTAAGTAAGTAAAACCAATAAACATGTAGTACCTAGCGCACTCGGTTGTAGATACTAGATGCGTTAGTTTTTCCGACAAAACCCTTATATTATGTTAAATATTAAGGTTGCGTTACCTATTTTTTCTCAGAATAACAGTTTATCTCACTTAATGATAATAAGGTCAAAACAACATAAACACTGAAGATAATAGTGTTATACGGAGAATCTTATAAAACTTCAATAGAGATATCAATACTGAGAACCAAATAACCAAATAAATACTTTATTTTTACACCATACGATAATAAATGAGGTCAAATTAAAGTTTATAAATATAGTGTTACATTGAATGACCTTAACAATAATATAGATTTAAGCCACTACATATTGGTATTTCATTATTTTTGCTTAGAGTAGGTAATTGAATTGAATCACATATATTGGTAGGTGTAGATCTATTTTGGTATGAAACAATAATTATGATTATATTTGTACGTAATAGTCGTTTCTTTTACCTAATGTCAAAATACGTTTAAGAAGGTAATAAATGATTGTTTAGAGCAAGTAGGTACTTAAGTTTGGTACATTTACAGTAAGTACGAACGGTAAAGTTAACATTTCTTGTATGTACCTACATTTATTGGCGAATATATGTTATCATTATATACTACCTACTCAATTGATGTTTTTTATATTCTTGATAGGTAAGCCTTAAACTACTATCTCACCTGATGGTAAGTGATGTTGTGGTCGAGGATGTTGTTCAGGCTTACCTAGAATTACTGGCTCTCAAGGACAGCTCCCGGAACATACCGTTAGGTGCTTGGGGACAAATTTTCTACCTGAGGGTGGGTAGCTAACTAGGCGAGCATTCGCAAAATGCCCTACCACCATGCAACATGATTATTATTACGGTAAACGCTACGAGATTTTCTAAGCCTGCGATCAATTAGGTATAACTACCTATTTTGAATTGGTCAGATAGGTATATCATGTTAAACAAAAAAAAATTACCTCGATTTGCTTTGCACATTTGTATAATAAATTAGGTTTTGACTAGATTACCCGTTGGCATGATAGTTAAAACCTATAAGTAAGTTTAATTTGAAAATATTTGATTAAATTCCGATAACCTAACAGAATCGTTAACGTAATGGGTATATATTACGTAATCAATAAGCTCATATGGCCTAAAAACTGTTTAGAGCAACTGAATAAGTTAGTTTAATTGCACCTAACTATTACGTTACATAAACTCAACGTAATATTAGGTGTGGTTAAGTCATGTGTATTTTCAGTGTGTAAAATTTACCAGCTTTAATTAGTTCGACGTACTATTACAATTAGGGAGCGGCTCATTTACCTAGCGATTATGGAAAAAAAATAAAGGTATATGTGACTATAAGAAGGTGAGATGCACCTGGTGTTTGTTCCTACACCTTTAGTTACCTACCTTTTAGTTTCCCACAAAATAAGACCATCTAAGAATATTATTATAATCTAACATTGTTGTTAACTTAATACTTAAATTCGATGTAGTCGTACCTATATTGTGACTAATATATTGTTATGCATTGGGGCTGGGTGTTAGTTAGTGTTACTTTTTTCATCCATAGTCTTCGAAGTATGCCACGTTTACATATGTTATAACCTCAGCTTCCCTGCATGGTAGCGCTATATTATCTATTAATGTTGTGTTGCTCCACGAAGAACTCCGCTACATATAATTGGTAGTAATTATTGAACGGTATTAATGTATTTTACTTAGTTTAGGATCACTTAAAGAATCACCATAATACTGCGGGAGCTGGATTTCAGCGATGTCATCAATAATTTTTCCACCATGCGGTGAAGCTCTAGCCCGCGGGATTCGAACCATGTACCTGCGGCCCGGCGGTCCATAGCCAATACCACTGAGCCATCACTGTTTCAAAATTAATTTACTTATTGTGTTACTTCATATGTCTGTTCCATAGGCTTAGGATGTACTAGCGAAAAAATCCTAAGTCTATGGTCTGTTCTATCTTTTTGTGCCATACGATCATATCAATACATAATTAAAACACTTGCAAGAAAAATATTATTTATCCTATTTGAAAAAAGTCAGGGGCCTCTACTCCCTTGTTGCCCCAGGGCCTCCACACCTCTAAATGTGGCCCTGGGCACAACAAAAAAGTTAATTTGTGTCTTAAAATAGATCTGCGGATGTTACTTCTACCCAGTTTTATTCGTGTTGAAAAAAAAGTAGGGAGAAGGTATATATGTGTTGGACTCAACAGTACTACGTGTGGTTTTTAGGCGTTCGGGGAATATTCTCCTGTGTGCAGCAAGTGCTGTCTAAAAGCCACAGGGTCTCACACCTCAGCGCAAGAACGTGGGAACGCTTCTCTCGAACCTTCCGCGGATCCTCCACAACTGTTGGCCAGCTGACAGGCCAGGCCACATACATGGTGTACCCGCAACCACCAATGGAAAAATAGGCGCCAGACAACTCCGTGCCTGCACACCCTAGTTCCCACTGCGGCGGGTTAGGTGCTGATTCTATCCTACTATAATTGATAAATATGTTTTGAACCACAAGACCAAACTTAAAGATTGTTGTAGGTTAAATTCATTTAGGTTAAGCGCCGTACTTGCTTTATATTCGCCAGAAAACGTGCCTCAAAACACCTTATTCTATGGTTTTCTCCTTCCCATTCGCTTTTAGTCAGGAACTGTAAAATGGGACAAAACAAGAGTTTGCAACTTTTGTCACCAACATAAGTTACGTATACATTATATTGCCAATCATTGTTCGGTGGAGATTTAGTTTTAAGGAAACTTGGTTGACAACACTATTCACGGGTTTATGACACACAGGTACCTCACCTGTGAAATCCAGGTTAAGTTTTGGTATTTTCTTTGTTTTAGGTCGAGCTTCAGTAGAGTTGGAATGCTTTGTATGGAGAATATTACACGATTATTGATTTCTGATAGATCATTCGACTGCTATTATTTCGATAGCCTATGATGTTTGCTCAAATTTTCTTTACTTATCTCTGAATGTTTCTTAGATACAAACACCACCTACTTATTTCGTATCGTTATCGTGATGTGCCCAATATCTTAATTAAGCGGATGATATTTGGATATTTTGCTATTTTTCTCATACAAAAACTCCCAAGTAATTCTCAGAATGTAACTGTTAACTTTGAAAACTGATAACCTGTGTATCATTACGTGAGATAAACTTGAATTATGCATGATAAAGGAGGGTTTATAAAGCACTGCATCAAAAATATATTTTAAAAAAACTTCTGAGATTAAAACAGACGCTACGGTATTTGATAAAGATGAAGTTTTTCTATATGTTGTGCATACTTTCCGTTATTCTTGGATTGACTACAGCCAGAGGTATGATAACTTTAACATATACAAACCTTTACCTATACATTATACTCGTACTAAAGTGATTTGCAAATTTCGTGTAAAAACAAATGTCCTAATCGCTTCCATGGTTTCCGAATAGGTTACCTGAGGTATTTTAACAACCAAATTTTACCAGCCATGTTTTGGTCCTATGTTAGGGACAAACTTCCGACAAAGCCTTTACCCTTAATTTTTTACACACGGTTAGGTGCTTGGCGACAGATTTTCTACTTGAGGGTGGTAGCTAGCCAGGCGGGCATTCGTAAAATGCCCTTCCACCATGCGGTGAAGCTCATGCCCGCGGTGGGATTCTAACCATGCCATAAATGGTAAAATTTTGTCATCATACAACCTAGATAATGACGATATCAATCGGTGTTATGCTTAATTCTGGACCTAAAACCTCAAATAAGGGAGTGATCACTCTACGACGTTTGTATGGAGAAGTGACCGGCCAGCACAACCTTAAACGCTTTATGGTTCTCAAATAATTTGCAAGCCAGACTAAAATATTTTTATTTATTACTGTTTATTACATTTTTACGACTGTTTATTTATAGCAGACAGGGTAGCCTTCGACCACTATTTCACCTGATGGTAAGTGATTATGAGAACGAAGATGTTTTTTTGGCTAAACCTGGCTCTCAAGGATAGCTAGCCAGGCGGCTTCCGCAACAAAGGATCAAAATCATTAAAGCATGCTACCAAATAGCAGATGATACCTATCTTCAACAAAAAACATACAAATATGGTAATATTCTATACATTTTCTGATGTGCAGCACTGGACATAAAGTATTTAAACATTACTACTATCTCACATTGAAATAAATAATAAATATAAAGATATTTTATTTTACATTTATTGGACCACAAAATGTTATGCCCCGGGCGGGAATATACTCGCGTCCTCTGATTTCACGCCGGATGCCGAGTGTTTTAGGCATCCGGTGCGAAAACGTAGGACGCTGGTTCAATTCCCGCCCGGGGCATAAAATGTTGTGCTCAAGAATAATATAGAGTGTTACTTTCCTTGTTCTGTTAGCCTTTTAAATGTAAAAAATAATATAATGTTATTAGCCTACGAATAAATAAATATTCGTAGTTATTAGCCTAATTACTAGGTATATGCAGTAAGAGCTTACTTAAGAGATTCTAAGAAAATTATGTACTGGGTTGACCTCTTGTATAATGGAACAGGGCAAGAAGAGGCTTAGGACTTAGCATGAACTTTATCGGGAGTAATTAGTATTGTATCAGCCAGATTGTCCACTGCTGAATACAGCCTCCCCCATCTAGGGGGGGTTTGCTATAATCCCCACGCTTTGAAGAGTCTTGGGGATTGTTCTATACGATATCAGTTCCCCAGAAGGCGCTGCTGCCCACTTTCCGGTATTTTACCTTGAGTCGCCTCTTACGACACCCACAGGTAGAAATGGGGGTATGAAGTTCTAATCCGGCATCCCACGGGATACGAGTGCTTAGTAGCGTAAACTACTTACCAGGCGATCATAAGCTAGAAGATATGGGATACTAATACTACTCGTAATAGTTCAGCCAATCGACTCGGCGATTATCAAACTGCGAAGCTTATTGGCTACGATACCATACTTCCCCTATAACCACCAGTCCCACGCGCCCCGGCGTTCTTTGACGAAGACAAAGCTGAGTGCCTAGCTGACAGCCTAGAGGCTCAATGCTCCCCTAACGTAGATCACGTAGACCAAGCCCACCTCGATTCGGTGGACGCTGAAGTCGAACGTAAAAGCTCTGTGGTCATCTCTGAACTTCCCCCGCACACCCCAGTATCTTACGCTGAGGTGACGAGACTGATCAAGGACCTCCAACCACGCAAAGCCCCCGGTGCCGACGGCATCTCCAACAAGGTACTTAAACACCTTTCTCCCCCCCCTCATTCATCTCCTTGTCAGCATCTTCAATGCGGCCATGAGCCACTGTTTATTTCCCGACGTCTGGAAATGTGCAAATGTCATTGGCATTCACAAACCAGGCAAAAACTCAGCTGACCCCACCAGCTACCGTCCCATCAGCCTTCTCAGTGCCCTAGGCAAGCTATACGAACGGCTCCTGTCGAACCGTCTCTCGTCCCATGCGCAGGAACACCACCTTATTCCCGATGAGCAGTTTGGCTTTAGGCCCAAGCACTCATGCGTCCAACAGGTGCACCGCCTCACGGAGCACATCCTTGACGGTTTCAATAAGAAACCCAAACCCCAAGCGACGCTAGCAGTCTTCCTCGACGTAGCGAAAGCTTTTGATAAAGTCTGGCACAATGGCTTGATTTACAAGTTATTCCACTTTGGCGTGCCAGTACGTCTTGTGCTCACCTTACAAGACTTCCTAAGGGACAGAAGCTTTCGCTACCGCGTGGAAGGCACCCTCTCCACCCCCCACCCAGTCAGTGCCGGAGTCCCTCAGGGCTCCGTACTATCACCCATTCTCTTCGCGCTGTATACCAGCGACATCCCACGCTCTCAGCCCAAGGTTTTCATAGCCCAATATGCGGACGATACCGCCATTTATTCCACTGGCTGGCATATTAAAAGAAAGACCTATTTTCTCCTTCAACGGGCCATCACCAAGATCGGTGACTGGTTCCGTAAATGACGCATTGCAGTCAACCCAGCTAAAAGTGCAGCTATGTACTTCAATGAGTGTACTCACTCGAACCCCCGCTATCCTGCACCTCTAACTCTGTTCGACGAACCCATTCCCTGGGTTGACAAAACTAAATATCTCGGAGTCACCCTTGATCGGCATCTCACCTTTGACGCTCACATCACTGTGGTATGTACGGAACACCGAGTTGCACTGCGACCTAAACCTTCCCTCTTTAGCGCAGTTCAATAAGGACTGCGCCCGCCGATACTTTGATCGTTGAGCGACCCATGACTCGAACCCTCTAGTTGTCCAGGCATCGAAATTCTCGACTGCCTCATCCGACCCATGGTTTAAACCCCCCCGTCGCCGACCACGGTAGGTATTGGACGACCCGGATGACCCCATCGCAGCCATTACGTTGGTAGCTTTAGCGTTGTCCGCAAGTCGTCCCGGTAACATCCATAGGTGTTCAGTAATCAGAGGTTACACAATCAAACACCGAGATCGCCGGCGAGCTCGAGGCAAAAATAAAATCCCGATTAGTGTCTCTCCAAATAGTCACAGAGTATTATTCAATAGGGCCCATTCGCAACGGTACAACACTGCAGTTGTACCGGGGCATATAGTTCCGATTCCCCCATTGTCTCTCGGCAGCGAGACAAGCCGAGGTCCGAATCACAGTGGTGCCCTTGAGCTCGCTGTCACCCCTCCCGATAGTAGCGTAGCGTTTTCGGCGCTCGCAGGAGACGGAGGTATACGGCGCTTTTCGCCTTATGCGCCCGTCTCAGGAGAAATGCCTTCGGCACTTCTCCGTCCCGGGCTATAAGAGGCCTCCCCTCACCCAAAACCCGGTGGAGCTGGACGTCCGCTTAGCGGTAGTCAGCATCGATGTCCTCCCTAAAAAAAAATTTAAAAAAAGGCTACGATACATTAGTATTCAATATATAGTACCTGCTGTAACATACTGTTACTTAGGTTAGGTGCTTGGTTATAGATAATTTTCATAATATAATAATAAAACTTCTGTAGGACATCATAGGATGCCATCAATGATTCCCTCAGTCATCAAGATTGGTCATTCCTGTCAGATTAAAATATTAACATCGAGGACTTAATTAGTATATTTTATTCAATTATCAATAACTTGATTAAAGTTCATGTACCACAGATCCGCTGTTCTGGCACGTATACATATCCGATCTGGTACAGTAGAGCTTTAATAAAATTAATTAAAGAAAAATTTAAAGTGCATAAAAATTGGAAGCGGTACGGAAATCCTCTTGATTATGATCATTTCGCTTACTTAAGATGTAAAGAAAAGAAACTGCAGGATAAATGCTATAGTTTATACATTAAATTATCACAAGAAAAAATTAAAATTAACCCAAAGCTGTTCTGGTCTTACGTGAAATCTAAAAGACGAAATGGTACTAATTATCCACAACAAATGACTTTTGAAAGTACTATTTTAAGTACAAAATCTGACGTTTGTTCCACATTTAATACATTTTTTCAGATAAATTTTAGCAAGTCATCTAGCAGTTGTTCTCCTCCCAATACCTTCGATGATACTTCCCATTTTAATAGAATTCATGACATAATTGTAACAAACGAAGATGTTTTTAAAATAATCCGAAATTTGGATGTTACAAAGGGAGCTGGCAGTGACAATATTCCACCAGTATTTTTTGTTAATTGCGCAAAAACATTATCGGGACCAATTACATCAATTTTTAATAGATGTCTACTCGAAGGCTATTTTCCTAGTATCTGGAAAAAAGCACATATTGTGCCTATATACAAAAAGGTTCTGAAAACATCTATAGAAAACTATCGTCCCATCTCTATATTAAATGTACTTAGTATGCTGTTTGAGAGAGTAGTCCACAATCATATTTATCCTATCATTGCCCCCTCAATCCCTAGTGAACAACATGGGTTTATGAAGGGACGATCTACAGCGACTAACTTAGGAGTTTTCATAGACTACGTATCGAGAAACATGGATGGCGGTTCTCAAGTTGATGTGATCTACACTGATTTTGAAAAAGCATTTGACCGTGTAGATCACTCCATACTTTTGCATAAACTATACAAACTTGGTATCTGTGGCAACCTACTGAGGTGGATGGAATCTTATTTGCGCAATCGTTCTCAAGCTGTCGTTGTAGGAGGCTTCTGCTCAAACTTTATAGAGATCCCTTCTGGGGTACCGCAGGGCTCGATTCTCTCTCCTCTTCTGTATGCTTCTTATTTATACGATGTGGGAAGATGTTTCAAACATGCACGCTTCCTATTATATGCAGATGACACTAAAGTTTATATGAAAATAAGAAATAATTTTGATAGTATGAACCTTCAAGAGGATCTCGGTAGACTAGGGCAGTACTATGCTGACAATCGTATTGGTGTTAATTTAAGTAAATGCTCTTTTGTCTCATTTACACGAAAAAAATATCCAACTTATTATCTTTATAAAATCAACAATGTTAAATTAAATAAATTTAATTCAGTTAGAGACCTTGGTGTTCAGGTAGACTCTAAACTAACGTTTTCAGAGCATACAGAAATTATAGTCAGTAAGGCCTACAAAAGTCTAGGCTTTGTATTACGAGTTAGTCGCCCCTTTGCAGATATAGACTGCTTGAAGATTTTATACTATTCGTATGTCAGAAGCATACTAGAATATTGTACCACTGTGTGGAACCCCCAATACATTATATACACTGACAGCATAGAAAGCATTCAGAATAAATTTGTAAAGCATTTAAACTATCAGTGTTATAGTAACTTTAAAGACTACCATGATTCGTGCCTTCATCACCGTCTCACGACGTTGAAAAGCAGGAGGATTTTAGCTGACATGTCCTTCTTACATGGAATATGTAACGGCTACATTGATTGCCCGGAATTATTGTCAAAAATTTTAACTTTTTGTACTCCAAAAACTCGTACTCGACATACTAAGTTGTTCGCAATAGCACAAACCAGCACAAATTATGCCCAAAATTCAATTGTAAACAGATTGCATAACTGCTACAATAAAAGGTTTGACAATATAGACATTTTTTATGAGGCCAAGGGAAGCTTTAAGCAAAAAGTGTACAAAACACTCAGATAATAAAAAACTTAATGTGACTGTTACGTATACAACCTTTCTCCACCCCAACTCTCCTCTCCCCCACATACACACTCATGCACGCCCTCACACAAACACACACACACTCACACATTTTAATACGAGTACCTACGTGCATTTCAGCAAGTTTTTTTTTTTTGTATATATTTGAGTTAAAATAAATAAGTGACAGTCGTCTGTATTTATATATGTTAATTAAAAAAATGTAAATCCGTTATTGGCTATAAGTTTATATTATAATTTATTATGTTTAGAGTCAAAGAGCTGTGGATTTTGTTACAATAAATAAAATAAAATAAAATAAAAAAATCAGAAATGTTAGATAGAGCAGAGCTGAACTGGTTCCCCTTCTCATCTGCGATCCAAGTTATTCTGTGTTTCTTTTAATTTCAGATCCATTGTGTGACCTGCCCGCAAACAGTGGTCCATGCTTTGCCTACATGCCAATGTAAGTATGTTATTCTCCGTCCCTATATTCCAGTGGTTCCCAACCTTTTATTGTCCAGGGACCATTTTGGTTTCTTCTTTGTTATCAGAACCACTATGTGCAAAAAAAAAAACTCATTCAATCCAAAAAGTCAATGTGCATTAATAATATTATTTTAAAAGATTTTTTTTTTGTAGAAAGCCAAATAGGTAACTTTTGAATCAACGTGATTTTTGAGTTTGCAGTTCAACAAGTGCAGTAATCCTGGGACTAATATTATTGCACAAAGCTAGACGCAAGTCATAACTTACTTTCAATCGATTTCTGGCCTTGTTTTTAATAAGCAACAAAACTCTTGTCGCATAAATAAGTTGCTGAGAGAGCAATAAAGATACAAGAATCAAGCAAGGCGATTTCTCGCATTTGGTGTAAGAAATTACTTTTTAACACCAACACTTTTCAAGCGAATTTGAATCAAATGCGAACTTCAGTTTCTATCATTTTGAGATCAATCAGTTGGATTTCTGGATTTCTTCAGCAACTTCACTAGGATCCGTGTAAAAGAGTTTCAAATCAGATTTGATTAACTTTCTTTGTCCTATTTTTCGTCTTACATAATTGCTTTTAATGTAGCGAATGCAAAATAATTACTTGCCTCAATTATATCTAACCATAACTACTGTTTCCAAGTAAAGGCGCAAAGTTTATTTATATAATTCTTCCTCCGCGATCCCTGCGTATTTCGGTCTTTGGTCCGGGCCACCCGCGCTCTCGCCATTTGTTCGTGGACCAAATTTTGACTACTGCGGACCACTGGTGGTCCGCGGACCACCGGTTGGGAACCACTGCTATATCCAATCAAAATGCGAAGCAGTATTGTTTTACCCAAATAGTCTGATCTGAGACGGCAGTCTGAAAATTAAAAAAAAAAAGAAAATTGGGTTACTTACGCGTAAGTCACTCATATAAAAGCAATTTTGCAGCAGTGATGGCTCAGTGGCATTGGCTATGGACTTCCGCGCAGCAGGTCCATGGTTCGAATCCCGCTGCGGACTTGAGATTCACCGCATGGGGGAAGGGCATTTTGCAAATGCCCGCCTGGCTAGCGACCACCCTCGAGTAGAAAATCTGTCGCCAAGAATTATAGTCATGTGCGGGATTCGAACCCGCGTCCATCCACCCCTTTGGCCGGTGTATGCTCTAACCAATTGAGCTAACATGACACAATGGCTCATAACTCTAATTTTTGCGCTCGTTCTTCAACCATCGTATCGGGATGTAGCGACAGTTCAACTTGCGTTGTACTACAAACAAGATCAATTTTGCAATTTGTAAATGATGACCTTATAATTGTAATAGTGTTATCTTTTTAATTGTAATTATATTACAATTAAAAATTTTGGAGAGAAAAAGATTACAGTATTCTGAAGAAGATTGGCATCAGACTTGCCACCGGCCATAGAACCGAAGCCATAACTTTTACAATGTCGATATGGCATCAACAAAATATGCTACAAATTGGCCACAACCTTACTCTGACAGATGATTTATACTAGTGGCTCTCCGAGCTGTAGACCTCGCGAACCTGCTGGTTGTTTGTTGAACTGCGCACGCTGATGGGGGAATGGGTCACAAAATCTATATAGATATGTAATGTAAATTATTAATGATTTTCTTGGACACGCATGCCCCAGCGAAAGCTAGTTGTATCAGAAATAGGTAGGTAAGTTGTAAATATACAATAATTTTACATACTTGGTAATAATAACATAATTTTGTTGTTTGTGATTAAATTTTCTCACATATTTATCTCGCATTAATATACTGGCTACAGAAACATAGAAAATAAACAATAGATATATACGATCTAAATAGATACTAAAGAGAGAGAGAGAGAGAGAGAGAGAGACAGAGAGAGAGACTCTCTTTACTTTTAGGCAATTAACTTGCGTATCAGGGATGCGTTTTGGTCCCGTACATTTCTAGTCTAGAGGTAGGCACAATCAGATCGTGTTTATAATTAGACCGTATTGGAAAGTTTCGCTCATCTGATATTTTTGTAAGGTGTTGGAGATATTGTTTTTTAAATTTAACAATTTTCTAATATGTATAGGGTTGCCAGTGTTAATGTTTTGAATCTGATAAAGTAGGGCCTATGAAATTGTTCTATAGTTTAGTCGGGAAGCTTTATATTTCCTAGAATTCGAATGCACTTTTTTTGATTTATTAGATTATCTGTGACGTCTGTAGTACAGCTAATTATGGCACTGATTTCTATACAATACTCTATTGAAAGGTCCTCTATTGCCGTCAATTCCGTAAACTCACCTATTCCACGAGCTGTTATAATTATATTTGTGTTCATACTCATATTATTTCGTACTGTAGCTTGGTGAAATTCACACTTAAGTTACTGATGATTTTGTTTTACAGGTTTCATTTTGATTCCACTCAAAACAAATGCATACGTTTCATATATGGAGGTTGTATGGGAAACGCCAATCGATTTGATACTGAAGAAAAATGCATGCAAACTTGTTTTGCATAAAGCAGCCGGATAAGTCTTTCTACTTACCTTCCTCAATTGAAGTACCTACTATCGCTATGTACACATTTATACACTCGAAGTTGCACTTATCTGTGGAAAATTAACGTTATACTTTTTGATATGTTATTAAAGCCTTCTTACATTTTACATTAAAAAATCAACCGTAACAAATAGTTGATTTGATTTTCTTTCACCCCCTGGTCTACGTCTATTTCCTGTCTGGTTCATTCTAAGTATTTCATTAGGTTGCAAACATGGACATACCGCGCGTCCCACGCATATGCCACATGGAGGGAACGTACCTTGAATATTGTAGATGGGACATTTTACTGAAAGAAGACATTATTAGAATTTAAAAAACAATTTGTATCATCATTTGTATATCAATCAGTAAAATGTTCCATCTAAAAGTTCATCTAAAAGTCCTTCAGGAAAACCATTATTCCTTTTTTAATGGCGGCACTCGATTGCCATGTCATATGATAGTCATAAAAGATGTGTAGTATTTTAAACGTAAACATGACCTACAATATTTGCCACTACCTTCTGCTTTCCCAATTACTGCTGTTCTGGGGCAGCTTATTCAATATATTTGCAGCTAACCACTACATCCGGCTGTACTACTATCCGCCACCTGTGGACCTCATTTGTAGCTTATACATCAGCAGCAAACATTGTTCAAATTCAAATTCAAATAAATTTATTCATAAGTATTCTTATGAATAAATTTGTATATAAGGTCTTATAATATAAATCAGTCCAGTTCAATATTCAACCGCTGCCGGCGTACAAATATTTATAAAAATGTTAGCACATAATATAATTTACACTAAGGATTAAACTAAATTAAGTACAAAAATAATTGTAAAATTCAATAAATTTAAAATTCAAATTGATAATGTCAATATAAAATAATGCTTAATGTCATCAATTACATAGGTAATCTTAAATAGGTAATACATTCAAATATTCTGCTGAAATTTGTCAACTAAAAACTCATCAATGGTATAATAGCATTATTCGATTAAAAAGTTAATCAATTTCCTTTTAAATATACTAGGTGTCAGTTCCTTGAAACTCTTTGGTAGGTAATTGACTAAGCGTATAGCCATACAGTGAGCATTTTGACTAAATATGTTAAGGATCTGGTTCGGTACATAAATATTGTATTTATTTCTATAGTTGACTCTTAATGTAACATCGTTATGCTTTTTAAAATAAAGTGGGTTATTATGTACAAATACACAGATTTCGTAAATGTAGAGACAAGGTAAAGGTAATACACGATTATTTTTAAACAGTGGTTTACAGCTGTCTAGGGGCTCAGCTTTACACAGTGATCTTACACATTTTTTTTGCGAGATAAAGACCTTTGATGCTTCAACTGAATTACCCCAGATTATGATACCATAGCGAAGAACTGAGGAAACATAGCCATGATAGGCACTCAGCGCAGCATTTATGGAGGCTACATTCCTAAGACGTTTAAGGACGTACACAAACCTTTCGAGTTTTGTGCAGACCCTGCTTATGTGCTCTTTCCAGTTGCAATGGTTGTCTATTGTGATGCCTAAGAAAAGTGTTGATTCAACCTCTTTTATTATATTATCCCCACAATTTAATGTCAACTTTTCGGGATTGCTGTTATAAGTCCTGAATTGAATCATGTGAGTTTTATTTAAATTGATTTGTAAATTATTATATGTCAGCCATTTAATTACACTATTTAATGCAGTATTACTAATAAATTCAAAATTATTTTTGTCATGTCCTTCTATGATGAGTGTCATGTCATCAGCATAGAGAACGCACTTATGATTAATAATGTTGGGCATGTCATTAATATATAGTAAGAATAAAAGAGGCCCCAATATACTCCCTTGAGGAACTCCGGATTTATTCTCAATATATTTAGATCTATAAGTGATTTTATCCAATCCTGAAAAGTTATATATTTCTACACACTGGTGACGGAAGCTAAGATAGCTTTCAAGCCATTCCAGAGCCTTTTCTCTAATTCCATATTTCTCAAGTTTAAATAATAGTAGGGCAAGATTAACAAAGTCAAACGCTTTTGACATGTCAAGGAATATGGATATAACTGGAATTCTATTATTAAGACATTCTATTACAATTTTAGTCAACATGTAGCATGCACTGGATGTTGAATGTTTTTTTCTGAAGCCAAATTGTTCTGCTTTAAGAATTTCATGTTTAGTTATGAAGCTATAAATCCTACTATGCATTACCTTTTCAAATATCTTTGAAAAAACGGGTATAAGTGTAATGGGCCGGTAGTTATTAATATTTTTGCGGTCACCCTTTTTATATAATGGTTTGACTATTGACTGTTTTAGTTGGGTTGGAAATATTCCTGTCACAAAAATCAAATTAATCAGATGGGACAATGGGTAAGATATAACTTCTGCGCATTTTTTTAATATATTGGTATTTATATCGTCAAATCCCGTTGAGTTTGTGTTTTTAAGTGATAAAATAGTTTTATAAATGTCAATGGGATCAGTTGGGGTCAAAAAAATATGTATTATAATTATTAAATATAAGGTTCGGGTAGTCAAGGTAAGATGCACGTAGCGAGTCAATATTTTTGTTTGTCAGATTTATAAAATAATTATTGAAGAGTTCAGCGATCAAATGGGGATCATTATAGACGTTTTCTTCAGTAATTATTGTATTAATTACTTTTGAGAAATCTTGTTCTCCGATATAGTTTTTAATTATTCTCCATGCAGCTCTACCACAGTTATGAGCATTTTGTATATACTTTGTGTTTTCAATTTTTTGAGCATGTAATATATATTTTTTTTAATTTTGTTATAATTTTTGAACCTCATTTTTGTTATATTTTTATTTCTGGGTAATAATCTGTATTGAAGGTAAAGTCGTCGTTTAACTGTTAATAGGGATATATCGCCTACTAACCCGAAAAAGAATATCATTATCTCATTAAATCCTTCTGAAGAAAAAGAGATACTGCAGCGCGTCGGGCATGTTCGCTGATGCGCGGGTTCCCGACTTCTTTGCCATTATAAGATTCTCGTATCATGTCCTTCTGGAACAGAATACGAGAATCGAATAATGGCATCTTGAAGGTGTCTCGGTGAAAATTTGTGTTGTCCTATTTATAGACACTGGATCTCTGTCCACCGGAAAAAAATAAAAAATTAAAAATTATCTGAATTTTATTTATATTTTTTGACCAACTTTACAAAAAGGAGGAGGTACTCAATTTGTCAGATTTTTATTAAATTTATGTTTGTTACCTCAGAACTTTTGACTGGGTGAACCGATTGTGATGATTCTTTTTTTATATGAAAGCTAATGCTTGGCGTGTGCTCCCATTTAAATTAAATCAAAATTTGATATGTAATTATACTATTTTATTTATTTCTATTTTAATTTTACTGTGTACGTATATAGATACTTTTTGTCTGCAAGAATAATACTTTTATTTTTATATCTGGTTAGGTTAATTGATTTGTATTTGTGGTAGCAGCTGACCAAGGAGATTGAAGGATAATAATTATACACCGGGCCCACCTCTTGTAACTTAAAACCAGCTTAGTATACACTTTTTAGTGGTGCTTAGAAGTGGGTACACTTACCAGGCGTACAAGATATGTGATACAAATATTATTCGTAATAATGCAGCCTTCTCTGAGACGCCGGTAGACACCTGCTGTAATATACCGTTTTGAAGCAGTGATGGTTCAGTGGCATTGGCTATGGACTGCCGCGCAGCAATTCCATGGTTCGATTCCCGCCGCGGGCTTGAGCTACAGCGTATGGTGGAAGGGCATTTTGCGAATGCCCGCCTGGCTAGCGACCACCCTCAAGTAGAAAATCTGTCGCTAAGCACAACGGTGTGTTCCGGCAGCTGTCCTTTAAAGCAATTTTAGGTTAAGCATGTTAACACCTTCGACCACATCGTCCCTTACCATCAGGTGAGATTGTGGTCAAAGGCTTACCCATCAGCAATAAACAAAAAAACCTATGTGAATGCGACAATAGATCTTTTCGATATATCCACATAATCCCTCAATGTGTAATACAATAATGAAACTTTTATAGCTCATCAGAGACTTTTATAGCGCAGAGCCGAGTTAGTTTGTTAGTCTTCTGCGATATGAGTCAGTAATATTACTTTTAATTCTAGATCAATTACGTGACCTGCCGCCATCAGTGACTGATTACTTGTCGCGGCTCTATAATTATGTCTTTTTTTATTTCTGATAGGTTAGCCTTTGACCACTATCTCACCTGATGGTAAGTGATGATGTGGTCGAAGATGTTGTTCAGGCTAACCAAGAAGTACTGGCTCTCAAGGACAGCTGCCGGAACACACCGTTAGGGGCTTGGCGACAGATTTTCTACTTGAGGTTGTAAGAGGTATGAATCAAGGAGTAAACTTGTTCATAAATTACTCTTTCAAATACTTTCGCTATGAGACATAATTTGGTGAACGGTCTGTAGTTGCTAACCTCAGTTCTGGAGCCTTTTTTGTGAACAGGTGTCACAAGGGCTGATATTCAGATTCTGGGGCAAATGCATACTGAGAGTGACTTTTGAAAGAGGAGGCTGATTGGCACGGCTAAGGTTTGAGCGCAGTTTATTAGAAGTATGGGGCTTACAAGATCAGGGCCAGCTGACTTCGATGGGTCAAGTTCCAAGAGGTAATTTGCTACATTATCTGTGTCAATGCTAATGTTAGAAATATCAGAAGGCTGTGATGCTGAGGGACTAATACTAGTGACATCGGGACTATGTCAATAAACTGCTGCTGAACTAAATAAATTTATCGCCAAGCATCTAATGGTATATTGGCAGTTCGTATCGCCTAATTGTGTACTGGCAGTTCCTAATCAACTGAAGGTCTTCGACACAGCCTAACAATTTTCATCCTAAGACAACAAGCACGACAGATGACCTTACGTGCCCTTTATAGCGAAGCTGTTAGTTTCCAATGCCATTAGCATTCACATCCAAGTAAACACACAAAAACACCTCTATGTACAGAGGTAAAATGATAAATAAAAATATAAATGATCGCGATTGACGCGCCAGGAAGGGGCAGCGCATGATTTGGCCGGTATATTTGAACGTAATGACGAAAGTGTCAGAGCATGTTAATGGGCAATATAGAAATCTGTCAAATTGGGCAGATGTTTGTAATTAATTGGTGGAAAATTTGTTGAATTATTAGTAAACTGTTTTCCTTGTGCCATCGCTCTCATCATTTCAATCCCGACGAGGTTTTCTTCCACTACACCTAGACTCCTACAGAATTAGGCCAGAGGCCAGATTCTCTTAGCTATTGAACGTCGTTAACGCAACTTATTACATGAAAATTGTAGTCTTTGACAGTATCTGTAGTCTGCCCGCTATTTAGGTTCAATCGCAAGTCAGTGGTTTGCTATCAATAATTTTTGACATATTTCGTATGCTGTTGCGATTGCGTTGCTACAGTGGCATAAAGTATTTTGGAGGATTTTTGATAGAAAAATAGCTAAATGATTGAAATACACTTCTGGACACATCTATTGGCCCACCTTAGAGTTTAGGTTTCGATGGCCCCTACCGAAATATGATTGCTAGATTGAACAAAAACTGTTGATGCAGTTTTAAACCTGATACATTTTACCATCTTTTTCGATCGTATTGTTTTAAATTTGAATTCAGAATACCATACGACATGCCTAACAAGTCGGATATGCGCCTTGTTAAAGGCAATTGATTTTTGAATAAAAAACATGTTTTATCAAATAAAGGTTTAATTTAATAACGCGTGTTGCCTCCATGGGCATCTACCACAGCTCTCATACGATTAGGCATAGAGTTTATCAACCGCTCTATGAAATTTTGAGGGATCATCTCCCATTCCTCTTCTATGGCAGTTTTCAACTCCTGCATCGTCTGGGCAACTGGCTGACGAGCCCTAACACGTCTTTTTAGCTCGTCCCACATGTGCTCAATAGGGTTCATGTATGGCCTTCTGGCTGGCCAGTCCATAACTGTGATGTTCACATCCCGAAGATATTCCCTGACGATGCCGGCCGCATGGGCTCTTGCATTATCATGCATAAAAAGGAAATTTGGGCCCACATAGTCCGCGTATGGTATCACGTGAGGTTCTAAGCACTCACGAATGTACCTTTCAGCATTTAATGTTGGCAGCCGTGGTCCTGTAACAACCTCAAGTTGAGTTTTGCCGCTCGCGGATATACCGCCCCAGACAGTCCATGAGCCACCGCCATAAGCAACCCTCTCTTCAAAGCAGCATTGTGCGAAACGCTCTCCCTTACGTCGGTAGACCTTCTTCCTTCCATCATTGCCATGTAACACAATTTTAGACTCATCAGAAAAGAGTACACGACTCCAACCTTGCTGTGTCCAATTTAAATGACTGCGTGCGAAATGAAGGCGCGCTGTTCGGTGGGCTCGCGTTAGTTTGGGCCCATTAGCTGGCTTGTGTGGTACCATATCGCGTTCTTTTAACCTTCTCCGAACAGTTCGAGCGCTCACAGATACTCCGTGGAAGTCGCGAAGTTGGTTTTGTATCTCAATGGAGGTAAGGTGACGATTTCTCAAGCTGGTCGTCACGATGAATCGATCCTGCCTTTCAGTTGTGACCCGAGATCGTGGCCTTCCTTGGCGACGAACAAAGCCGCCAGTCTCTAGGTACCTCCGATAAACATTTCGGACCGCAGATCGACTTAAATTAAGTTGAGCACTCACGTTTCTTTGGCTGTGTCCGGCCTGAATAAGTGCCACAGCTTGGGCGGCGACTTCAGGTGAAGTATCCATAGATTATTGATAGAACCTCACCTTAATGTTAAGAATAAGTAATGTTTGTTGCAAAACCAAAGATATCAATCACTTTTTCAAGAATTAAATCCAAGTAAACCAATAAAACCAAGTTTTCTTAGTATTCGATTGTTTGATATCAACAAACAGGCTCCAAATTGTCTTTTGTTTCTTTAAATTCTGTGTTCGAAATTCAAAAAAAGACTATTGAATGAAATTGTGAATGTGCCAGGTTCAAAACTGCATAAAAACTTTTTGCTCGACCTAATATAAAATTTTAGCTAGGACCAAATGAAACTGAAAATACAAGGTGGGCCAATAGATGAGTCCAGAAGTGTATATTTTTTTAATGTAATGTACGCTAGAAAATCACTGTATTGATGTTTTTACTGATGCTTGATTGATGGAAGTTTCCATTATTATTTCAGTGTCAAAATTTGCAAGCCATAGCGCAGCCATACGATAGCGACGCGATTGCTATACAATTGCGATTAGGAGCTAGAATTAGCAGACTACCGAATTTGACATTAACAGCAGTTCGATCGCAGAAGCATCGCGGTAGTGTGGCGTTTGATCAATAGTTAAGAGAATTGTGGCCCTGGACGGTAACAGCTAGCATTAAAAAGATAGGTAATAAAAAAAAATATTGCGTACATATTTTATTCAAATGAAACTGACTTATTATTTCAATAAATGACTACACTAAATAGTAAATGTAAGATTGATGCCCAAAATATAAGGTATTAAGTTCGAGAGTATAGACAACCAGCGTGTGATTATAACGACCAGGGAATTGGTCATAACATAATAACCAAAGAATATTCCAAGATACTCCAAACTCAAACTAACGTCGTAAACATAATAAAACAATCTGTAGTCGGCACATCAAATACCTTATGTAAGATTTATGCGCGCTCTGCAACGTCATACTAAGGGATGCGTGCTAGCAAAGTTTTAACTACACATTACTCCATCTATTTTTTTTCCATCGAGATGTTACTCGAACAGCTAAGACACAGATTAAGCACTATAAAACGTCCATTCACGTCAGGTTTTGAAGCGCTCGTAGCGATGTTTGCTTAATTTATATTATTAATCGATTAGCTAAGTTAAGCAACGTCCGCCACGGTCAGGAGTTGGATGGGTAACCGCTAGTGACATTATTACTGAGCGCTTTCGTGTTTCGGAGGGCACGTTAAGCCGTCGGTCCCGGTTGTTGTCTTGCGGTGGCAGTTACAACATGGTGGTAGGACATTTTGCGAATGCCCGCCTGGCTAGTTACCACCCTCAAGTAGAAAATCTGTCGCCAAGCACCTAACGCTCTGTTCCGGCTGCTGTCCTTGAGAGCCAGTATTTCTAGGCTAGCCTGAACAACATCTTCAACCACATCATCACTTACCATCAGATGAGATAGTGGTCAAAGGCTATCCTATCAGCTATAAATAAAAAAAAAGGCTGATTCTCCAAAATCTTGACCATCTGTGCCGAGCTTCAAACTCAGACGTAATTATTGGTGCAATTTACAGGATCCCTTTAGATAAAATGCAGCAATTATGTTATTTGCCAAGGGTTTTGGTGAATCAGCCTGACTTGAAAGGACGTTTTATCATAGCTATCTGAACATATCCTCTTCAACTTTTACACATGTGTATCTGGATACAGAACAAAATACAAAGTTCGTGGTGGCATAAACAGAAAGTCCATACTAAAACTTTAAATAAAATATAAGCTTCCAGCTTCAGTAGAAATACCCGTTTTAATGAACTGTTAAAGTATTGTATTTTATGCGTGCAGCAGTTTCTTGTGATGTGCTGCTTTAGTTATGGACAGGTTTATATTTTTTAATTTTTAATAGGATTTTGGTCACAGTTTTTTCAGCTTGCGATGGATAACGCAAGTTCAAAGCGCAGAAGATTCAAATAAGCCATCTATCGATTTTAAGACGTCTGTCCCGTCTGCTTGATCTGCTTCGCGCTTCTACTTTTCTCGGGTGCAGGTATCACGATCACAGTTGATTTGCTGTCTTGGACCCGGTAGTAGTTGTTGGCGAAAAAAGAAGCTGAAACAAAATAGAATTTACTATATTTTCATTATCATAGTCTATTTACACTTAGAAGCATAATGAATACTTTAGTAGGTAGTAAAAGAATAAAAGACATAGACGTACATGCATAATTAATATGTGAAATGGTGGTTGTTGCGGTGGCGATGGGTTATGAACAACTTGTTAAGAAAATCCCAATGACCCCAAAATAAATATGTTATTAACAAGATCCGGGCTTGTTACCGTCTTCCAGCTCTATCATAAGACCAGCGGAGTTCTCTTAGTGCGGTAGGCACCATATTTCTACACCTATATCTCGGTGGTCCCTCCAGGTCGGTACTATGGAAGTAGGTACTTATTTATAGCAAGTGTCAATGAAATTGTTGATTGTATACGTATAGCTGAGGTATATAATATTGTTAAAAATTTATTAAGATCTATATCGGCAGTTGAATGATGGCAATTGGTTAGTAATGTAAGATTAAACAGGATTATGGAGAATATTTTTTTCCAGTGTTCTTTACTTGTTTCATTTCAACTCCAGTGTTCATTCCCAATCCTTTCCCTGAATATTAAACCGTTGATGTTTACAGACCGTGTGCGTTACGCAATTTTTTATTTAAATCACAGATATTAAGTACCTGCGTAGTATATATCCCGTAGAACCAACACTGCCCATGGCGGTATCCCGTGGTCCCTGTGGGTAAATCTGGTCTCAACACTAAAATACCAAGTGTATTGTCATACATATCAGGATGAGGAAAACTATAGTGGATTTTCCAATCCCTTATCTCACTAAGAGTATGATGGCATTATATATACGTACGTGTACTTATGATGCCATCATAATTACAACAATGTCATAATTACTACAAATAATTGCCAAGTCACCAAATTGCACGATGAACAATATAAATAGTCGTAGTCAAAGTCAGCTCATTAGAATTCACTATAAAGATAGATATAGAGGTTGAAAGGGTGTCTAATAGGCTTTCAGTCCATTTGAGAATTCAGGATATGAAACAATTCTAATATAATGAATCAGAGGACTGACTTCCAGACAATACTACATTGAGCATAGGAAATTATGTTTAAGGCATGACAAAGAAATAGGAAGTTCAGTACGGCATTTACTAGTATAATAGAAATACCCTTACTTCCTGTAGGGGGTATATATATATATATATATATATATATATATATATGAAATATAAAATGTATTGATATCTGCAGAACATGCTTTGACACACAACTAACCTAAATATAGAAATTATATCAACACTGCAATGTTTATGTACGTATATCTGTGTGATTTTCCTCATTATTATTATGAAAGACTTTATCTGCTACTGCTGCTAGCTCTTTAGTAGCTCTTTCGTTTCTGGTTTTCCGGCAAAAACATAAAATTTCCTGGACAACACTGATTATCAGATATATATTGAACAGGTTAATGGGATATCCTTTTAAGAACCAAAAAAAGCTTGGCGTTTTAAAGTAAGTGTGGCGTTTTGTAAACGCCCTTATGGCTAGCTACAGCGTGAATCTACACCCTACAAGCTGCCCTTGAGACCCATAACTATTTTTATCCTGATTTAAAAAGTCACATTTACCAAAATTTTATCACTTTTAGAGTACACTTATTTCGAGATCACTCGCAAAAATGGTTCCGTTTTTTATTTATTGAAACTAGAAACGACGTGGGCGTTCCGTTTCAAGTCTGCGCCACCATAAATTTAGTAACACTTGATCCATCCTCTTAGCCTTAACAGTAAAAATGATTGAGAGACTTTTGAAATTAGTTTCGTTGAAGTTACGGCGGCCCTAACTTTGGGACGCTACATGCGACACGATATAATGAGTGTGTCGTCATACATTTCTGCCTACCCAATACTTAGATACAGGCATGAGGAGTTAGCTTTTGTTTCACTCGATAACCACTTGACTTTTCTGTTATGTTGATTGGCTAACCTAAACCATAGAACTTATAATAATACTTCAACTTAACTAAAAATACGAGGACTCACGGCTTTCAATACATGCGTAGTATCATCATATTTTAAATGCTAAGGGCCTGTTTCAGAATGTTTGAGTAAGTTCCGGTTATAGTACTATACTGTACTGTATCAGCCGGATCGTCCACTGCTGAACACAGCCTCCCCTCCCCTATCAAGGGGGTATTTGCCATAATCCCCACGCTTGGCAGGCGGCTTGGGGATCACAGTATAAGATGGCAGTTTTTTAGAAGGCGCTGCTGCCCACCTTTCAGTATTTTTCCCTTAGTCGCCTTTTACGACACCCACAGGATAAGATGGGGAGGTGCAATTCTAACCCGGCACCCCACGGGGTTCTCCATCCGGTTATAGTACCTAGAACATATTTAAAAAAACAAAACACTATCTTTGCGTTTCACAGACATTGATTTAGCCTATTCATCGGTTAAAGCTTGAAACGCGCTGTTAACTATCATCATGCAGATATTTTATGTTCTGGGTAGTATAACCGGAACTTACTCGAAAATTCTGAAACAGGCCCTAAGTGATCAAACTCGGTGCAACTTTGCATGTACATACTTGAGCCTAATATCCATGCTTTTGGTTTTCCAGTTTAAAAAATAATTCGAAAAAATCGTTTTGTATGGGAATTGTTATTTTGACATGTAAGATAAAATAAATAACAAATCGAAAAGCTGGCAAACCAGAAGCATAGATATAGGCGCAGCAATATGCGTACATAATTTCACCGAGTTTGAACACTTGATTTATAAAATATGACTTAACTACTCTTACAATAAGTAAATGAACATTCATTGTGTAACAGGACTAAAATGTTGCTCTACTTTTTATGTGTAGTATTAATTTTAGATGTAGCGTAGTTGTAACATTAGTTAGTCACAAAAGGTAAATGCAAACCGCCCTGACAGTAAAAAGTAGTTAAATCATACCTGAGGATATGTAGAATGCAGTCAGTATAATCCACTTCAAACCATCGTAGACTTTCATTTTAATACAATTAATGAGAAAATAAAATAAATAGAAAAAATAATAGCTTTGTAAAATAATAAAGTACGAAATTGAAAAAATACCCTGTAGATACTTTTTTAATGTTTTAGATATTAATATTGTCATATGACACGTCTTATAATAGAAAAATGAGTTTAGCAATTAAATATAATATACTAAAATACTCGCAAGTCTTCCTTATTACAATAGTGAATAATCCCTACCTACTGTTTCATCCTATTTTCCTTGTATATAGTTTAAAGCATGGCATGCAGGAAGTATTACGGTTGGAACCACACACAAAGTAAAATATAAGGAAACTTATTGATAACGTATGTTTATAACAAGGATTCGTAACGGAACTTGCCTATGTTTTATGCGTTCTCTTTGTCAACATTGTATACTAACTTCTGAAGAAAACCATATAGAGGTCTTACAAAAGATTTTATATATAAATTTTTTTAATGTTTTTTTTATGTTATTGTGACTGAACATGCCCGTGGCCCACCTAATGTTAAGTGGACTAATCTCTGCCCATAACATAGATGCATTTTGTCAACGACGAATTGCACTGTGCCCGTCAAACTGTTAGGTACCTGTTGTTAGGTCTCATATACCTGTAATTTTACTGGCTCTCAAGGAATGCTGCCGGAATACACAGTTCGGTGCTTGGCAACAGATTTTGTACTTGAGGGTGGTCGCTAGCCAGGCGTTGTACGTTGACGTTGTTGTCGTTGTGCAGATCGAGTATAAATCATGCTTTATAAGGCAGTCTGTATACGGAAGGTATGTGGATGAGGTATGCCAAACAATATTTAAATGCCCTACGGGTAATATTTGTTATGTTCCCGCTTAATCGAACTGTCGGTTACAAAATAACAAATTTACGAGAAAATAATTCTAGTCATGTGCGGGATTCGAACCCGCGTCCATCCACCCCTTTAGCCGGGGTATGCTCTAAACAATTGAGCTTACATGACACAATGACTCATAACTCTAATTTTTGCTCTCGTTCTTTCAACCATCGTATCGGGATGGAGCGACACCATCATCTTGCGTTGTTTGTACTACAAACTGTTGGTTTTCATGCAGTCATGAGTAAAAAGCTCTCGTCACTGATAAGAGGCATACAAGGAAGTGACTGCATTCTGATAACTGTGGCAGAGGAACCCCATGAACCTTTTTATTTTAATTTATTTGAAGGGCTTTCGCCCTTAGCGACCACACCGCCCTGTAATAACTTATAATACAAATATCTTAAAATCTACTAGATATTGCTAAGTACGCAAGTTAATACAATATTTTTGCTTCTTCTAACATTGGATAAACTATAATACTGTTACCTATGCCTACATCCATCTCTCTCGCTGTACCAAAATGTGTAAATCGAGAAACTGCGTTCCGCACACATTCCCACAAAACATGTTGCACGTCCTATCGTTCCGCAATCAACACAATTAGGAGATAAGATCTTGCCCATAAGGAATGCGAACTTGTTCGACGGTATGTGTCCATATCGCAGTTAAGAGCGGTTACTAACTTCTTTCTATGTCGATCCACGGGTATTTCAAAATTTGCGGCTGTATAGTCTTATAGCATATGCCCTTCTCACCTGTACTTAGGTTTCATGCGAGTTAATATAGAAATAGAAGGTGATATCCCACCTGGTTGTGGCACGAGATCTCAGGTATATTTACTGATAAATAAAATATGTGCCCAATCAAAATATATTTTTAATATGTTATGAAAATAGCCTCTGAGGAGGGAATATGTTCTTTTTTTGAAGGCCCCTAAGGCGTATCTTTTCCGAGCACACCAAGCTTTTTAGATACCAATATAGCTTTATTTTCCAAGTGACAGCGAAATTGAACGCGGCTCGATATGTCGACGCCAATTACTCCGATATACAGGCCGTACCACGGCGATGCCACATAGAGGGAAAGTACCTTGAATATTGTAGATGCAACATTCGCCGAAACAGCGTAAATTATAATAATAATAATAATAAGTTTATTTCACAAAAATATATAAACCTAACAAAACATTTTATCTTGACTTAGGTATTTAAAAATATAAGTAAGTAATATTAAAGTACATATTACAACGAATAATAACTAAACAGAAAGTAAATATAAATTGTTGCAGACAAAATAAAATATTTTCGAAAGACAGACTATATATTGATCACTAGCCCTCATACTAGGATTCCCTGTGTTATAAGGACTAGTTCTCACAATCACAAGCTTATAATATTAAATAAGTGGATAACAATAGTACTGTGAGTATTAAAAGTACAGTGAGTTTTAAAATATTTTGTCCATCATAATGCGGCTGGCTTATTATTAAGAAATAATTCAAAATTTCACATCAAATATTAAAATTCATGGTTTTACTTTTATTTCTGGCACTATGTTATTTAGCAAAAAATAATCTTTGTGATGTAATCTTTCGATCGGTATGATAAAACTACAGGATTTTTTTCGTGTAACGTGTTCGATTCCCGGTTCAATCATTTAATTATTTAAATATATATGATTGTAGTTGAAGTTGTTCTTTAAATTCGAATAATGTTCTTTCAGTAAAATTTTCCATCTACAATATTCAAGATACTTTCCCTCCGTGTGGCATCACCGTGGGACGCCTGTGTCGGAGTGTTAAGAGGCCAAGCAGTTTGTGGCAGATCTAAGGCGGCGCTTGCGAGATAGGAGGCGAGACTGGTGGTCTAGAGAATACCTCGTACAACGGATTTCTGTATGTTGGGGGGAACGTGGCTAGCCTAATGGGCGTTTGGGCACAATCTTTTTAGATTTAACTAGCTTTCCGGCCGCGGCTCCGCCCGCGGTAATATCGGTTATCGCGCAAAACCATTAACCTCTTTTTGCGCAGTTGGATCAAAACTATCTTATGTCCATCATCGTGTCTCAAACTATTTCCATTGCAAATTTCATCCTAAACGGTCCAGTAGTTTCAGAGCCTATTCAATGAAAACAAACAAACAAACAATCAAATCTTTCCTCTTTATTATATAATTATAGTTTAGATGTAATTTAAACAACGAAATGTTTGTTTGTTTACACTTTCTATTAATTATGACGTATTTATTAAATGAATATGTAAAAAAAAGTATAATTGAATAACAAATATTTTATATTTTTAAAATATTTGTTATTCAATTATACTTTACTACTATTGAGAAAATATTAAATTAAATAACATTATTAAAATTCTTGAAAATACCTTCGTGTAGAATCTGAACTCGTCGTAAATTCTTCCGGTTTAGCTGGAAAATTAGGCGGAATTGTCACTATTATATAAATAATTTTTTTTTTAATGTTATTGTGAAGGAACAATTACGAGGCCCACCTGAAGTTAAGCCTCTGCCTATACAGATGCATTTCATCACAAGTGACGAACTGCACTGCGCCCATCACCTTGAGACATACCTGTTAAGTCTCATTTTGCCTGTTATTTCACTGGCTCTCAAGGACTGCTGCCGGAACACACCGTTCGGTGCTTGGCGACAGATTTTCTTTTGAGTGTTTTTCTATAATATAATTATTTCATGTCACATTACTCATTGTAGAATCGCTTTTATGCGTCCCAAGACACAGACCTAGCCTTATTTTGGGACTTAATGCTTGCCTGGGATAGAGGAAACTTGAAACGTTAAAAAGTAGATTCTTGAATGGGGACCCATTTTGATTGTTAATAAATACTATGTTATTATCATCATTTTTAAGCCACCAGTTAGTTGTTGATACATATTGTGGCAAAATTGGGATCAGCTACCTATAACGGTTCCAAGAATACATCCCTAGGCAGACGGACGAACATACTGAGAGTGGAGGCTTATTAAATACGATCATGTATTTACGTACAGAACCCTTAAAACTACTAAATCGTTCAATATCTGATATTTGCTGGTTCCAGTTCTTCCTCAGTATCGTTTCATTTTAGAAAGCGCGAGCCTCGATACATTTTGAGTGTAGTGCAACTACTATTGCGAACGTAACCGATCACATTTCACATTTTATTGTTTAACTGTATGTACCCTTAGCATTTACACCAAGTTAAGACGTAGTGCTCAAATGAAGCCTACTCGTATTAATAATTTATTGGGAAATGTAGTAGTAATTAGCAGCAATTAGTAATAGCAAATAATTAGCGTAGCCAGTAATTTTAGGTTAAGTCTGTTAACACCTTCGACCACATCATTACTTAACATCAGGTGAGATTATGGTCATGGGCTTACTTATGAACAACAAAAAAAAAATGGTGCGACTTTGTGAATTAATAGGATTTGTAGGCAGAAGTGACTAAGCACCAACGTTTTACAAGAAAAATGTGATGAAATTTACGAGTTTATTGCCATCTATCGGCACAGTACAACACTGTTCCACACTTAGGCATCGGTATCACCCGATGGCCGTTTGATGTTAATCTGCTTGCCTAGGCGGGATAGTACAAGTAAAATTCCAAGGATGGACTTACCAAGAATGCGGGAACAATACAATGGTGGCGTTTGCTGTGGGTTTTGGTAGTGAAATGCGGTGGATTATGTATTTTCGTGTTTATGAAGTGTTCGCAGCTTCGAAGAGTGCTTCAGAATTTCAGAATTTATTTAAAAATGCGAAGTGAAATAAAGTAATTCGCGAGTGGTTGTGGAGGTGGTCGAGATGAGGCTGTATTTTCACCGCATTGTGGTAGGGCATTTTGCGAATGCCCGCCGAGCTAGCGACCACCCTCAAGTAGAATATCTGTCGCCAAGCACCTAACGGTGTGTTCCGGCAGATATCCTTGAGAGCCAGTAATTCTAGGTTAGGCATGTTAACACCATCGACCACATCATCACTTAGGTACTATCAGGTGAGATTGTGGTCAAAGGCTTAGCTATGAGAAATAAAAAATAAAAAAAATAGACCCGAGGAAGGACATAGGATAAATTTTATCTAACTGCGCAAAAAGAGGTTAATGATTTTGCACGATAACCGATATACAGGCGGGCGGAGCCGCGGCCGGAAAACTCGATTATAACTAAAATAAAATAATAATAAAAAAAAAAAACAACAATATATTTATATAAAATTTCATTAAAATAATTATATTCAAACATACTATATTATTTTCTTTTCTCAGTAACCTGACTCAAATAGAAGGGTTGATGTGTGTCTATAATAATTCATTACTTTTTTTGTTAAATATCCGTGCGAAGCCGGGGCGGGCCGCTAGTAGCTAATAATTAGCGTCGCCAGTAATTTAAGGTGAGATAATAGTCATAGGCTTACCTATGAACAACAAAAAAAATGGCGCGGCTTTGTAGGCAGAAGTGACCAAGCACCAACGTTTTACAAGAAATATAAGATGAAATTTACGAGTTTATTGCCATCTATCGGTATAGTACAACACAGTTCTACACTTAGGATTGCTACCGAGGATTTCCATGAAAAAAGAATTACCAAAAATGTTTGCCCACCCTGGGATCGAACCGGGGAACTCGGGATTGTAAAGCGGCGCTTTTTCAAACACACCAACGAAACATTCACTTCACGAACGAGATATGTGTACTCGAAAATAAGAGAGATACTAGAATTTTATTATGATACTTACAAACATAAAAAGTTTTGTGTAATATTATTACAAGTATAATAAAGGGAACGTCATTTTGTTGTGTATTTGAGCAAAAAATATAAAAATATACCAATAAAAATTATTACGAAAGTAATAAATAACGAACAAAAATTTTATCTTAACTAAATTTTCTGAATTTTTACTCTTACATCTATACTAACTCTACTTTACTTCTACGCCATCTACAACTAAGGGTATACCCGCAAGCTTACATCTACGGTTACGCTTACAAACTACAATTATATACAAAAAGGAACTTCTAGACATTCGTTCTGAAAAAAAATTCGTTTGCGCGATTCAGGATTCCATACAAACTTGACAGCGTTGTTCCCGGCTAGTGTCAAGTCTCTCAGAAATGGGTGAGTGACATCTAGGTTCCAATTGTAGAAGCTGAAACCTACCACACTGCGCAAGCGTAAGCTGTCAAAACCTTCAAATGTGACATTTGTGATCTCTCTTTGATTTTAGCTAGAAGATTAAATCTGATTATATATAAACAATAGTAATATATGTGTATGTGCCATGAACACAAAAATATAAATACTCGTATTTAAAATAGGTTACTGATTGCAAAGAAAATATCTACAGGGTTTTATATAAATGATTTAGTTAAATAACGTGTGTAATGAACTGTGGATATTAAGATTTAATAATTACAGGTACAGCAGTTTGTGAACCTTGCCATAATTTTGATGCCAGTCATAGAAGCAGTATCGGAAGGTATAAATTGTCCTGCCTTTCTATGAATTCACCTTGTTAAGACAAGTCTTTACGCGTAGCAGTGGAAGAAGCTGACAATGCTTGAGAATTGCAAACCAGGTATTGTTTAAAAAAGCCTTACGTTGATCATATAAAATAAGTCGCTAATGTTCGACATAGTATCAAATTTCATAGGTTTTGTAGTACTTACTATGTTACTCATGTTGTGGTTGCTATTATTTCCTTGCTCTTACACCACTAGGGTGGTAGACATCTGCTCCAGTGTGCTCTCGCTAGCATCTCCTACGTGATTGTCCACTGTACCACCCGTATGCTCAAGAAGACATGATGTTATCATTGAACAAAGATAACAAACACTAAAGATTTGTATAAGGTCTAAAGGTAGGTGTTCCCGTTAAGGCACCAACACCTAAGGTTGTATTTCTAGCAGCTGTCTCTGAGAGCCAGGTACCACTGTAAACTGCTTATTATCTATGACTATATCATCAATTACCACCAGGTGAAATGGTGAAAACAGGTTTTGAATTATAAAAACTAGATTAATACCCCAAAAGGCCTGCATGATTGTTGCACTGTGCAGGACTGTACATTGATTGTGATAATTGATCGTACCCCGCTATCCTCGTTTACCACCATAGCTTTTGATTAAACGGAGGTTGTTCCTCTCGGCCTAACAAGGTGATCAAACTCATTTAGCCATTACATTTCTTTGTGGCTTTACTGTATCAGCAGGATGGTCCATTGCTGAACACAGCCTCCTTAATAGGGAGGGGTTAGCCATAATCTCCACGCTTGGCAAGCGTCTTGGGGATTGCAGGTTGAGATATCAGTTCCTCAGAGAGCGCTGCTGCTCACCTTCTGGTATGTTACCCTTAGTAGATGTGGGGGGAGGGTGACATTCTAACAACCCACCGGCAACCCACGGGCGTGCGGTTCGTGGCTTTACTTTTCAATAATAATAGATATTTGTTTCTGTCTCCTTGTTTTACTGCACGTGACTGAAATATAAGATATTCAACAAACCATTAATACGTACTTAAATCAAATTGTAAATTAAGCTGCATCGTCACATCACCTCACGTTGACACATTCACGTTACAATTGTTTTGCTTGTTATCTTCTCTATATTTGCAATTTGTAACGACTTTATTCGTTGGCCTACTTGGCTAGCTACTACACTCAAGTAATAAATCTGTAGCCATGCATCTATCGGTATGCCCTGGCAGCTGTCCTTGAGAGCCAGTAATTATAGGTAGGTGTAGGTGAGCCAGAATAACGTCATCGCCAAATCACCACTGAGTTGAAATATGGGTCAAAGAATGAAAACCGCTTAAAGCCATATATATTATTTTTATTCATTGTTTATGACGAGACTTTAGAGCAGTTGTTTTTTCATCTTTGATCTCAATCTAACCTGATGGGTAGCATCGAAGGTTTTAACAGGCTTAATCTAATATAACTGACTCTCGAAGGACAAAGGTCAGCTCTGTCACTGTGGGAATACTGCGTTAGGTGCTTGGTGCAGATTTACTACTTGAGGGTAAGCCGTCAGGCGGGCATTTGCAAAATGCCTATCCGCCATGTGATGAAGCTGGAATCCACGTGGCGAGATCTGAACTATGGAACATCTGCGCGGCAGCCTAAAGATATAGTAATAACAAGCACCTTAAAATATAATATTGAAATTGAAAGCTTTTGGAAACATATGGAGGGTGATTTTTAGTTTGGGCTCTTAGTTTTGATTCATTTAATATTATTGTTCATATTGGCTGTATAAATACTGTACAATTGGGCACAACGAAGTGGCATCGGCTGGCTGCGCAGTTTTCCGGTGTATTGGGTAGGATAAAAACATGTATAGTATAGAATAAAAAACTTGCGTGAATTATGCAAGTTTTACAATCCATAATTTGACAGTAAAATAGCTGTTTCCACTACGTTGTGACTTTAGCCTATGTTTCGATTAGACCAAAACTAGCCGTTCGGCGAATGTAAAGTAAAGGTATATAGGCGAACAAATTTATACAAAGGCCAACGTTATTCTGCGTATAACAATGGCTTTAGGGTGCTGTAGGTTCTACCCTCGTAGTTAACGTAGTGCATCGGGGATGCTCACCGATGCACGCGCGGATGTCATTGTGGGAAAACTCACATCACCATATTACGCTTATTTTGGGATAAGACAGCATCTGTTTTTCAGGAAAACACTTAGCAGATTTCTCGAGGCGCAGATTCAAAGCTGACTGTGACACCAGAAACTTAGCTTGCGCCGCAATACACTACCAAAATTTTTAACGGATCACCAGTATAGGTGATTATTTTAAGTTTAATGTATGTCCTTTTGCAAACTCATATTTTTTATGGTATAATTTACCTATATTTTATGGGCCTACAAGCCTGATATAAATGTATGAGATTGATTTCCCTGTATTTGCCTCCTAACTTAAATTACTGGTTGCGTTTATATCGATGTAACCCACAAACATTGAATTCATCCTCTTTTTGACTGAGTAGTTAAATAATTTAACGAAATATCAGAGAGGAAGTGTTATATTTTCATTACGAAAAATTATGTAAGTTTACGTGTTTATTTATGTTATTGTGACCGAACAAGCGCGAGGCCCACCTGATGTTAAGTGGACTAACCTCTGCCTATAACAGATTTCGTCACAAATGATGAATTGCACTGCGCCCGTCACAATGGCACATACAGGTGTTAAGTCTAGACTTTTACTGGCTCTCAAGCACTGCTGTCGGAACACACCGTTAGGTGCTTGGGGAAAGATTTTCTACCTGAGAGTGGTAGCCAGCCAGGTGAGAATTTGCAAAATACCCCTCCACCATGCGGTGTAGCTCAAGCCGGCAGGCAATTACCACTACGCCATCATTGCTTCAAAATTGAGTGTTGTCAATGGAGATGGGTTTTGCTGTGGCAGCTCCAACGAAGGATCAGGCTATGAACTAATTACGGATAGGAGCAAACTGGATAGGTATCTGTAAATTAAATTAAATATGTTATAAACCGTTAGTCTTGTTTCAGTTTCCTGGTAATGAAAATGAAAATGATTGCTGAGCCATTCTATAAAGAAGTGGCAGTTCCCTTACTACCTTGACGAAGTTGATGGTGAACACATCGAAACAATTCTTCTTCCTGCGCTGTCACCGTTCTTTTAATTTATAAATGTTTCCATAGATTGTTTATATGTTAATTTTCTACTTGAGGGTGGTAGCCAGGCGGGAATTCGCAAAATTCCCTACTACCATGCTATAGTCATTATGCTATCCTAAGACAACAACCGGGACCAACGGCTTAATGTGCCCTCTAAAGCACGGAAGCACTCAAACCGTAATGTTTTATTTAACATATTGATGTAATAGTATCATAGTAGAAAGAGTGGGAAGTAAGTTATCTTCATACAAACGCACCGCGCGCAGCTTGTATGTGTGCGCCATAATATCTATGCGTCCCGCACGCACACTCTAACAAAATCTCGACCCGTTTCGACCGTGCGCGCCAGTCGGGGCTAACATCGCACAAAGTTTGAGCGTCACGGCTTTTCGGCACCTCTAAATAAATTAAAAATGTGTGATAATCGCAGGAGAACTTATTGCAGTGTTTGGCTGTTTAAACAGTTCATCTATTTCTTATCTCTGTTCAAATTACCTACTGAACAGGAAAGGTAAGCAAGTTATTCTAGCATACCTATAATTTTTAATTCATGATGATAATTTTTAAGTGAGATACCTATAGATTTTATTTGGTAGTTTTCTGTCAGGCAGACGAAGTAGGCCTACTTTCCCACTACAATGTATTACCTAGGTATATTTGATCTGTCAATTGATATGCCGCTATTGCTTTGTTTACATTTAGTCATGCCGATTTCTCAGTATTGTAGGTAGGTAGTAGTAAGTAGTAAGATTGAAACAAAGTTAATTGAATGTGTCTGTCTCGAGATATTGCTATCAAAGACCCATTTTTGACATATTTTTAGTTCCACCAATAACTCCCATAGTACAAATTTTAAAAATGTAAGTTATGGTTTTCGAAATATAAAGGTATTTATCATCAAATTACAGAAGCAAAGTTATTTTGGTTTTTTCATATAAAATGTATGCGAAAACAAACAAAACTTACAAACAATACGAAACTAACGCAATAACTACACATGAACTACGAAACCTTACATATGGGCGTGTCCGAAACGGCGCTTTTTTATAAATAGTACTGTTCTGAATCTTGAATACATTTCTGTATTTGTTAGGAAAACTATTGTTGAAATTTATTGAATCACTAAATTAGCTATACAGAGATGTGTCATCTTTGGCAAGGGCCGGGCTTTAAACTAGTGAATTGGTTGACAGTACTATCAGTAAACTCACGTAAACTACCGTAGGTACTCGTACACATCACCGCCCCGCGTCGCCCGTCTCTGGCCCCGCAACCACATAGGTATCTTCTGTCGCTCTTTCTATTATCGTGAAAGGCTTCATCATGGTTTAGGTAAAACCGACCTCACTTACCCTGAACCCACACAACATAAGTAAAAAACACATCTTCCCGGCCGTTGCCAATTTCTAGGAACTGAATTAAAATTTTGCTAAAAGTAACAACCCTGAGACAGACAAGTGTGGTAGGTAATTATATCGCGGATTGGGCCGGAGATGGCCTACTTCCTCTCTTTCTACTATGATAGTATAGCCACAACGAGATAGAGATCATGCAAAGAGAATCTATAGTTGTAATATCTGCAAAATCTGGAAGATAGAGAGGGTAGTAAATTCATTTGGTATTTAAGTCAATCGGTTCTATATACTTCGTTCTGCTATTTTAAATTAATGAGAACATTAATTGTGCGATATTGTCTTGTAAACATACCATTAAATTCATTGAGACGCAAATCCAGCAATTATAGCTCACCAAGTGATATAGTGATACAGAAAATCAAATTACTGTTAAATTTCGAGAAAGTTCGAAACAGGTCGGTATTCTGGCACCCCTACAAGCAACTTGCACAGGATACTCTTGCAATAATGCAGTAATTGTTGGGGAAGATTTTGTTAAATACTTCAATACAACAGGAGCCTTCTGGTGGTTCATAGAATATTTGTTGATCCTTGACTATGTTTGTCGTTGTCACTTTCAAGCGTTGGCATGATGCTCTGCATGTAAAATAATTGGTATGATTAGATATTTATTTATTTTATGGAAAAAAATGTTACAGACAGACGTCTTTAACCACCATATCAGGGGGATAGGGGATTACGGTTTGATTTGAACAATTTAATTTTTTTTCTGATTACTTTGTCTAAAATTTGTACTTTTTTAATTACCCTAATGATGACTTCAGTTTGATTTTTTGTTTTAGTTAGTACCTATGTTTGATTTGGAAAGCCTAAAGCATTTCATTACCCGAAAATAACGCCACCAAAATAAAAACAGTTTTCTATTAAAACTAGTTTTAGCAGAAAGTGCGGTGTTACGGAAGGTTTATCATAGTATATTATTAATAGCCTGGATATGATTTTGTCTTTGGTTGAGCCAGTTTTGAGTAGGAAGGGTTTCATAAATAATTTAAGCACAGACCAATAATGAGTGTTTTATTACGACAGAATTTTAGGCACAACCCTGATTTTCTACTTAATTAGTTGGAATCAAAAATTGCATTATTTCTGTGACTTAGAGTCAAAAACGACCATCCTTGCACGCATTGGGATCAAAAGTGTGTTCAGTTATTGGTATCAAAGGCGGCCATATTAATATTTCATTCGTAAATAACTAGTATATTTTCAATCGTAAGTAAAAAGTTTAAGTTTATAACTAATTTCATTTTGTTAACGCTTCTATTCAAATACCGCAATGCTCACTGAGTTTGCATAATATTTTGAAAACAGTTTTTTTTATTTACCAGCCATATACTATGTATTACTGCTAACCTATATATATAATATACAATATATACTCAATTTGTAGTCAACGGTGTTGGCCTCACAATTATTATTATCTAAGTAGATTTTTACAAGAATATATTGTGACTCGGTTGTTGATCGATAATATATGTTTCACAAAGCTGCCGCTAGATCGCAATGTACCAACGGATTCTGAATCGCGCTATCGTTGCATTTGCATTCGAGTACCTGAGAAGTAACAAAATAATTTTCGAATTACGATTGAAATAATAACTTGGCAACAATCGCACTCTTATGCAGCGTTGACAGAAACAATGTGGAAGAGATAAAAAAGAAAAACAATAGGTACCTACGTTCTAAAAAACGTAAACGTTCTATATTATGATAACGGGCTACTGCGGAACCCTGAACTGCGCGTGACCTGACACGCGGTTGTTAGTTTTTTAACTACTTTCTATTGTATGATACCCTGAAAATAATTTAATTGAAAAGTGTCCAATTCCTTTTTGCTCAAAGTTATGCATAAAATATTTTAATCCTAGGTTTGTTACTAATTTTGTTTACGAGCAAATTACTTGTGCACGACATACGGATGGACAGACAAACATTGGATTCATATTACGGGAAGCGTACCCATAGCTTTCCACACAAACGTAGTTTTGTAATTTTTTTTAATATCACTGTTCCAACTTACTGATATTTTGAGCCTAATACTTGCCAGTAAATTATGTACTTATTTATTTATTCATGCAAACATAATATAAGTGATTTCAGACAGTTGTACGTGTCTTAGGCCAGTAATAATTATGTACCCTGTAAGGGCATTGCAAGCTGAATAATATAATTAAGTAACGCATTCCCTTGTAGAAAAATAACAATGTGGGTTAATTTACTATCATAAATATTACTTACACCTAAAATCAAGTATTATAATTAATTAATTGGAGTCAAATAAGGATCTTTCGTTTTTAAATTACATTTCAATTTTCTCTTACAGTTATAATAAAGTGTCAAAATCAATATATATATATATATGTATTTTATAACATACTTATACCTATTTGTTACACTGAGCACGAGTCAATATTAATTGATTACGAGTACAAGTGGATAATTCATTACACTAAGCACCGAGATGGTGGTATTTCACATCATTGGATCATTTTCGTAAGATATTTTATGGAGTAAAAATTCTTCAACAGAGTAGTAGCATTTTTATAATAGAAATGATTTAGGTTTTAAATAATACTGGTTGTCCCTTTCATGGTTTTTATGTATTCAGGAATTTGATATTGATAGATTTTAATTAACCTTAAGCATAGACCATATAATAATACTACGTATAGAATGGACACTCCTCTCCCCCCACCAAAACGAGCCGTATCACCCCGCCCCGATTCTGAGCTGTCACTGAGCTGACTTTAGTACGGGACGCGCAACTCACGCACGTTGACGTGACGACGAAAAGTGACGATTGTACGAGTATTTTAAAAGTAGAGAATGTGGTCTTCTTGTGCTGTTTACGGTTGCTTATCAACTAAACGAGAAAAGAATAGGAGTTTTTATAATTCCCTAAGGATGAAACGAAGCAAGTCATTCATGGTAACCTACACTAAGTACCTACCTATTTGTCGTTCTTCAGTTATGCAGTAGGTAACTTATAAAAACAGGTAATTTACAGTAGGTATTGAAAAAAATACAAACATAATACTTTATCTTTGTATTTTATTCAAACTGCTATTAAAATAATGATTATTTTAGAAGATTTTTGTTTGCAAAAAATATCCTTGGATATCGACTTCATTTGCAGTGAAAAAAGTTTTGTGTCTTTGTAACCTATATCTACCATAAAGAAAAGCAATACACATATCGACCTTGGCTACGGTTGACACGCGGCACACTTCGTGTTTGTTTATTATACGAGAAGAATCTAATTTATTATCATTGCTTATAATAAAATGTGAACTTGGAATGATACTTTTTGTATGGTGTAGGTGTCTATTATTGTATAAGTAATGGAGTGAATTGTGAAGTATTATTACCTACTCGGTTGTTTGTTGCATATTCCTACGTCGTACATGGAGTTGGATTGTTGTGCTTGTAGATGTTTCTGAAGGTAGGTTAGGTACGCATAACCTACGAAATCTAAAAGTCATAATAACAGCATCAAAATATTGTTAGGTAGGTAAGTACAACAATTATTCATACGATGACAACCTTAGACTTCACGCACACATTTACGCGTGTACAAAAACAACATTTGTGTAGTGTCTGTATAATAGGTAGTTAGAACGCAGCTTTTGTATAGAAAATGAGTCGAGTGTCCAGGCTGAGCCTTCAGTGCGGGCTTTTGCCAAATATTTTGAATTTTTTCCATGTAGGTAAGATAAGTTTTTCTTTATTACGTCTATTATAGTCCATGTTAACTTCCGCGTTTGATTTGAATAATTGCTTAAATCATTTTATAATTACTCGTAAGAAACTTAATTTTTAGTTTCTCATATAGGTATAGATAAAATAAATAATAAAATATAAAACTGACAGACTAGAAGCATATATATTAGGCTCAAAGACATGTGTGGAAAATTTCACCGAGTTAGAACAATACGACAAAACTACGTTTGTATGAAAACCGATGAGTACCACTTCCCTTGATGTGGTTCCGTTTTGCCCTATTTTACGAAATCCTAAAACTTCTGTTTAAATGCCTAGTTATTCTATTGATTATAGACAGGTGGACACGTGGGTTACAAAGGCAGGCATCTATCTTCACAAGATCCATTATATTGTAACGAATGTGAAAAGAAAACTCCGGGTTATTGCTTGCAAAGCTTTGTTACTATTATCTGATCTGTGGCTCTGCAGATTCAAACTAGGATCACAGGATTTATCACGTAGGTTGGTCGTTTTAGTTACCGCTGGCCCAAACTCCGTCTGAAAAAATTATAAAAACAATATATTTAATACTCTATACTGCTAAAATTTACATGGTTTTAACATAGTACATTTTATTACAATCAGAAGCGCATAAGATTTACAGTAGTGAAATTTCCGGACACAAAAATAAAAAATAGGAATACATACGTCTAAATACACTAAAAATAAATTAAATAATAGTGAAAAAATGACATTATTTTTATTTTAACGAAATACTGTAGTTTGATTTCAACTCCATCTGTGTTCAGACTATTCTACTATAGCTTCGCGGTGAAGCTCCTCAAAGTTGTGATAACATTGTCATACACGCGCTCAGCGCCAGATGGTGCTGAGTGTAAAATAAATGTTCGTCTGCAATGTTTAAGAAACTAGCGACTTCTCGGCTCACTCGGCAATTTATAGAACGACTTCAACTCTGCGTCATCTCCCGTCCCTTGTTTAATTGCATTTAGACTCGGATACGGTACACCTCTTAGCGTAGCACGTTAAATATATACAAGTTGTTGTTGACCGTAGAGTTTCCAGGGCTAGAAGAGGGTCTTCCCTTGCCCAAAGTTCGGTGGAGTCGAACAGCTGACAGCGGCAGTCAACATCTATGTCCTCCCTAAACAAACAAACCGTGCGAGCGTGAACCACAAGCGATGCATTTTAAAAGCTTTCGTAAGTCTATACGGAGGTTGTTCACCTATTTTCCTCTACTGAGAAATACAACTTGCATTTCTCAAACGATTTTCGCGAAATTTTCTAAGCAGTTTTGATAAGCATAAGGATAATTTTTCCCTTCAGTTTTTTGATATTTTTCAAAATGGCGGAGATAGATAGGTGTTGGAAATGTAATAAAACATATTTCAGTCTCAAGGTTTTTTAATATTTTTTTATTGCTGATAGGTAAGCCTTTGACCACAACCTCATCTGATGGTAAGTGATGATGTGGTCGAAGGTGTTAATCTGTTTAACCTAGAACTACAGGCTCTCAGGGACGGCTGCCGCAACACACCGTTCGGTGCTTGGCGACAGATTTTCTAATTCAGTGTGGTCGCGAGCCAGGCGGGCATTCGCAAAATGGCCTTTCACCATGCAGTGAAGCTCAAGCCCGCGGCGGGATTCGAACCATGGACCTGCTGCGCGGCAGTCCATAGCCAATGCCACGGAGCCATCACTGCTTCAAAGAGGTCTTCAGTTCACTGAGCCAGTAGGTCCAATAATTAAATAATACTACCTTTTTTTTTTTTTTTTTTTTTTTTTTAACGTGTGAAAAATGCATTTACGCATTCCCGTCCACCCCGGGGAAGGTGGCCGGGATATGTCGGGCTCGACACCAACTACTCCCACAGCAGCAAGTGCCCCTACCGACTAAATAACACACGGTGTTCCATCTCTACCGCTTCTCGGCGGGATCGCAGGGTCGCTTTAGCACTCAACCACGAACCCGCCACGGTTGTCCGTTGCCGGACCCCTCCTGGGGTGCTACCCCTCACGACGCACCAGAACACATGGCACGTCGCTACCACCCGGGGACCAAGCCCGCTAATGGGCGTCAGACGACCCCGCTTCCGACGCCCTAGGTCCCCCTGCGACGGGTCAAATGAGTAGCCCCGTCGCCTGCTACTACGGCCGCAGAGGATAGGGAGAGCGGCGCCTCGCTATACCAACACTCCTCCTCCCCTGCGGCCCCTCCGCGTCCGCCATCAAACGGTGGCGGCCCCGCCGTGGCCACGGAAGGTAGGGAGAGCGGCGCACCGTGATACCGGCACTCCTCTCCCGCCGTGGCCCCTCACCGTCAGCTGTGGTGTCGCCCATACAACACCACAGCCCGCCTCAGATGCGGTGCTGCCCATACAGCACCGCAGCCTACCCGTTGCCGCTCCAGTCTGGACTTAGAGGCAAAGCCCAGTGGAGCGGCCCCTCTGGGACCGGCCGACTGCCCAAGCCAGCACGGCCCCTGGTTCCTCTTCGCTTCACCGTGGGTGACGAAGCCACGGCTACTAAGCCCCACCGCCACGACAAGGCGGGAACCCTTCGGGGGGTAAATAATACTACCTTCTTCATGTCATTGTAACATGGTTTATTCTTTAGTAAACAATTGTAAAATTCAACAATGTTTTCTTGTCCCTGCGTAGGTGGCGGTAGTACATAGGGTATTTTGTTTATAGTTAAGTAAGTCTTTTTTTTCATACACGATAAGCTAACCGTTGACCACTAGCTCACCTGATGGTAAGTGATGTTGCCCGTAGATGATGTTTTTCAGGCTAACCTAGAATTACTCTTGGCTCACAAGAGCAGCTTCTAGAACGTACCATTAGGTACATGGCGACAGATGCCCTACCACCATGCTGTAACAACTGTCATCCCAAGACAACAACCGGGACTGAAGGTTTAACGTGCCCTCCGAAAGCACGGAAGCGCTCAGTAGTAATGCCACTGGCATGGCGGTCACCCATCCGACTCACAACCGCACCGGAGGTTGTTAAACTTAGCTGATGGGTTCAGAACAAATAAATAAACTACGCTTCGAACTGTTCTACCCCGCTGATGCTACCCTTACTGCAGCATAATCCCTTTTACTGCTAAGTCAGGGATATCTTTTTTTTTTAAATATATTTATTGATCTACACTCCACAGACTCCAGGGTCCGTGCCTTTTTCTTAATTGTGACATTTTTTTTTGTTATTACTAGAATTAGAAAACATACAACATTCTAAGAGGGAACAGTGCTAAATTAAAAGTTTTTTTTTTTTCGGGTTAGGTCATTGGCACTAGCATTCAGAGCAGACCGGTGTTCTCTAGCAGCACCCGCTCACGAGTTGGTCAGGGATATCTTAGTGTTTAGGAATATTAGTTCGTGAGCCAGTTCGTTTTAAACCACGGTCGAGTTCGGTTGCCAATGGGTCCCTTAGACTATTATCCTAATTTCCGTGTTTAATAAAAGTATAAAATCTAATATCCTTTTTTTAAAACCAAAACTCTTCGGGATCCTATAACAGAACGCTTCAAATGATCGCTACAAACTACGCTACGACCTAGGTTATTAGAGGAGTAGGTAATTCTTGACCGACCTCGAAAAAAGGAGGAAGTACTCAATTCGACTGTATTTTTTTTATATTTGTTACCTCAGTACTTTTGACTGGGTGAGCCGATTTTGATGATTATATTTTTTATTTGAAAGCTGATGATTCTCATTTAAATTTCATAAAAATCGGTTTTGCCGTTTTTGAGTTATACTTCGTGTTTTCCTATCTTGATGATATATAGTTATTGACAGTGAATGACAATCGGTCCCGTAAGTAGCAAGGGTCACATAAAAGGTAAAATTTAGTTTTTTTTAAATATGGAGCTGACTTCAACACTCTAACTCGTGAAATAACTTGACGAAGTCGGTACCATGCGCAAATATTGTGATAATAGGTACGTTTGAACTATTATGGTGCTGACTACAAAAAGTTATTTCATACTTTTGAGTGTTGAAGCCGGTTCCATTTGTAAGTTATAAACATTTTATTCCGTGGCTTTGGTTCAAAGTGAGTCACAGATCTGACACAGAGCACACCACTGTCACCTGACCTTGTAGTCCCTACCTGGCTAGCCACCACTCTCAAGTAGAAAATCTGTCGCCAAGCACCTTACAGTATGTTCCAGAAGCATTCCTTGAGAGCCAGTAAAATTACAGGCACATGAGACCTAATAACTGTACGTCTTAGTGTGACGGGTACAGTGCAATTCGTGTAGACGAAATGCATCTGTTATAGGCAGAGGTTAGTCCCCACATCAGGTGGGCCTCGTGCTTGTTCCGTCACAATAACATAAAAAATATAATTTCTGTTTTAGAAAGCGTACCAAGGGGATAGGAAACACTCTCTCAACCCCCTTTCATTCCCAGTTTTCTTGCCAAACGCAACACGATTTTTACCCTTATATGTACCTAGTTATTTTTTTTTTGTCATAACTGGGTAATACTTTTTTTATGACTAATAAAAGTAGGAAGAGGTCGACCAATTTTTTAAGGAGTCTTCCTATTACTAAATCATTGGATGATTCCGGCGAAAGGTAGGCAAGGCCAGTTGATTTTGTGCATTTAGCGGTCGCTCGCGCGTTGTCTATTTAGCAAGAAGAGCATCAGTTCAAATCAATAGTCGGCACGCTGCCTTACTATTATTGCCTGATCATATTTGCGACAAAACGAAATTAGTTTTCGACTCAACTAGTATTAGTAAGAGCAAATAGATTTTACTCTTATAATCCTTATTTTTAATTACTGTTAGAAGAAATGAATAATGAAATCATTCGTACGAACTTAAAGAATGACCCAACTTTGCTACCAAACGAATTTGATAGACCAAACAAAAATGTATTTATCATAACTTCAAAATTTTCAAATAGTTCCGAGCGCTGACTCTATCCTACTGTAACTTATGAAATGCATTTGAAACCTGGATAGCAAATATGTTAGCAGTATTCTAAGAAAAAACTTAATTAATATTTTAAAACACTTTAAAATATAAAAGAATATATCTGCTCGTAGAGTTAAGACCTCTTGAGGATGCTTCGTGTAGAATCGAAACGCGTCCAAAAATTCTTCCGGTTTGACTGCGTGGCGTTTGTGACGTCACGTTGGCTTACCAGGAAAATTAAGCGTAATTGTCACTAGTAGTTTATTAAAATATTGATTTAGTTTTTTTCTAAGACTACTTTTAAAATATTTGTTATTATTAGCTATGGATTTCCGCATAATAACGCCTGAATCTATACATTATTTGGATAGTAAACTTCAAAATAAACACGTGTTACAAGATGTATTTATTCCAAAGCTTAATACGCTATATTTTTGCCAGGAAACGTGCCTCAAAACATCTCGTTTTTGTGTTTTGCCCTTACCTTTCGCCTTAATGTCCTTTTACTTTATCATTTTTCACTTTCAATTCATGGCTTATCCCATCTCTTACTTCATAGTTTCCATTAAAAAGATCTATGATGAAAACCGCTGGCAAATGCTTTATTGGTCCATGGCGACGCTTGAATTTCGCTTCGGTTAGTGACCACCCTGAAAACAGTTAGTTTTGACATAGGTCAGAAAAATATGAACTTCAACTTCTTCTTTATGTGGCTACTGCAGGCTTACGTCAATTTCACCAACGTTTTTATTTTATTTTTATTGCTGATAGTTAAGCTTTTGACTACAATCTCACCTGACTGTAATGATGATGTGGTCAAAGGTGTTAACAGGCTTAACCTAGAATTACTGGCTTTCAAGGACAGCTGCCGGTACAAAGCGTTAGGTGCTTGGCGACAGATTTTCTACTTGAGGGTAGTCGCTAGCCAGCAGTCCATAGCCAATACCACTGAGCCATCACTGCTTCAAACAATGTCGCGTGATAGAGAAAAAACAAACAAAGAAGAGAGTCAGGCCTGTGTACGTCTCAACATGTGGGCCAATTTAGTATCTCAAATAACTTTGCCGCTGAGCACAACACATAATCATTTAACTCACTACATATACTTAAATGCTAGGTAAAGAACAACATCTTGTATATTATTATGTAGTAAATTTGCGTTAATATATAGTAAAAATAAAAAAATTAAATTGCCATAACATATATTCTTCTGGAATAAATATTTCAAAATCCTTTCCACGCTAGTAGATACTTAACACTTGTTGAACGCCTCTTTTGTAAATATCTTTATGTAAATAATGTATCGAATAAATTAAGTGTGAGGTTGTGAGTAATAATTGCAGTAAACACTAACGATGATTACTTGATAATTTATGGCTATGAGTCAGACTACGCCAACACTGCTTTAATCATCATCAGACATCAATAAATTTATAAACTAATGACATAATCGTTTTTTCAATGACCGTAGAGTATAAAGTATCTCAAAACTGGGTTCAGTACTACATCCAAACTACGCAATGAAATATTTTGAAGCAACAATAACCTAGCGGTAATAGTAACGGACTGCCGTGCCGCAGGTCCATGGTTCAATCCCCACCGCTGTCTTAAGCTTCACCGCATGGTGAAAGGGCATTTTGCGGATGCTCGCCTGGCTAGCTACCATCCTCAATTAGAAAATCTTTTGCCAAGCACTTTACAGTGTTTCGGCAGCAGTCTTATAGAGCCAGTAAATTTTAGGCATATGAAATTGTCACGTGCCTATAATTTTCTAACTGTAATTTTACAACTTAACTTCAGCTCAGGGCGACGGGCGCACTTGTGTCAAAATGCATCTCCTATGGACAGAGGTTAGGTACCGCTTAAAATCATGTAGGCATTGTGCTTGTTTCGTCTCAAACTCATAAAACAATACTTAAAACAATAATATAGCAACATTCCTAAGCACCTACACTGAGTGTTGTGGCAGTTGTCCTTGAGAGCCAGTAACACTACGTTAGCATCTTCGATATCATCACTTATTAACAAGTAAAATAGTGGTCAAAGGCGAGCCTATTAGCTACAAATAAAACAAATAAATAAAAAGGTTGTGTGCTGATCAATCTGTTATACGGGATACCCGAATTATCTTTTCAAAATGAACTAAACTTTCTCAGGACGAGATTTATTTAGGAAAATGGTTCGGAAAATTACATGGAAATGCAGTATCGGTAAATGTGAGATGTGATCGCGACGGAAGATGGGGCTGAACTGTGCTTCTCGTGTATGACTAATTACTGCTTCTAAATGGAAACTGCTGAATAGGAGAAAGGGCGGACACATTGAGTGCAAGTCTGTATTATAACAGATCGCACATTCTCCGAAGCCTGTAAAATACGGTAAGCTGGCACTTTTCCGTCTCAGTTCGAGGTTTTGTAGTCTAGCCCCCACTAACGCATCGTCACCAATGCGATTGTATGCTCGATTGTCTATGAAAGCCAAGGTTCAGGGGTCAAGTTGGTAACTTGATGGGCTCGATTTGTATTTATGATATTATACTAAACCCTTATAACGTAGTGTGAACGATTAGTTTTCTTTTGATTAAATTGTCAATTTTCAATACACTTTTGACTAGACAGTAGAAAAGGGAACAGTTTAAACTTAAATATTACACTATTTAAATAATAAAAACTTAATAAAATCTGCTAATACGAAACTATTTATTTACATCAAATTATATGTTCACCGCTGAACAGCTGATCGAGTTTAGATAAAGTTTTATTCCAAATAAAGTTGAAAGTCAAAATTATTGTATAAATTTTGTAACTATGTAAATGAAGAAAAAATTACCATTAAAATATTCTACTGCCGCGTTCAGCTAAAATGGTATAGAGCCACTTCAAGAAAAACGGGTTAGAAACTCGGGGCCATTCTTGATATGTCTTTAATCTTTTACAAATTGTAAGTCTATTATAAAATTATTACAATACTTATTACATAGGTGACAGGCAGTTTTTAGTAGAGGTGGAATGTCTCATTTTTAATAATCACCATTTTATTTGACCCTTTTTTTTAATAAAATCTATTTTAGGACATGCAGCTTGAATTTTCCTTTTCTGACAACTGTAATGTCTCTAATAATTTTACTATGAAATCGCAAAAAAACTACCTAAGAAATACTTTTAAATTTTCTTTGCTAAATCTAATCTGGCACCGCTAGTTTATTTTTATTCCTCGTGTTTTATTGTGGTTCGCGCCGCTCAATTTAAATGTATATAATATTTAACATATAGTTATTTTATATCGATTTACTAACTAAACGCGTGGTTAGAAGTTTCCCTTTCTTGGTATTTTGTAAGCTTATTTGCTTGAGAGGCTTTCATGCAAGTAAGAAATTCCTGCTATTTTAGATGTCTATAAAGAAATAGGTAGAGGTAAGTACTTACCTAAAACTGCAGCAAATATGAACAAAAGAACAACAAAGTGTTTTCCGATTAACATTTTGAACTTTTACTAATTTCCAAGAAGTAAAATAACTTTATAAGACGTGTCTATGTTATAAAACGTGTTAAGTGCAAGTGACTTATACGATATAAGGAAAACTTAACTAAATATCTTATAAACAGGATATATAATTTATAAATAAAATTATTCACTCGCCTCTAAGCTAGTAGATCACTATAGCATGTCCATCTCCTGGCTTAAGAATCTGAGAACTATTCTATATCCTTCTCTCGGACGATATTGTGTAACTATCGCCTCTATAAATAATCTTATTGCCCTGGTTTAACTGAGAGATTTTGGTAAAACTAGCAACAAGAATATTCCCAAGGATTGGCTTATAATATAAATAGTAAAGAAGTTACTCATCAAGTTTTATTGTGAACTTGATGAGTCTGAATTATTTAGTCAAAAACACATAAAAAAACATAAATTAAAGAAAAAAAATCTCAAAATATTTCTCAGGACTAGCATAAGTCAACCTTAAGAGGTTGTTATAGCTATTTACCAATAACCCTATATAATCGTAGCATGTATTATAAAGCGCTGCTTCAAAACAAAATATGTTCTTGTTAAAGTGATGCATAATGTGAGTGTCTTTATATACAGAGTGCTCTGCTAGGGGGCCCTTGGTTGTATCCTGCTACATGCTTGAGTTTCATCACAGCACAGTGGAGCGTTTTGCGAATAATTGGTTAGTCTACCTCGTTCAAGTAGAAAAAAATATACCTAGGTCAAACTAAAAGTTATGCGTAACTTAAAAACAACATGTTAAAAACAAAATATTATGTTTATTGCTTTTCAAAATACTCTCCTTTACATTTAAAAAATTTTTTCATGCGATCGAACCATTTTTTAAACAGGAGGACCACAGATCTGGAAGCATGTTTTCTACGTGCTGATTGAACGCTATCACCGCCTCTTCGGAGTTGGTAAAAGTCACATGTGTTCTGCATGGCAAATAAAATATACAATGCTATTCCACAACGAATCAGACGTATTGATTGTATTGTATTATTTAAAAAAACTCTACATAAATTCCTGCTAGACCAAACCTTCTATTCTATTAGAGAGTTTTTAGAGGATAAGAATCTTAATTGACATTCTTATTTATTATTATACTTACTAATTATTTTTTATTGCATATTGTATCATTGACATGAAATTTTTCAATGCATTATAACTATTCTGACATTTTATTTGAGAATCTTTGATAATGCTATTAAGTTACGACAATTAATTATCATCTCATTATGTATTAGTTTCTTCTTAATTTATTTTATATATAAAGCTCTTGTATGCTAATTAAGTGGATGTAGTGAATTATGATTAATTGATTTGACACCACATTTTATGTACTACCTAGAACCACAAGAAAATAAATAATTTATCATTTATGAAATCACAAGGTGCTAGGTCGGAGCTATGTGCAGGATGGGTGACGAGTTGTACTTTTTCGGAAGCTAATAATGTCTTTGTTTTGTTGGTCGTGTGTGAAGAAGCGTTGTCATGATGTAGAAGAACGCGGCTTTTTGGTCGTCTTTCGCGAACTTTTTCTTACACCCTGGGTAAACAAATGGTAAAATACCACTCGGCATTAACACTCTTTTGATCTTCAAGTGGAATTGTGCAGATGGGACCCGTAAATGAGAAAAAAACGCGATCATTTTTTTACCAACGTTTCTCGCCTGTCTCACTTTTCTTGGCTGTTCTGATTTTCAAACACACATTCACAAGATTGCTGTTTTTTTTTCGCGTTCAAAACAATATTTCCACGTTTCATCTTCTGTGACATGTCATAAACAGCATTAGAATGTCCGTGGTCGTACTTCAGTAGCATCTGTGAGGACCATTCCACGCGAGCCCACTTCTGCACCGCTGTCAGTTTGTGAGGGATCCAACGACAACAAAGTTTCCGAAATTTAATTGTTCGTGTAAAATTTTCTGAATTTGGCTCATACCAATCCCCAATAGTTCTCGAATCGTCTCATATGTAATCCGCCGGTTTTCTTCAATTAGCCGCTTAGCAGTCGCCATCTTATTTTCATTGATGGCAGTTGAAGACGAAATTAGTCATGTGAAGAAACCCGACCTCGCTCAAATTCAGCAAACCATTGCCTCACGGTGCTCAAACAAGGTGCTTCTCTCTCAAAAGCATTTTGAAGACGAGCGGCACAGTCATGCGGAGAGGAACTATTAAAATCATAAAAAATCGTCGCTCTAAATCTGTTTGACTTAATTCCATTTTCGTTGCGTACGTAGAATAGAACTGCAATGGGAAAAAAACAATTGACAAATGATTTCCCGCCAATTTTTTTTAATTACTAAAATGGTTGCAAGACGTTTAAATAAATATAAAATTCAAAATTCAAATAGTTCCGATTAGCCCCATGTATACCCAAGCACCTACCCGTGTATTCCAATGTCCTGAATAGCAAATACTATAATTTATTCGTAGGCGGCCGGTCAGAAAACCAAAGTCAAATATTTTTACAATTACATCATTGTATTGTTTTATAAGAAACAATATTTTTGTAGATAATTAACACTCAAAACATCTAATTCGCAGCAGACCTTGAGAGCCAGTGAAATTAAAGGCACATGAGACTTAATAACTATGTCTCAAGATGACGGGCGCATTCTAGCCCGGCCACCATAGCCTATCAGGAATAAAAAAAGAACAAATATACATTAAAAAAAAAACAGTTTTCTTCACTGGCTCTTTAATCAAAATCATGAATTTTAAAGTAAAAAGACAAATTTCCTGTCAAGTATAACGATTTCTCCATTCAAAATGTGTATTTTCAGACCAAGTACTCAGTTTTCAGTTTGAGATGGGTGTATCTATTTCTGATTTATTTATTGTTGCAATGTTCTAGTTCTCCCTTAGTGTGGGGAAACTACTGAACCTAAGAGAGAATTCATTCATTATATTATGGAATATTGCATGCTGAATAAACTTATTTAAAATCATAATAAGAATAAAATATGTAAATTATTATTTGAAAAATATATAGTTACTCAGCTAATATGGACTGGGAGTCTAATATACTCATAGTATAACGGCAAAGCCCAGGTTTGAACCCCGCTATTGTCGCAATATATTTATTCGTAATTGAAGTATAGCTGGTGCTAGAGTTTTAAGGCTGTCCGATTATTACCTTTAGGTGCTTACCTATGCAGTTTCGCATTCCTTAATTCAAAGTGGTTTGAAAGCTAGCCAGGTGAGCATTTAGTAAAATGCCCTATCACCATGCACTGACAAAGCCGCTGCAGGAACCCATGGACACCCCACGTGGCCGTTCACCTCCGTGGTGAAGGCCAAGGCCTAGAGGACCTATTTGTTCAGTTTGTGACGATAGAGCTAATTTAGCAGTTCGATCAAGTAGAGAAAATTATAAATTATCTATTGTTTTTAAGTAGTAAGGCTTCGAAGAAATGTACGTCGGCCAAATTAGTCTGATAACCTTGTGTGGCCGCGAAGAACAACGAAGAAGGTCGTTCCTTACGAAGAAAGTCGCCTCACCTGCCATTTCAGGCAAGAATTGCAGGTGGAAGTATATATCTCTTTTATTAAAAATTAATTACTTGACCACTAACATCACCAAGTTGTAAGTCGTTTAGATCTTTAATAGGAACTGGCTGAAAAGGATAGCTGCTGGAATACATGGAATCCAATGAAACAATTTTTTTTTTGCAAGAATACAATCATATATGTTATTTTGAGTTCTTGTGTAAAATGCGTGGTTTCTGTATTCTGCCTGCAAGCAGACGTTCAAATATTGAAAGCTATTGCTAAAAATACACTAATAGTATTTACAATTTCATCATATTTATTACATATATATATATCTCACTAAACCTCCATATATTCCTTAATACCATAAAAACAGTTTTCTAATAACCACTGACTCAGCCTTTTCCTATAAACATAATCCTCTAACATTTTTATTTCGTCAGGTAATTTATTATAAACAGTTATGCACATGTTATAAACATTTCTCGTATATATTTTATGGCAGCGTGGTTGATATAATAAGTTTTTAAAACGATTGCGTTTTTAAACATTAGTTGCTTGGGGACTTGAAGGGGATAGCTCACTGTTACCTTGAGCACACGGGTGGTGGGGTGGACAGTCGTGTAGGAGCTGCTAGCGAGAGCAAACTGGAGATGATGTCTTCTACTCTACTGGTGTGTGAACAAGCCAATTACAGTAGGTAACTAAAACTTGCATAACAGCAGTACTACAAAACTTATTAAATTTGATGCCACTTGGAACTTGATGAGCAACATGTTTTATATTACTAACGTATAGGTTTTTTGATGCTACAATTGGTGTGCAAGTCCGAACAATGCGTGACCTTCTTCTTTTGCAATGCTTGCCCAAACACGGTTAATTGCCAAAGTTACGTTATAATTGCTGCACTTGTATCTGTTGGAGACGCTGGAGAGCATAATGTCGTTTCCAAAGTTTATCTCAGATGTTGCAATTTACATCTACGGTTACGTTTACAAACTATGTTGCAATTTTTATAAAAACTGAAGATATTTTATTTGTTGTTAATGTGACATTTGAAGGTTTTGACAGCTTACGCATGCGCTGTGTGGTAAAATTCAGTTTCTTTATTCAGAACCTAGATGACGCTGTCCCATTTCTGAGGGAATTGACACTAGTCGGGAACAACGCTGTCATGTTTGTATGGAATACTGAATCGCGCAAACAAAATTTTTTTCAGAACGAATGTCTAGAAGTTCCATTTTGTATATAATTGTAGTTTGTAAGCGTAACCGTAGATGTAAGCTTGCGGGTATACCCTTAGTTGTAGATGGCGTAGAAGTAAAGTAGAGTTAATGTAGATGTAAGAGTTAAAATACAGAAAATTTAGTTAAGGAAAATTTTTGTTGCTTATTTATAAATTTTGTAATATTTACATTTTTATAAACCTGGCATTCACTTCATACACAAAAAAAATATATCTTTAAATTTTCAAATTCTATTGAAGTCTCATCCGTGAAGTGAATGTCTCGTTGGTGTGTTTGTAAAAGCTCCGCTTAACAATTCCAAGGTGCCCGGTTCGATCCCCAGGTCGGCAATTTTTTTTAGGTATTATTTTTTATGGAAATCTTTAACAGCAATTCTGAGCGTGGGGCAGTGTTATACTGTAAGATAGATGGCATTAACCTCGCATATTTGATTAAAATATTTCTTGTAAAACGTTGGTGCTTAGTCACTTCTGCCTACTTATCCTATTCACTCACAAAAGCGCGCCCATTCACAGTTAATTATAAAGGCTAAGACAGTTCTCAAAATAATTTCTAATTCGGGCGTGGCTAAAAGAAATGGACATTAACTTTTAACTCTAAAAAATATTCAGTCGCCCAGCGGCACAAGTCGCCGTACCACGGGCATAGAGAAATGAAATTATTTATATATGTTTTTACTGACAAAAGAATTCTCATTAGCACTCATTTCGCCCAGTTGATGGGAATATCTTTAATGGGATCCATTTTTATTGTTGATATACTATGTTGTTATTATCATTTTTAAGCCATCAGTCAAAGTAGGTAACACATATTATGGCAAAATAGGACCCAGCTACCCATAACGGTTTTAAGAATACATCCCTAGTTCAGACGGACGGACATACTGAGAGTAGAGGCTTTTTAAATACGTACATGTAAATTTACGTATTCAATTAATATATCTACAGAACCCTAAAAACGAACAATTCGTTCAATGTCTGATATTTTCTGGTTCTAGTCCTTCCTCCGCATTGTGTATACTCTAGAAAGCGCGAGCGTCGATATTTCTTGAGTATAGTTGCAACTACTACTGCCTACGAAAGCGGTAACATTTTGCATTTTAATGTTAAACTGTATGAACCCTTAGTATTTACCAAAAGCTAAGACTTTGTCACCCTGCTGAAAGCTTGGGTGCAAGATTTAAATATTTCTATCTTAACAACAGCGCCATCTACTCAGGTCTTACTAAACTACAATAAAGAATATCTGGTGGGTCTCAACGCAATTTAGCTGTCAGTGCTCACACTACTGAAATCAAATCAAAACTACATCGATAAAACGATAGATGTCGCAAATACTGGTAGGCGATAAAAAATTGTAATTATTAATTAATCTAGATATAATAAAACATATACAACTCATATAATAATTTACATTTACCAATTAGATCAAAAAACAATATCTTGCAAACATCACAATTATAAAATCGCTCATTGGCAAGAAGCACGACACAAATCAAAAAGAGTACATTTTGGGAAACAAGATTTTAAAGTTTGAGATTTAGATTAAGACAAATTTCACTACATTTATTTTATTTCTAGTATATTAACTTAATCATAACAATGTTGCTGTTTTTTACAGCGAAAGTAGTTTTTAATTAATTAGTGTGTGAGTATAAGACCAAGTAACAGTTGTGTCGTTTTTCCTAAAAAAAAGGTTTCAATGTGTTTTGTATCATCCATCTTGTGTCATTCTTCATAGTATATGTTATATAAATGAAAGAATTTAAATAAAATATGACATTTTAGAACAACAGATGTTTATTTATTTACCTCTTATGACAACATGCATGCTAATCAATCTTTATCTTGAAAAAGAAACAACACAAACTATTAAATGTCTCGCAAAAAGTAAATAACTAATAGTAATGCACAATAATCAGGCCTTATCGTATATTTATACCTTACTTAATTTTAGTCATTTTAGTTTAGTTTTTAGTAAGAAACCTATAAATAATTATAAAATGGAGCATAATCACTCGGTATAACGTTTTTTTCAATAAGCCCAGCAAATCATCTTTTTTATTCTTACTTTTAACCCAGTACGCTGATTATAATCATTTTAGTATGATAAGTTTACACGTTTTTTCTTTTTTATATTTCAGTTTTTTATGTTATTGTATTGAAACAAGCACGAGAACGAGCACGAGATCCACCTGATATTAAGCGATATCCCCTGCCTATAACAAATGCATTTCGTCACAAATAATAAACCGCACTGCGCCCGTCACCCTGAGACATACAGTTATTAAGTCTCATAATGTGCCTGTCATTTTTCTCGCTGTTTTAATTGGTATGTTGTAATTTTATTGGCTCTTTTGATGGGCATCATTGGGGAAAATTAAATTTGATATTTCCCTGACGGTAGAAGGTGAATAGCTTCATGACCGGGGAACCTTCCCCGGTCATGAAGTTATTCACATTCTTCATTATTTTCACATTCATTCATAGCAGTTTAAAATTGGTTCCCATCTTCTGCATTTTCTATAGAAAAGTTCGGACTTGGTTTACGTACTTCATTGTTATCCGTGATAGTACAATATTATTATATTAATGCACAAACAAAAAAAACAACAATTTAGGGAAGCAAAAATGCAATTACTTTAAAACCTTTTGTATCTGTCGATGTAATTGGTATGTGCACGCCATCGGGGGAAATCAAAATCGATATTTCCCTGCCTGTAGAACATCAAGAACTACATGATAGGTAGGAACTACACGATGAGCAGATTTGAATTGGTTCTTATCTCTTGTATTTTCCATAGAAAAGTTCTAGCATATTTTACATACTGCATTGTTTTCAGTGTAGGTACAATATTATCAAATTAAGACATAAAAAATAACAATCTATGTAAGTAACAAGAATAAATAAATTAAAAAACCCGACTACAATTAGAAAGACTATTTCTTTTCGTTAAACATTTTAACATTCTTTGAACATAAAACTATATTTTCCAATAGGCAGAGTGTTGATCTCTGAATTCTTGTCTTATATTCTTGAAGATAAAACTGCAAGTTATATTTATTTATGGAATTGTGTTTGAAAGCCCTTCATTTTGTTAATTTAAGTTTTTTTTTATTTATCTCTGTATGTGCGTCTGAAATCGCCTGTTTGTTTTTTTTATTTATTATACGTCAATACGATTCTAACGATAAAATCTAACATTGAAATTGGTTAGACCGTTTAGAAATTATGGTGGAATAAAGAAACTCACAACCGTACATACATGAACTCTGAAAATATACCTCTTCTTATTTTTAGGCAGTCGTGAAAAACGGGAGGTATTATTCAACTACATTTTGCATCTGGCGATGTCCACGTTATTGTCAGAAATAATATATAAATATTTATATTTATATTTATAAATATTTATATTTATAAATATTTTTCTTCCTCTTCTAAAACTCATCTTAGATGATACGTGTTATATGTGCACCTAAAATATAAATAACGACATAAAAAGTAATATACAATTACAATAATAGCAATTACAACTTGCTTCTAGCAGCTAAAACGACAATTGAACCAATATGTCGTTTGACAAATAGCACTTATTGTTAAATTTATTGTTAATAAAGTATCAAGTGCAAATAAATCAATAAACATTATATTTTTAAAGTAAGAATATCGACACAACACAAAATATGACTACTCTCATTAATACTCATCTTTAGTTCTATATAGTCACAAATCAATATCTGTCCTTCTTGCACATAATTATTAACTTTCCTTTTCAAGAAGATCGTCAAAAGATAAAATTTGTCGCGTTTACTGCAAAAAATCACGTGCACTCGCCTCTGTACACTCGCGATAACTAAAATAAGTCGGTGTCGAAACACGACATGCGATCGAACCACATAGACACAGAGCGTCACTAGTCTTCTCACCAACACATTATTAAGTCAAGAGTTATGACGTTTTTGTAACAAATAAAGTCGAGTTTTCTATGTATTTGTGTATATATAACTCAAAATCACCGTTTTTTGAGATATGACGTCCTTCTTGCAAATGAGCGAAATCTACGTTCAAAGAACGAAAGTCAAAAATTAGCACGGCTCGTTGCACTTCCTCACTCAAACTCAGCTAATCGTTGGAAACATAAAAATAGTGCAAAATACGGCTGTCGTCATTGGCATAGGGCCTTATCACCGATTCTGCGGCCAAGCATTATAAATTTAACATTATAAATTAAGTGTTTGAGTCTATGAATTTCCGATGGAGAGGCTTCGAGTTTGAAGTGGTCGATTTGACCAGCACTCATTATCTGACCACGAGAAGAAAAGCAACTACTAATACGTAATACAAACAGTGATATCCGTGCTTCTATTACAATACTGCAAATAACCCGTTAAAGGTGAGTGATTTATCTATTCTGTTCTACAAAATTATAAACTAACCTCCAATGAGACGAATTTCTTAGCATTGTATGGATTCACGGTGCGGGTGCCGGATCCATAGCGTTGCAGAGGAAGACGCCAGAGGGGCCTGGGACTTGCAACCCGGAGTAGGGTAAAAGGGCCCCTTTATGATGCATCAATGCTCCCCTTCACCGCTCGAGCCTCCTCCCCTGCCTAACCAAATTTGGTAGGATCCTACTAACTACCGTAAATAAAGTGGCCGTTACCAGTGCACAGGTGGCCGATAACTGAGTGAAAAGGCCGAAAACTGGTACCTATATTTGCTATATTTACGAAAAATATTTTTTCTTTAATTATGTATCAAATATACCTATAAACGTTAGATTTTATGAAACTAGACTATTGTAGGATGAAATTGTTTTTTTTTTAAGACAGACTAGGGCATTATGATAAACATCAACAAGCCGCTTAAACGGCCGATAACCGGTATGTTTACCCTACCTAATTTTCAAAATGGTCCAATATAAACACGTAGACCCACATGTTTTTTTGCAGGTGGATTAAAACTCATAAAACATGCATAACTATTATTTCCAAGTACAAGGTCAAGTGAAAATATCAAAGCGGCAATATTGATATTTTGTTATTGGACCCCAAACGAGATGGAGTTTTACAGAATGGAAAATTATACTACATTTTGAACAGCAGAAAAATTAACGAAATGTGAGAATTTTCATTTCAAAAATTTCAAAATAACGGAATTGGTATATCCAAGATTTCCTCATAAATTAGCATCTGTTTTTTTAATTCCTGATAGGTTAGCCTTTGACTACTATATCACCTGATGGTAAGAAATGATGTGGTCGAAGATGTTGTTCAGGCTAATCTAGAAGTACTGGCTCTCAAGGACAGCTGCCGGAACACACCGCTAGGTGCTTGGCGACAGATTTTCTACTTGAAGGTGGTAGCTAGCCAGGTGGGAATTTGCAAAATGCCCTACCACCATTCTATAACGACTGCCATCCTTTGACAACAACCGGGCCCGACGCCTTAAGGTGCCCTCCGAAGCACGGAAGCGCTCAGTAGTAATGTCACTAGCAGTCACCCATACAACTCATGACCGCGGGTGACGTTGCATAACTTAGCTGATCGGTTAAGGACAGCTAAGTAAACTCCGCTACGAGCTCTTCAAAAAGCTTAGAGATAGATTTTGAAATCAGTACGACATTATAGCTCTCAAGAACAGCTACTCAAACACATTTCTTCCAATCTGGTAAATTTGTTATTTCTAATATTCAAATATGTGCCATCTAACGGAACCCTGTAGAACTGCATGCTCCTCTAATTTCCTAAATCATTCATGGATTCAATTGTGCTAAAAATATCATAGTGATTAATTTGCATTTTCTTATACAAAATAAAATATTCTAATATACCAATAAAATGTAATTTGATGAAAAAAAAATTTATTATTATACATTTAATTTATAAATATAAAGAATTAGAACAGTAAAAGACAATAATGATGTCTATTTTGTACAAATTTTATTCCTAGCGAAACAAGTAGCGACATTGAACAACATTTTGTGAACTATTGATTCTTCTTCTTCTTCATAAATGGCTCTTATCGTTGCTTTGACGATATACTGCCAATATCTTGTCTGTGAGGCCAGTGTACGGTATAAGAAAAAAAATACGTTCTAAATATCTCAGCAAGTGTATTGAATATCAATTCGTAGAAAATATAATACACAAAGAGTTAGCAATCTTGTCATATTCATTTATCTATGGTCATCACTGTCTAATGTGCGTGTGTGCGTTGCGAGCAGTAGGCAACCCGCCCCTCTCGCCACCTAAGGCGCGGCCAACTATAGTTCCGCGCGCACTATAATCAAAATGTTTGGAACGTGCGATTTGAACTTTCCTTCTGTGAGCAATTTCTTTAAGAATTATATAATATTTTAAAATTGCACACAATTTCTACTTCATGTATTTCCTAAAATTATTATCGTAATTGTCATTAAATTTATTATTAATAAATAGTAAATTTATTACATGGGTTCAGACGTCGTTGAGAACCAAAAATGAGTTGAAAAGTTCAAATAAGCAAAATAGACCTGGTTGGGTATTCAAAATATTAAGAAAATACATTTTAAAATCGTTATCATGTTTATTTTAACAACTGTTAGTGCATAAATGTGCGATGTCTCATTGCGATTACAGACCTTTCCACTCACGAACGCTGCACCATTTTGTTGAATGTAGAAGCATTTACTACTGCTCATCCAAGAGATCATATTTTATTGTTTTACTGTATGTACCATTAGGTTTTACAACCACATTATGACGTAGCGTACAAACGAGGCCTATACGCATAAATGTACATCAATAATGTACAGTGGAGGGGCGCGCTTGCGTTAGTGAACAGGTGTGTAATAAGAAAGGTATATAGAAAATATTGTAAGAACATGAATCTATTGTATCATGTAAGTTTTATGCAAAGCATGTTTGCATGCATTCATCTCTAGTATGAAATATATTGGCATTTGCTCCACAGCCACCATATATGAAGCTTCTGCAGTCGTAGCCGTCAAAAGTGAACCTGTAAAGCAAAATCATGATCAATTTTTTCTATAATAAAATTTAACTATACACATAACTACAAACATTTAAGGAGAAAACCTGTTGCCAAACACCTAACGGTGTATTCCGGAAGTTGTGTCTTTGAGAGCCAGTTCTCATTCTAGATTAAGATTCTATGCCATCTTTGATATCATCGCTTAATTTAAGTAAGATTGAGGTCAAATGTTAGACCATTAGCAATTAAAGGAGTTACGGCATTACGAGGAGTACTCCGATGAGTGCTTCTCACTTTCTTGGCTTTCTATCATCTGGCTTCTGGTAGCTCTATGATGTTATGTCTATTAAACCTCTAAGGGTCATTAATAGTGGCCTACTATATCACCAGGTGGTGAAGAAGTGTAGGTACTATGACATAGTTTTTACAAGTTTTTATTTAGTTCCACCTGTCCCGATGTTTGTCATCAAATCTCGCAAATTAAATTTGATACACTTCCCGGTTACCAATTGAGATGAAATTTTGCATACATGCGTATATCGCGTGACAATGAAATATTATGATGATTATGAATAACCATCAATATATCTATTTTCTCAATCAATATATCTAGTTATTGCCACGTATCAGCTGCTCTAGTCTCAGCTTTTAGTGGCTTGGACTATTTGGCTTAGTAATAAGGTATTGCTATACGTTTTGATTGAATTAAAGGACAAGGAATACCATACGCACATATGGAACATGGCACGACAGTTACCAGTCTGTGATTCAGGCAGCTGACATATTGGATCTGAAATGAGAAGTACCATTATTTATTTAGAAAGCGCTGCTTCCCACCTTCTAGTATTATTTCCTCAGTCACCTCTTATGACACCCATGGGAAGAAACAGGGGGGTGATAGAACATCACCCCCCTGTTTCTTCCCGACACTTCTCCCGACACTCCACGGAAAACTTTACTAACCGACCCCATTACCTACTAAATACACCATGGTATTCCGCAGTCATCCACTAGTTGTAAGGGCTACAGTAAAGCTCGTGCACTCATCGTAGCACAAACCAATGTCACCGCCCGTTTGTATAGCCCATTCTCCAGAAAAATCTCCCTTCTAACGCCTCGTGGGATGCCCCGCCCGGGATATGTGGATATCCCCACCTCCTGAGGATCTAAACCTGATGTGGTGCGATATACAGCCTGGTGACAGACGGACAGACGGACGGACGGACAGCGAAGTCTCAGTAATAGGGTCCCGGTTTTACCCTTTGGGTACGGAACCCTGAAAAGCGATGACGTCTCGGTACCCATATACTGGATATATTTATCAATTGTGGCCATTCAGGCCATAATTGATAAATATCACTCGATACATACTATGACAAGAGACACAAAAAAAAGACTTCTTTAGCCAAGAATAAACATTGTCTTAATAAATTCAAGACAATGCTGTATTACAACAAGAATATATTCTGAACTGAAAAATAATCGAGTCTTGATATTACACTCGAATATTCTTAGGAATATTGTTTTGACTCAAAAAATATTTCTTCACTTCACTTCGTATTCAAATTATTATTTCAAGATAACGAAAGTATTCTTCTAACAATAAAATAGGAATTCTTCTGTTAAGATTTTATTCTCTAAATTAAATTTCTATATTCCTTCTTGAAATATTTTTAAATATTCTTTTTCGAATTTAATTAAGGCGCTTCACTTACGAATATTTATGGTAAGATTCTTGGATTCAAAACTAACCATATTCGTATTTCAACACTTTAACGATTTCTCTAAAGAAGAATGCAATATATACTTTGATTCAAGATTATATTCCAGAGAATATTGTGTTCTGTTTTCAAGAATATATTGTTTTCAATATATATGAATCACAAATATTCTTGAATAAAAACACACTGCGTTGGCTCAAGTATTCCTTTTTTTCTGTGGAGAATGATTTCATTTAGATTTGGAGAATCTCGTTAATACGACCTAGCCATCCATCGCTTGTTTCAAGGTGACATCTAGCGATCTAGAGATAGGAACTACAACAAAAGATGGCCTATAAATGTGCTAGGTGGCGATGTGCGTAAATCTATGAACAGTCATTCCTATGAAGAATGGAAGTAGACGCAATTTTCTTGGTTTTTAGCTTTCGGTTGAACTAGGTTAGGTTAACAAAGACTGCTGTTATTTATACAAGATGACTTCTTCGCACTTCTGAAAATAAAAATAGCCAAATTTGATCCCAACTTTGTTTGGAAGTGTCACTGATTTCTATTTTATTACAAACAGCATTCAGTCGAGCAAGGAACAATAGAACCTGGTTCGTTATTTGGCTCAATGTACTGATTCAAATTGTGACAGGAAGAGCAATGAACTCACCTCTGCACAAACATTCCTAATGTGCTACAACAGTTTCAATATTGCATATATATAATATTTTAAAAAACATTTTAATAAAACATTATTAAACTATTTGAGAAAAAACACATGAAAATTATAAAACTAAGTACTTCTATCAAAAAACACTTAGTTAAGTGGAATCAAATAATATAGACGGTTTCTAAGCCCTTTATAAAACAGGATCTGAAAATATGCCTAACTACGATGTCAGGGCAAGTCAATACATTATCGGGAAACACAAGCGTAACAAAACGTTTATTTATAATAGTATTTTAAAAGTTTTCACGTCCATGTTAAAGTATACATACTTATCGCTGTACTTAATCCAAGAGTAACAAAAAGTATACACAACAAACAGAAAATCTTCATTTTAACTAGTTTTAAATTGCGATGCGTCTGTTTCACTTGAAACGTTTTTATTTTTTGTTATAATTTATGCATTCAGTGGTTTTATATATTATATCCTCCTGAGTAATGCACATTAAAATTTATCGCACTTAAGTAAGTACTTAATGATAAACCAAAAGGTTATCAACTTTAACATATACGAGTAACTGGAAATCAATTTATAAACATCAATATTCCAACAATCAAAAAGGCAACTAAGGTCATAATATATTAAACCACTCTGCACCAGTCGTACATAACGTTGAAATATTATTTAAATAATAGTGTCACATTGTCATCTGTAATGGTAGTCCGGAGAAAAAATATAGATGCTGCAATCTATTATCTATATATATATATATCTATACTTATAATAAAACTGTAACAGATCCAATTCTGTACTAAGCAGATATTATGAAAAAACAATTTGAGAGCACTCTGTAACTGACACTGATGGCAAACCTGTATTTTTTTTATTTTTGTCTGTCTGTCTGTCTGTATCCCAGCCGCACATCACTCCAAAACTACTGAATGGAAATCAATGAAACTTAACACGATTTGAGTTCATACTACGAAGAAGGTTATTGTATACTGTTTATCCCGAAATTCAGCACAGTTCCTTCGGGAAAGGGGATCAATGTCAAAATGTAATTTAGTTGTAATTTATGAACGCGTAGTCCGATTTCAATTACTTTTTTTTGTTAGCATAGTGACGAGTGCACTCTAAACCCCACGGGCAGCTCGGCACCCCACGGGCACCCCAAGGGCAGCCCAGTACCCCAAGGGCATTCCGGCACCTCATGGAAATCCCGGAACCCCATGGGCAGCTCGGCACCCCACGGACAGCTCGGCATCCTTATTTAGATTTGCCAGCTTGCTAAGATATAACTCTAATATCTGGAACATTCGCCACAATATTTTTTTTTAACTATCTATCTTTTGCTGCATACATTTTGGAGACTGCCCAATGGAAGTGCACAATCTAATTTATTTTCGTTCTACCGCCAAACAAGGAGAACGGCAGCTCGGCATCCTTATTTAGATTTGCCAGCTTGTTAAGATATAACTCTAATATCTGGAACATTTGCCACAATTTTTTTTTTAACTCTTTTGCCAGATACATTTTGGAGACTGCCCAATGGAAGTGCACAATCTAATTTATTTTCGTTCTACCGCCAAAAAGGAGAACGGGCAGCTCGGTATCCTTATTTAGATTTGCCAGCTTGTTAAGATATAACTCTAATATCTGGAACATTCGCCACAATATTTTTTTTTTACTCTCTATCTTTTGCCGGATACATTTTGGAGACTATGCTCAATGGAAGTGCACAATCTAACATATTTTCGTTCTACCGCCAAACAAGGAGAACGGGCAGCTCGGCATCCTTATTTAGATTTGCCAGCTTGCTAAGATAAAACTCTAAAATCTGGAACATTCGCCACAATCAGTTTTTTTAACTATCTATCTTTTGCCGGATACATTTTGGAGACCATGCTCAATGGAAGTGCACAATCTAATATATTTTCGTTCTACCGCCAAACAAGGAGAACGGGCAGCTCGGCATCCTTATTTAGATTTGCCAGCTTGCTAAGACAAAACTCTAAAATCTGGAACATTCGCCACAATCAGTTTTTTTAAGTATCTATCTTTTGCCGGATACATTTTGGAGACTGCCCAATGGAAGTGAACAATCTAATTTATTTTCTTTCTACCGCCAAACAAGGAGAACCTCGGCAAAAAGCTGCCGTTTTATAATCGAAATCCAAAGAAACGCACAAAGAACTTTGCTTCAACATTTCGCACGCTTAATAAAACAAAGATGTAAGTCAAAATGTTGAATACGTGGGAATAAGCGTTTAAAGATTTGGACTTTTTTCACGTAGTCTTTAATTGAAAATTTAAGAATATTTACTAAGCCATATATAACTCTAACTCCTGATATGATTAGGAAAAACTATATAGATTTTGGAAATAATAGAAATATTGTGCTAAAATCTATTATAGTTAGATAATTTTGATACCATAAAAAATCTTCTGACTTAAATCTGTTTATGCAAAAATATTTATCACATGTCAAGATTTTTTCATGCAGTAAGTCGTAAACATTCACTTTAGTTTTAAAGCAATGTGATTGTTATTGTCATTATTTTTATTATTGTCATTATTATTATTTAAAATGGTGATAATAAAATTTCATGCATTATTGTTCCACTTTTAGAATAAAATAAATATGAAAATTGGAATATTTTTAAAATAAACTAAGTTTTAATATTTTATGTTTGCAAACACGGGCGTTTGAGCGTGCAACAACTTACTATGAGTCGATATGACTATCGACAATGTTTCGGATTCTAACGGAAGCCTTCCTCAGGATGTTGAGTATGGTACGTCCGCCGCAGTTACGTCACGTCTCACAATTTTTATAATATAAATTTTAATATTTTGTCACTATTATTTTTTCCAGAAGGCTAATAAATCTGTTACCAAATTATTAACTATTTAAACTTATATTTTTTTTATTATTTCTGCTCAGGTACTAACGATACCACATGGGGTGCCGAGTTAGAAAGCCACGCCCCAATTTCCACCTGTAGGTTGTCGTAAGAGGCGACTAAGGGTAAAATACCGGAAGGTGAGCAGCAGTGCCTTCTGAGGAAGTGATATCTTATGCTATGATCCCCAAGACTCCCGCCAAGCGTGGGGATTATGGCAAACCCCCCCTAAATGAGAAAGGCTGTGTTCAGCAGTGGACATTCCAGCTGATACAGTAATAACGATCAGTCAAGGGTCTCGTAATATTATCTATAATTGAAATCATGTGAGTGAAATAAAACTAATGGTAAACTTCTTCAGCAAAACTTGAACATTATTCTAAATTACTTTCTTTGTGGTTATTTAAATAACTTTAATTAAACAGCTTCCACGTTGTCTAAGTAAATACCACGTAATACATTTCCTTAACAAAATATAACATTTCTAACATAGGTAGTTACTAAAAATAATATTTTAAACGCAAATTCTATATTTTGAATTTGTTGCTTAATTAAAATATAGAATTATAAAAATAAGCATAACTGAAAGGTCTTTGTAACCACTTTTTGAACAACTCTTTTGAGGCTCGTTTTTATTAGCACTTAGTTGCTGCTTTTGACTATAAGCAGAAAATAAAGGATTTTCTGTTATTGTTCATTTTCTCCCGTTAATTCTATCGTCAACTCGTTTAAACGTAGTTTTGCTATAAGTATGAAGCGTAATTATAAAAACTGAATGGTTCCGATTTCATCATTTTTAAACTTTTATATCCTTCCAATTACATAATTACATTATTTTTTTAATATTTCCGTACACACGACCCTACTCCATTTACATGCTTAACATCTACATAATGTTTTTCTCTCTACTTAATAATTCGGTTGAAGTAGAAATATTCGATTTGTAATTTAATGCTGAAGTTTCACCTCTTGCGATTATTAATTTCTCTTAAAGAACTCTTATATCCTGGGTTACATTTTATTTTTAAGAGCGACTTAAATTCTTATTTTCCATATATTGTTTGACCAATATTCGGATTATTGTACGTTGCACATAAATAAATAAGCATTTTGTGGGCCAAAAATTCTAAATTAAATTCCATTAGTAAAAATCTTTTAACATGCCATGTAGATACCTATATCGCTGTTAATCTCTGTTTGCTGAGCCACATTTATTGTACGTTTAATTGTTTTATTACCACTATTGTACTGTTCTGAAGTTGAAGGCCTTACATAATGTGATTTTGATTCATATCAATATGTTTTCTGATAACGTCTACTAATTCTGGGCTTTTCTTAGTTTCCCTAGTAAGATAACATAAAAACTTCATTCAATTTACTTTTTATTGTGTAAAACATTCATTCGTTGTATAAAGCGAAATAGAAAGCTGTCGCCTTGGACTTTCAGAATTTGTGTAATTATATTTTGGAGTCATGGAAATCATGTAAGCCTTTTGTACATTACGGAAAACCCAATACTTAATAACTTGTAACTGCCATTAACATGAATATTCTTTGTCCATTAACATTTCATTTTTTCGGTTTATCTTTTATATAGCAGCGAGCAGAAACTTTTTCGATTGATTGACATCGAGACTTAAGTATTATTATTCTTTACGCAATGAACACGCGTTTTATCAGAAAATCTCCAAACTCTCAAATTTTGACTTACATCTTTGTTTGATTAAACGTGCGATTTATTGTGCGAACCGCGAAGGATTTCTCTGAGTAACTTAACTACTGTCTTCTGGAAAATACAACCCGGGAGTTTTCTAACCCAAAGTAATAAGCTCCTTTTTGAGCTATGCTTTACTAGGAGTGCTTCACCGCAGACAACAGCGTTGCTTAATATGAGATAAACAGTGCTCAAATGTGAATAATTAATTTGTAGGTACGGCAATCGCGAACGAAGTCGCAGGTACAGCTAGTCATACAATATAACTGTAAGGTACTCCCCGAAATCTATCTGGTAAGGTGCTCTAGACTAAAAAACCTTCTCCCAACAAAAGAGCCTCTGTCCCTTTGCTTTGAGCCATTTTTTAATCCTACATAGAATCTCTTTACTGTTTCATATTATAGCATATAATATGAAACAGTAAAGAGTATTTAGTAACACTGTCCTATGGGACGGCGTACTCCATAAAAGACCGAACCTGTGCTTGTGCTTAGTAAAAGTTCACATCAGAACACTTGTTCTTAACTGACATACATGTAGTATGATGTCCTGCTTCCTGGCCACCAGGACCCTTGTTGACCCTTGTTATAAAACCTAAACTTGGTAATTGAAATCCACGTGACAGCGAATAGTGCAAGGCTATTTGTTATCGGCACGTCAACATCTCGGAAACTAGGAGTCAGATTAAGATGAACTTGTTTTGCAGAAAAGATACAATCCAAGGCTGTTTTTGTAGCATTAAACTTGACCCAGTTTACGTAACTCCAAACTGATACTGCAACCCCTACTGATACTGCTATCAGGAACAAGTTCTTGCGCTTGACTGCTTCTCTAGTTAAACGTAATTGAGTTTCACTCTTTAACACCTGACACTCGTTGCCACAGATGTGCAGCACTTAACGCTTGATGTCATTTGCATATCCAAAAGTGCTAGGTTTCAGCAGTAAATCAATGTGCAAAGGAAAATGATTAGAGTGTTGCTGCGAAGGTAATAGGCGCACCACAGGTTTCTGTATTGCCTTTAGCCTGATTTACCACCTTCGACCACATTTTCACTTACCAATCAAGATAGCCTAAGATCAAAGGCGAGCTTATTAGCAGTAGAAAACTTAGTGGCCGCAACGAAATCGGTGAAAAAATGAAAATTTTTCGTTACTAGATTCAGGGTATATTAAGCAGATTAGGTAGACATGGGCAATGTTAAGTTTTTCAACTGGTATTATTGCTATATTGACTTAAGCGAAGCTTTAACCGCATTCGTTAATTTTGTTCTAGAATACACACAGAGTGAACCATAGATTTGTGTGCCATGTTCATGTCCATTGCTTATAAATAATAAGCCAGTTACAGCCAGTACGTGCGCACGCGTCCTTTCCGCTCGACCCTCACTTGCGCACTCACGCTACGTATACAAACGTACTTGCCGCGTGTGAACACAGTTGATCGGTCATTCAATCGCGTTTCTCAATCTTTTTTCACTTACGTAGTCCGCGATGGAGTCATTCAAATGCATACGCTGCGAAGCGGAGTTTAGGGATGGCGCACTGTGTTCCGTTTGCCAGGGAAGATTTGACTTCCCTTGCTCTGGTATAACTGAATCGGGTTATCGTAAACTAGGAGACAGGAAGTCTACCTGGAAGTGCCTGTCCTGTAAGGGTATCGTGAGTCCTCTCGTTCCTCTTGGTAAAAGCTTGGCTAAGTCTCCGGTACCTGCAGATTTAGAGAGTATTGCACTGGACATAAAGCGGCTTGGTGCTCAGATAGCGTCGCTGCCGACATTGATGGCTTCCGTCCAATCAATACAAGCTGATAACACCGATCTCAAAACCTTGAAGTCGGATATTGCTGATCTGAAGCTCATGAATCCTGCCGTGGCAGACGTGAAAGCCTCAGTTGAATTTATGCAGAGCTCCTTT